>BSBM01000208.1:6392500-6992500 GCA_027924585.1 Larix kaempferi
GCAGATTTTGTATTCAAGATAGTTCTGTTTTAATTTTTCTTGAAAACATGAAGTTATGATTTGATAATGGAAGACCGATGTTGTTATAATCCCCTGAGTTTCTAAGTCTCTTTTACTACTGAAATACATTTTTGGGAGGGCCCCCTCAATACGTAGATCAGGAGCCTCGTGTTTTATTACAGGTATTTCTCATGCATTTTGTTAACTGGTTTAATCATCATGATGTGTGAAAGTACTTTGATAATTGTTTAAATAGAAAATTTTGATTTCAGTTCAACGATTTTCCTCTATAGTTTGATAATATTGATTTCGTAGTTCTGTAACACGATGTTCGTAGTCTTGTGTATGCTATCTGCACAGGCATATTTTACATCTGTTTTCTAGCATTTTTATACTATTTCCAGATAATGATTCAGATCTATAAATTGACGCATACTCTCCTTATTTAAGTTTGATAACATAGAAGTTAAATATTTCAGTATTTGATTTGAATAGAATAATGTTTTATTGCTTTCAGTATTTGATTGGGCAGATACAATTTGATTGTTTTCCAGCATTAATATTCCTGGATTAGATTTACCATCTTTCAATATTTAATTCCTAGACTAAATTTCTAGTTTTCTAGTATTCAATTCTTAAGATAATCTATCAGTCTTCAGCAGATTTAGGTTATATATTTACATCCTTTTCATATTTTTCATTTTCTTAGATTCTAGAACATTACTCCCATTTCCCTTAGAGAATTCGGTAGGATACACTAAACATCCAGAACGATGAAGATCATCCTTTACATCACATATAGTGCCTAGCATCTCTTAAGTTTGTACGCTCCCTGGTCGATAATTAAAGTGTACTCTCGGTCTAGTTACCCTAATTAGGTATCCATTTCTGGAGTCCACCAACACTCTAGGCTTGATATTTATTATGCCGTGAGTGTTGTGTCAAGGTACATGTAGCAACCCCATTATATTCACTAGAAGGGATCCAAAAGGATCTTTCACTATGTGCAGGGTACGAGACATTTTGGCATTCACTATGCTGTGGATTCTGATCTTGACTTGGTTGGATTCGCTAATTCAGATTGGATGGGTGATAGTATTGATCGGAAGTCCACTTCTGGATATGTTTTCATGATTGGCATAGGGCCTATTTTTTGGTCAAGAAAAAAGCAGGCTTCCATTGCCTTATCTTCAGTAGAGGCAGAGTATCAAGGAGTAGTCAATGCTTTCATTCAGGAAGTTTGGTTGTAGGATATTCTACCATAGTTTGATATTGGTAGCACCACTTCTATTGTCATATTTTGTGGCAATCAGAGTTCTATCAAGATCTCTATAGTTCCGTCTCAGAGACAGAGGACCAAGCATATTGATATCCACATGCACTATATCCGAGATCTTGTTCTTGACAGAACTATTGTACTACAATATTTAACTATAGAAGAGCAAATTGTAGACATCTTCACCAAGAGCTTCATTGAGAAGAAGTTCTCTTACCTCTGTTCACTGTTGGGGGTGAGTTATACTATGGTGAGGACATATTAGATCCTTCAGTGTTTATTTTGAGGGGGGGTTTTCTTTCCCACTAGGTTTTTACCTCTTTCCTCACTTAGATTTTTTTAGCACTTTTAGGATCATTTATGTACTGGGTAACCTATGGCCTTTGTTTTCAGCGCCCTTTTATTATTTTATTTTACTCCTCCACATGAGATTAGATTAAGGGTGGGTGTTGGATCATTTTCCAACTACACATCATTTATTTGAGCTTCATAGCTTAATTTTCCACTTATCCTAAGTATTTTGACTGAATTATGTGCTTACATAATCAACAAATCATCAGTTTCAATGAATTGGGCCTCCTCCTTCATTCGGGGAGTCAACTGAGCCATCAATATCAGTTAATTGGGCCTCCTCCATCATTCGGGGAGCCAACTGAGATTATTTGCATGACTAAAGTACCCTACTCAGTCCAACTAACAACATTTATTATTATATTCATCCAACTGGAGTCAGAAATTTTCCCTCTTACTAATTTTGACTTCATCTGGTTTTATTTTCATCTAATATTCAGTTAACTGAAGTCAGAAAGGCGCCCTCCCCTAATTTTGTGCATTCAGTTGAGTTCCGGATTCCGTTAGACTCAGTTAGACAGTTTCATAGTCTGTTAGAGTCAATTACATGGTAGTTAAGTGGTAAAATGATGTGCTGACTGGTGTTAACTGCCAAGTAAGCCACTCTCATGCGTTCAATTCGAATGACCTGTATAGGGTTCAAATTTCTTGGCTTATTGTAGCCATTATTACACATTGTAATAACCTTATGAGTTTATGATAATGCATGAACTACTGCAAACATTTTGCATCAGTTTTTCAACACACAATTTGTCGCATGCATCTCTAGTAACTGTTGCCTTTTTTTCATAGATCTGTTGTGCTTGAATTTTACATACCGAAATAAGTTGGTGACAAATTAACAACTACGCAGATTGGTGGAAAATTAGAAATTACACCGGAACAGGTCGACAATAAAAGGATAAGTCCACCGAGATAGGTTGGCGTCAAATTGGAAAGTTTGCTAATCAGAGACAAAAGGATAAGTCCTCCGAAATGGGTCGGTGATAAAATCAAAAGTGTGTCAATCAGAGGCAAATTGAGTCCGCCGAAACAGGAAGTTTCAGCCATAACATGAGCAATTCAACTCAAAATTCGATGAGACTTGCAAAATTGGGACACCATTTGAGAAGGTCACGAAAACAACAGTGAGAGGCTCGAGCCAGTTTTCCTCTGATTTGGCGGAAATTTTGAAATAGACTTTCAAATATATGTGTCCTGAGACCACATGGAAGCTCGATTCAAGCCAAAATTGATATGGTGTGTTCATGGACCAGGAACATAGTAAAATTTGGAATCTTGGATCCAAATTCCAAAATGTGTGAAGCCGAGATGCAAAAGGAAACCAAAATGCACTATTTCGGAGCACTTCTAGGGGATTTTGAAAAGATTGCAGTAGGAAAAAATGACCCTAGATGTCGAAGCCCAAAAAATGATTGAACTAGAAATTTTATCTACTCATTAAAACAAGCAACTTTCGTTAGAAGAATTTTTTCCATAAATTCTTAGTTTGGGAGATAGCCATTTTTTCCAAACATTTCAAGATTTTGAAAAAGTTGCAAAAGTCAAAGTAGGAAAACCCAAATTTTTATAGAGGTTCACTGGTGCATTGGATTGGCTATCTGAAAATTGATGAGTGATCCTTGTTTTATATAATAACTTTTCCCATTAGAATTTTTTATTTCCCTCTATATTTACTCCTACAAGTGGCCCAAGTTGGCAACCGATGCTAATTGCACCTGTGGGGAAAGTGCAAAATTGGGCAAAGTTGACATTTTTTAAAGGGTGTAAATTACATATCCGGAATCAGAATAGAGCGTGAAGATAGGTGTTGTAAATATTATCCAGTAGGGAATAATGGTGCACATTCATAATTTTAATTGGTAGTTTAGATGTCTCAAATATCATAATAGAAAAGTGCATATAACCTTGTTTTGACCAAAAATATCAATTTGGGTTGTTCCCAAAATGCATAGAAATGAAAATTGTGTAATTCTCATAATGTAATGATACTCCCACAATAATGTGGAGGTATAGTTGGGAACATGCATGATGGAAGGGCACCAAACATTTCTAGTCAGGAAGGAATAAAAGAGATCGGAAGGGACATTGGTTCCATGCATAAGAATGCATCCAAAGTAATATTGTGATTAATGCATACATTTTGAAATGCAGGGAAAATCCATGGGAAATATTTATTATGGTATATGGATATTGTATTCCATACAAGAATGTTCAACAAGGTATGGATTAATCCAGCATGTGAGGAATATGAAATTGGTGAAGGTGATAGGTGAACCAGATTTGTGTACAAGTGTATGCATGATAAGAGAAGTTGCAAGATATGAGTAAGTATTGAGAATGGGTAAGGCAATTCCATTCTCCCAAATCTTTTCACATAGGAATAATACATCCCAATATGTGGAATTGGCATGTGGCTCACAATAGTGACATGGTGGCCATGCAAAGGATGCTAATTGGGGGATGAGACATCCACATGTGTGAATAAAGTATGTGGTTCATAATTGTGGAAAATATATTTGTGAGAAAGAAAATGAAGTATCATAGTTGAATAAGGTGCAAGGGAATGTAATGGACCTTGAAAAGAATCCTTATATACTTGGAATTGTGTCAATTATAGAGCTGACCAATGTTAGGAAGTTAAGAAAGTTCAAGTTGGACTTGGCCAGAATTGCTTTGAATAATTGGAGCAGCAAGTCATTCTCATCAAAGTATAATGAAGCCTATTGTAATGACCAAGGAAAGCTACATAGGAATAATAAAATGATTGTAGGATAAATTGGAGAATAATCTCCATAAGGCAATGCTGATAAAGAGGGAAATTTCTCACCTTAAACTATTTATGTTTATAACGTAAGAATTGCATGCTTGGAAAGCAGCAAGTAGGAATGTTATACATGAGTATATGTATTGAATTGCTTCTTGGTGAGAAAATCATAACTAGTTATTCCTTGTGTGCTTTCTAGAGAGGCCATGAAATTGGATCAGCTATGATGTGGAAGAGGAATTCCCCGCTGTGATGAGGGATTGGAAAGGGAGAATGACTTAACTCCTCTCTTGCTATTATATTTATATTTTATGAGTTTTATATATAGAAAATTATGTCATATGAATGCTGAAAATGCAAGATATTAGATAGATGAAGTGAATATGCACTAGTGGGCATATTAATAGACATTGCATAGTGCATGTGATGATGTTTGTGCATGTATATGATGTTTCATGTTGGTAAAGTTAGTGAATTTTTACATATGCAATGAGCCACATAAGATAATTATTGTGGTTGTTAATAATTAATGGTGTTCGCATTGGTTGTAGGACCAAATACAATTGGAGCATGACTAAAGATGTTGATGATGTCGCATGATACGAACAACCTTACGAAGAAAGGTGTGGGAAACAAATCTATAATCAAGAGGTTGGTGGAAGGATGATGTAATCCTTTGTAGGAGACCAGCTGATCAAGTAACATCAAATATGTTAATGGAAGCCATGCGGGTAATGGTTTCTGTATGTTGCGTACACAAAGGGGATTGGGTAAGAATCCCTTGAGCCATATTTAATCATCATAAATTGGTATGTATGTGATGTTGAATTCCTTTATGTGACTAATATCCCACTGGGTATGGTGAGGTATAGGTTAGTAAGGGAAATGAGCCTTATACTATCTAACTGTTTAGAATTTTGAATGCATTCATATGAAAATATATAATGTCATTTGCTTATGTTTTTTATGAGTTTAATAACCAAAGCAAATGAGAAATTATGGTCTTGTTGTGTTAGTGCATGTCATATGAGATAGTCATGGTTAAGGCCATAATGTAGTTGGAATGGTAACGCTATAGTGCTACACAAGTATCCTATGACTCCCTATTGGTGTTAATTTGGGATTAAACCTCTTTGCCAACAACCAACGAGTGAGAAAACTCCTGACGTGTTGTTCGGGTGGCGAAGGAAGGAACCCAGATAAGTTAACCAAGTGATCAAGGAGATGCTTGGGTGATGTGTTGAGGCAATAGCCATACTTTCCAAAACATCATAGTGGAATGCATGCCATGACATTATGGTAATAATGAATCAATGTGAGGTTACATTTAATACTATGTAAATGTTGTGAAAGTGCATGCATATGTGTGGATGCACATGTTGAGATGCATTGTGTGGATGCATGGTTGCGATATATATGTTTCATTGCAATTCATTAAAACTGAAATGATAGAATTATTCGAAATTATGAGATCATTTCATGAGCTGCTATGGATGCAGGAAAATGATTGCATGAAGAAGGTAGTCATGTTTAATGGGATACCAGGAATGCTCTGTTGGGAGGACATAGTTTCCTAAATGGATATGATTGTGTAATCATAAGAATTGGAAGTTATATTTAAATTGCATAGATAATGTGATTGTATCATGCAATTTTATTGTAACAATCATGAATATAAAGTAAATATATTTCATTGCATTTGAGATGTTAGCAACTGATAGTTTTTGAATTGTTGAGTGATATAATTCTGAGATCACTTCAGTGACTACTGTAAATGCTGCAATGAAAAGATTATTTGCATGGATACTCACATAGTGTTTGACTGATTTAAAATTTCAGATTACACGTAGAATTATCTTGGATATGATAATGGGGGGTAAGTCTATAATAAATATTGGAATCTACCATGTGTAAAATAAAAAATTATGAGAAGGATCTCATGGTGATGAAATTTAATTTACATAGGGAACATATTGTAAATTTCATTTTTGAAATTTTATTGATAATTATTAATGGTTATTTGGATTCTCTATAATTGTGTCAAGAGGACGTGTTGTAGGTGTATTTTCATGTTATGGTATCAAGTGTAAAATCATAGTGGACAGAGTGATACCACTTACAAGAGCCAAACAATATGAGGATGGCCTCATGGTTAAAAAAATTTAATTTATGTAGGAGATAAAATTGTAAATTCATATTTGAATTTGATTATTAATGTCATTGATTGGTTGATTGTTTGTGAATTGTGTCAGGTGGACACAATGCAGGAAGACCATGTGCTATGTCCTATAAGAGCTAAACATCGTGAGAAGGACCTCATGTTTTGGAAATCTAGTTTCCGTATGAAACATATTTGAGAAATTCTAATTGAAATTATTATGATGAAATCTCATGTGAAATCCATGCTTGTTTCTAATGTATGTGAGATGGTGAAAATATGACATTGGGGTAGATGTCAGCTGCTAAAGATGAAAAATGAAAAGGAAATTCCAAGCATGGCTTGGGTTTGAGAAACCCTGCAAAATTCCATATGTGTGCTTGTCTCTCCACAGTTTTGTTAAACCCAGTAAGAGCATGGGTACTCATGAGGATTGCATGGGAATTTGTAGGATTTCTATGCTCATACTGAAGAGCATTGGAGGGAAGGGTACACTCGAGGGACTGTGTAGCAGAGAAGGGGTACCATCCTTGTGTTGTGTGAGTGGGTATTGTGGGGTCATACTAGCCTTCATTCAAGTGACTAACCTATGCATTTTCTGGAGGGGAACCACTAGTTTTCATAGGAGAAGGAGCCATGTAGTGGTACTTATTTATTTTCATTTCCTAATAAACCCAGTAGAGACGTTGGCTTGGAAATGATTTTTGTATGCTTGATGAGCCTAGTCGGAGAACTGGCTTAGCATACTAGTTAATGGAATTCCTGATAAACCTAGTCGGTGTACTGGCTTGGCATTGGTTATTTGAATGATGTGATGTAACCGGTGTGTTGGTGTAACATTTTCTTTATACATATGCACAGGTGATCCAAGGCTTGCAGCAACTTGGTTACCTTTAAATGCACACTGTTGTTAGGGAAATTGTCCTTATAGTAGGGGAAGACTACCAACCTACTAGGGGTTATCATATGAACATTTAAAGCTTTGCAACATTATTATTAAGAAAATAGAGTTAATTTTAGGATAAATGTATACCCTATTTATGAAGGTCGATCCAAGCTTTTCTCCCTTTGTTCTCCACTGCAACAACCTACAAAACCAACATAAGACATTCATCAAACCAGTTTGACCACACTTAAGATATTGATGTTAATAAGATAGCATAACATCAACTTGTAATCAAAATACAATAGATATAAAAAAAATATATGGGAAGGGAAGAATGTCCAAATATTTATTGACAAATGCAGAAAATACACATGCTATACCTATCCTACACTGGAATCGTCATAACCAGACCCTGGGCTCCCACTTCTCTCTCTTAGCTATGAATTTCTCCAGCATAAATTTATCCAATGATCATAAGGTCCCTATCTCAAGACCCTCCCATTTTTTTATGGAAAGACAAGGAGGGAAGGTTCGAAAGGTGGTTGAGTCAGAAAGTTGTAGTAGTTTTGGTGCATTCCTCAACTAATACCAATTCGTGTTTTTAATTATTTTTTCAAGTTTTCTTAATATACCTGCAAGTATGATATAGTACAACTAGCGAGTTTCCTAACTTGCATCTACCGAGTGCAACATTTTAATTAACATCCGCAGGTTGTCAATATAGATACCCATGGTTGACCCGTTGGTTTACAAGCATAAAGGTCACGGTTATGTGTAAAAATAGGCAGAGAAATATGCTTATGAGGAAAGGATTGCAAGGTTCATCTCTAGGTCATTTAAGGTCAAGGTAAGCTCTTCCATCCATAATGTCCTTTTGTGTGACTGAAAAGGCAATGTGGTCACAGATGGAGAAGTTCTTATTTGAAAGATAAAAGATGCCCCCTAATGTGTTAGGTCAAAGGGAAACAATGGCTGAAATACATTACAATCCAAGCAGAGGAGGAGCAAAGAGGCCGCAGGATGAGGTCACAAACAGTACCTAAAAGAGAAACAAAGTTAGTGAGCAGGGTACAATCTTGACATCAAGAGATGTTCAGAATTGTAGAAAATAATCTCCAATACATAACTGGAAGATGTATATAGTATGGTCACTGAAATACAAGCGTGGATCCATGGCAAATAGGAGATCATAGCCATAACAACAACTAGATCTATGTCTCATCAAGAGCCAAAATGGGTGTGGATCAGTCTTGCGCAACTTGGGAAATAACAAAATGTGATGATGCTATTATAGGCCCAAGGTCTTCATCCAAACCGTCTCAAGGTACGAATCCTAGCCATGCGAATAAATGAGCTGAGGTTGAACATGGAGGATACCGTTTGATTACCAACCAATTATGTAGGCCATTAACAAATGCAAGGAAACCCACCATTAATTAAAATGGGTCCCAAGATACCTAGTACATTATAACAAGTGTGAATAAGAGGTCTTGAAGTCGAACACTTTAAGAATCCATCGAGTAAGTGAAATTGATGTATTCCCACTATTCAATGGTGAGGGAAATTTCCATTGATGACTACAATCCCCAAGGTACTACCCGAAACTCTAAAATTCATTCCCATAGCAAGATGAGTTGAGGTCGATGGTAAGAAATCCATTAGAAGGGAGGCCTTAAGGCATCCTCAATCATCCAACACAGGGTATAATCAAAAGGTTGATTTGATTTGGAATAGAACTGAGTACATGATGAAACATATTGCAACCAAGGAATGGCCAACACATGAGGTCAAGGTAACTGCAGAGTGGTCGACACAAGGGGTGTCCTTGAACAGTGAGAACGACACAAGAGTGACTTAGGAAGCTTTTGAAGACAAAGGGGACCATGATATAAATATGTAATGTAGGAGACATTACGGATTCTCCATATGACTGGAAGAGTAACCAATCGGAGGAGTAAAAAATATGAGACCAGATTCATCCTAAGGCCAAAAATAAAACCCAACTTGTTGTGGTATTTTAGGATTAGGATCACTCAACAGTAGCAGACCTCACTAGAATTCACTCAGGCAGTGCAGAAAGAAGAAGAAGAAAAAGAAATGTTGAATCAATAATCACTCATTACACAGAAAATGGAGAAAAATTGTTGTATCGTACATCAACTGTAAGCTGGCACTCTGAATAGTGAATAATAATTGAATACAATCAAATGAATTCAAATGCCACTAAGTTCATTTGAATTCTCCACAAAGTGTGGCTTGGATAGAATTGGAGACATCATCCAAACCAGTGGCAGTAGTCACAATAGTCAAATAGTCAATCAAATGAGTCAAACTGAGTCTAACTGAGTGCATGGGAATTGATATAGGGAAGGAGACTCCAATGTGGGAGCATGAGGAGGTGTCAGTAGTCAGTATAGCTGATCTAGTCTCTTTGGAGGTCTATCTAAGTGGTTCAGTCACTTAAACTAGTAATCAGTCCCCAAAACAAGGAACAGATCCACTAATAATGGAACTAATTGAAGTAACTCCTAAATAAGTGGAAGAGGGCACAGTTGTACTCCAATGATGAAAACAAGGGTGCATCAGTGGCTAAGAGGGATAAAATTTAGCAGAAACAGGATCCTAAGGATGTAAACTAAGGAGTAGGTGTTGGGATACTTCCATACTGCTGATTGGGTGCATGCAATTGCATGCAGATGAATGGATGCATGCAGGCATGCAAAATATAAAAAGGATGGTTAGAATATTCCAACACCCCCCCCACAAGCTATATTATGAGGAATAATTGAAATGGTAGGGCCCTGGTAATTAAGAATAAAGGTCACCTCATACAACAATCTAAATAAATAAAGTGAGGAAAGAGGGAAAATGCAGTGGGAAGAAATCCCCCCCTCAAGATAGACAGTGGTAGGATGATCAATCATGTACATCACTCACCCCAAATGGTAAGTGGACTTCTCCACTGAAGAAGGATCTGTCGACAGTAAATGAATCGGTAATGTGAGAAGCATGAAACCTTCCATTTTGATAATCAGATCATGTCCTCCTTTAATCAAGTGGATCACCCACAAGATCTCCAACATATCTAAGAGTAGTGGTTTCCCATCTAGGAAGAGGAGGATCATCAAGTGAAATACCTAGATCTTGGTCGTCCATTCGCTCATCTTCTCTAATAGGTGGTAGATCTTCAGGTTCTTGTGGATCTGGATCTAGCATTCTCTCTTCATCATCTCCACTCTCATACTTTGAATATGAACTGTCATGTGATGAGGATCCTCTCTCTTGGATCTCATCAAGCAGTGGAGGTGTGGTAGCAAAGCTATCTTGCTCAATAGGATGAGCATCATGGAGAGGCCATTCCTTAAACTGTACGCTCCTATCAAGGAATGTGGTCATAGTAGAAGGATCAAGAATCTTGTAGGCCTTTGCATTCAATGAATAACCCACCATAATACACTCTCTTCTTTGTGGATCTAGGGCTCTCCTTTTCTCAGTTGGAATCCTTTCCCATGCTCTGGATCCAAACACTCTAAGATGAGACACATCAGGTTTGTATCCCATCCATGCTTCGAAAGGAGTCATGTATTTGAGTCCTTTATGAGGAACTCTGTTATGAAGAAAGGTGGCACAGTTGATGGCTTCTACTCAAAGACTAGGTTGCAACCCTTTCGAATTTAGCATGCAGGTGGCCATCTCTTTCAATGTTATGTTATTCCTTTTAGCAACACCATTATGTTGTGGTTTTTAGGGAATAGTATGTTGCATCTCATTTCCCTCTTCAGCACAAAAGGTTTTAAAGTCACCCTTGATGTACTCACCTCCATTATCAGTGTGAATGTCCTTGATATTTATATCTGAAAACGTTTCTGTAGAAGACTTGAAAAACTAAAAGAAACCAAATACTTGTAACTTTTATCTGAGAAAGTATACCCATGTAAATATTGAATAATCATCAATAAAAGTAAGAATATAGCTTTCCTTATACAAAGATAGATCTGGAAATGGCCTTGCAACATCACTATGAATAAGATCTAGAGGCTAAGAGGCTCTCCTTTCCTTCCCCTTCTCAAATTTGTTTTCAGGATGCTTACCAATCAAACAACCATGATAGTTTCCCTTGGCAAACTTGATCTTGGGCAGCCCTTCAACCATCTCTTTAGTATAGATGTCTTGCAAGTATTGATAGTTAAGATGCCCAAATATTTCATGCCATAGACTACTCTCTTCATTTGCATGAGTGTGAAGAGTAGACTGTGTAGAGAGAGGTATAAAATGGGAGAATTCATACAGCTTCGACTTGTGGTTGGCCAGACCTTTTGTAATGGTAGATCCTGATACCATGTCTTGAATTTCGACCTCATTTGGAGAGAATATGGCCCTCTTGGGATCTCTAGTATGGATCATCTGATATACTGAAAGTAGATTTGCAGTCAATGTAGGGACATAGAGCACATCTAAGAAGTACCCATGATCAAGTTTGATTCTTCCAATCCCCTCAGAGGAGACCTCAGAATCATTCCCGAACATAATGGATGGTCCAACAATAGCTTCGAATCCAGTGAAGAGATCCTCTTGATTCTCCAGAATCTATGATGAAGCAGGATTGATGCACCTACCATGAGGGCATCGAATCTCCCTTTGTTCTCAAATCCATATGGTTCACTCTCTTTCTTTCTAGCAGATGCAGGTACTGGAAGATTATTTTTTTCAAGATGTGAATCCATGAGATCTGTGGTCTTCTTCATACATGAGCTCTCAGGGTGATATCCTCGATTACAGTATGTGCACTTGGATTTTTCCTTTTGAGATGCCTTGTCCTTATTAGGATTTGAGAATCCTTATGCTTGGTTTGGAGCCTTCTTCTGCTTTTGGTCATTCAACTTTCTATCCGAAATTTTTTGTTTTCCTTTTCCATTCGCTCTCCTTGACTCAGTAGCTACAAGAGCTGAATCTAATTTGGATTTTATCACCCCCATGTGCATTAGCTTATCCTCCTCAAGAGTGAGGGATTGGATGAAGTCTTCAAGAGAAGGGAATTTCCATTTTGGAATGGACAACTTTGCTGACTGGAAGGTCAAAACAAACACTGAATAATCAGGGCCTAGCTTCGACAGGATGGAAAGGATGAGTTGTTTTTCTTCCTTCTCAATCCCATACCTCTTCAACTGTGAAATCAAGTTCTTGAATTTGTTGAGAAACTCATTGATAGTTTTGAAACTACTTGTGATCAAGGAGATGAGCTCATTTTCTAGTTTATGACCCTTCAAATCATCTTGTTGACCAAGGAGGGATTCGAGCTTTCCCCAAACCTCCTTTTGAGTCTTCAAATCGATAACATGAAAGTGTAGGTGCTAAGTAGAAGCAGTCCTACTGCTTCATCAAGCTTGTCTAAGTACTTGGATTTCTCTACTACACCAATGGGCTCAACTACAGAGCCATTCACTACTGAAGAATTCAAAGTTGAAGAGAGGAGATTCCTGCAAAACAAATGAGAATTATGAAAAGAAGATATGTTGCAATTTGAATTGAACACTGCCTTAGGACACTGAGCACATGTGACTAGGTCCTTCACACCTGGATAGACCTCACTGGATTGCTCCAGTGAATTCAAGGAAATAGCACTAGGATTTGTTGTGGAAACCTAAAGGCTTTTGGTTCTCAATGAAAGACAATTGCTAAAGGAATTGCTGCAACTGCTGCGACTACTACTATTGCAATTCGAATAGATTCCACCAGCTCTGATACCATGTGATATTTTAGGATTAGGATCATTGAGCAGTAGTAGAACTCACTATAATTCACTCAAGAAGTGTAGAAAGAAGAAGAAGAAATGCTGAATCAATAATCACTCATTACACAGAAAATGGAGAAAAACTGTTGTATCATATATCAGCTGTAAGTTGGCACTCTGAATAGTGGATGATAACTGAATACAATCAAATGAATTCAAATGCCACTAAGTTCATTCAAATTCTCCTCAAAGTGTGGCTTGGATAGCATGGGAGACATCATACAAACTAGTGGCAGTAGTCACATAGTCAAATAGTCAGTCAAATGAGTCTAACTGAGTCTAAGCGAGTGCATGGGAATTGATCTAGGGAAGGAGTTGACTCTAATGTGGGCACATGAGGAGCTGTCACTAGTCATTATAGCTGATCTAGTCTCTATGGAGGTCTATCTAAGTGGTTCAGTCAGTTAAACGAGTAATCAATCCCCAAAACAAGGAACAAATCCACTAATCATGGAACTAACTGAAATAACTCCTAAATAGGCGGAAGAGGGCACACTTGTACTCCACTAATGAAAACAAGGGCACATCAGTGGCTAGGAGGGATAAAACTGAGTAGAAACAGGCTCCTCGTGGTTACAAAATAAGGACTAGGTGTTGGGAGACTTCCATATTCATGACTGGATGCACGCAATTGCATGAAGATAACTGGATGCATGCAAAATTGCATGCAGGCATGCAAAATATAAAAATGATGGTGAGAATATTCCAACACTTGTTTGAAAGACTCAAAAAGGTGTTGTGTTCAAGGACATAAGTGACTTGCTACCTTTATACTGAAAATATACTTGACATTCTTCCCTTCCCTTTTCTCTTTTTATTTAAAAAATGTCCTTCTTGTTGGTTTTGATGAGTCTAAGAAATCAAACATAATAGTCTTTTTTCATCTTGAAACAAGCTCGAAGAAAGAGGGAGAAGACTGCCTGATATAAGTCCAACCATGTGTAATTTAATGAGTCCATGGGAGGGAAAATCAAGACCTTCTTCATGTTTTAACGAGTTTGAAGAAGAGATAGACTAGTGCTCGATAACACTAATCCATGGATTGCAATATCGATCATGGATCTGTTCATGCTCACCGGTATTTTAAATTTTAAGGAGTGTGAAAAAATTATACAATAACTCCATACACCCACTTGTGTATTTTAGTATCGAGCCCGAGTTGGTATGTGCTCGACGGTGTTTTCATATTTAAGGAGTCTGAAAAACTTACACAATAACTCCATTAACCTACTCATGGATTTCACATCAATCCTGAATTTGTGAATGATCGCCAGTGTTTTCATGTTTCAAGAGTCTAAAAACCCTAACGAAGACTCCTAAAGGTCCTTTTTCGTAGATTTAGTCTCCTCACCCAAAAAAGTGTAAATCAATGAGAGAAGAACTCTTCTAGCCATGTATGACTAGAGTATACCTTTTCCATAAATAATCCACAAAGGTCCGGAAGAGGGGTAAAATTATACATAAGTCGATGTTTGTTCAAGTCCTTTAACGAGTATGAACAAGACAAGCATGCTTGGTAATCTTGCTTGATTTTAAAGAGTCAACCAAGGGCTTAGAAAGACTCTATAGGGACCAGGGAAATAAGTTCCTTGATATGTCAAATGATGAAAGGGCTATAGATATCATGAAGACCATCAGATTAGTAGAAAATGACATATAAACATGATCCAAAGAGATTTCAATATGACATAAAATGATAGGAAGTACTGCACTAAACTAACATGCCATAAATAAAATCAAACCTTTGTACGATCACCATTGCAGAAAGCAGTGTGAAATGCTTCTTAGAACCTCACCTAATAAAAAATAACTTGAAAAAAGGTCATTAGTGATTAAATAAAGTAAAAATAATTTTGAAACTATATGAAATTAGAAAAAGCAGGTAAAAATTTCAAGTAATTTTAATAAATAGTTCCAAAATGTCCACAAAACTCACCAAGTCATTTTGTTGGAGCAAAAAGGAAAAAGATCCCTCTTACTTCAATTGCTTGTAGTGCTCAAACCGGGTCACCAAATCAACTTCCGTCAGTTGCAAGTAAGTCATCTCTCTCATATCTATCAATTCAATCCATTATTTAAAATTTTTAGTGGTTTTTTTTTAATTTTAATAAGGGTTTAAAATTTAGGGCCTCATACCCATGGGTTCATCTGTGCTAAACTCGTGGCAACGTGAAACTTGCGAGGGTTACTCATAGGCAAACCTGCAGGTAGCTGCCTCTGTTTTAGAGGTGAAGCCGCGGCTACCGGAAGTTTAAAAAAAATCAAAAACTAAATGATGAATGGGGTGAATGATGCAGGAATGGTATTGACCTGGAGGGAAAGGGAGCATGAATCGATGGATAGATATGCCATGGGAGATCCACTTACCTTAAATGGGTTACGAATATTCGGTTTGCTAAAAAATTTCCGAACAACGAGTATGCGTGCGCAAACACACCTACTCCAAATGCTTGTTGGATACTAGGATCCCAATCATGGGATGTTTAATCTCCAAGGGGATATGTTAGACCTGTTGGAATATTCTCACCATCATTTTTTAGATTTACATGTTTGCATGCATTTAGTCATCTCCATGCATTTGCATGCAAATGCATGTATCCAATCATCATCTTGGTGGTCCTTCCAGCACCTAGAGCCTATTTTCAGCTCCCTAGAGCCTGTCGTCAGTCCCCAGTAGCCCTTCTACCTACCTGAAGCACCCTATTTGACTCTTCTGCATGACACGTGTGCATTTTCTCACATACCACTGGTTATCATTCAGTTACAGCGCCTCATCTCACCTACCAGGTGTCTGACAGTAAGTTAGAGCATTGATTGAGCAGTTCTTCCACTGATTGCTCATGCTAATTGCCTATAGATTCTGGTTAGATAGTTCTTGAGTGCCACTTGATCTTCTGAAAGCCTCATGCGTTCTCCTTGGAGTCTCCATCCCCTGATTTGTGCCTAGATGGTTCTGTTAGACTTAGTTAGACTCACTTGACTGACTATTGCCAATTATGATTGATACTACTGACTAGATGATGTCTCCAATGTTATCCAAGATAGAATTTGAGCATGATTCAAATGACCTCCTTGGTTAATTTGAATTCTCTATAGATTTATTGTATTATTGTATTCAGTTTTCACAGTGCCAGCTCACCGCTGATGTATGATACTGTTATTCTCCATTTTCTGTGTTCATGAGTGATTATTGAGTGCATTCTTCTCTTCTTCTTTGCAACTTGTTGAGAGTTTGTGTGAGGCTTGTTACAGCTGTTAGATCCTACTGCAGATTATCACATGGTATCAGAACATTCAACAGCTATTCAAATTGCAGCCATTGCAGTAGTCGCAGCAACAACAGTTGCACAATTTCTTTGAGTAGCTATCTTTCACTGAGCACCAGAAGCATCTGAGTTTCCACAACAAATCCGGGTGCTATTACCTTAAATTCACTGGAGCAATCCAGTGAGTTCTATCCAGGTGTGAAGGAGTTATTCATATGTGCTCAGGTGTCCTAAGGTAGTGTTCATTCAAAGTGTAGCAAATATCCATCAACAAAACTCTTCTTGTTTTGTAGGTTTATTCACCCATTTGAATTCTTATTCAATTCAACCTTCATTGCTTAGATGGATCTAAAAGTCACTACTTCCAACTATGTCGAATGGAAAGATAAGATGGCTCTCTTCATGAGTTCCAAGAGCTTCACCAAGATACTAAATGGAACTATGGTCGAACCACTTAGTGCAGTAGAGAAATCCAACTACTTGGATAGGATTGATGAAGCAGTAGGCTTACTTCTTCTCTCAATTTCTGAAGATCTTCACTTCCATGTCATCAATCTAACGTCTCCAAAAAAGGTTTGGGACATGCTTGAATCCCTCTTTGGACAGAAAGATGATCTGAAAGGTCATAAATTGGAGAATGAACTCATCTCCTTGAGTCCCGAAAGCTTCGAATCCATCAATGCATTCTTAACCAAGTTCAAAAGCTTGATTTCTCAATTGAAGAGATATGAGATAGTGAAAGAAGACAAACAACTCATTCTTTCCATTCTCTCCAAATTGGGGCCAAACTTCTCAGTTTCTGTCTCCACATTTAAGTCAGCTAAGATGTCCATTCCAAAATGGAAGTTTCCCTCATTTGATGACTTCATCCAATCTCTCACAAAAGCGGAGGAGAAAATAATATCCATGGGAATGATTAAACAAAAGTTAGATTTGGCCATTACAACTGCTGAGGCCAAGAGAGCGAATGGAAAGGGCAAGCAAAAATTTTCTGAAAAGAGAACGAATGTTACAAAGCCAAAAGATGTTCCATATCAGTCAGATGGGGCTTCAAACTCAAAGAAGAACAAGCAATCTCAAAAAGAGAGATCCAAGTGCACATATTGCCATCGTGGATTTCACCCTAAGAGTTCTTGTATGAAGAAGACTATAGACTTGATGGCCTAGTTACTTGAGAAGAAAAATCTCCCTGTACCTGCATGTGCAAGGAAGAAAGACACTGATACTAAACCTTCTAGATCTGGGGACAAAGAGAGATGCCATGCCCTCATGGAAACTGCATCAACAAATTCGTCATTCATCATAGATTCAGGAGCAACAAGATACCTGTCTTCCTCCAAAGATCTCTTCTCCAACTTCGAATGCTCAGTTGGCCCTTCCATCAAGTTGGTCAATGATTCAGAAGTCTCCTCTCAGGGGATTGGAAGAATCAATCTTGACCATGGCTACTTTTATGATGTGATTTATGTTCCATCTCTCACAACAAATATACTTTCAATGTACCAAATGACTCATATTGGAGATCCCAAAAGAGTGATCTTTTCTCCAAATGAAGTCGAGGTACAACACATGGTTTCAGGGAAAATCATTGCAAAAGGATTTGCAAATCATAAGTAAAAAATCTATGAGTTTTCACACTTCTTACCTCTCTCAAAGAAGTCTACTCTTCACTCTCATGGGAATGAAGCACTAGTACAAAATGAGAGATAAGTGACCAGGTGACCAAAAAATTTGGTCACCATAGTTTTTTCAAGGGATAAATGACCAAAATTGAGAAATTTTAAGTGAGCTCACTAAAAATGACCAAGATAAATGACCAATTTGGTCGCGGGATAAGAACTAAACTAAAAATGACAAAGATAAATGACCAATTTGGTCACCGGGGATAAGAACTAAACTAAAAATGACCACACAACAATTTGTTCATTTTTAGTTGTGTCACTCCGACAATTGGAAATTACAATTTTGACAATGAATTTGCACAATTTACTAAATGTTAACACCGCAATTTTCGGTAAGTTCATGTACTTTGTGTCATGTTCGCTAAAAATTGTCAATTTCACAACCTTCATTAATTCTCCATATGCATCCATTCATCATGGCTTCCTTTGCGCTTGAGTTCATAAACTTCTAAAGTCCCCCTCGATCCCTTCCCTGCAAAAAAATACCAATATATAGTAAATATATAAAATGCTAATATATATATTATATAGTTAATATATTAATATACTATAATATCTATTGTTTGGTAAGTATAGGCATATGTGGGAACTAAGTAGAGAAATTTTGAGCGCCATGCTTGGGTGTTTTGTCAGTTTCAGGTTCAGTGGATCCAAGGGGCACATGGCATAATGTTTGAGTTCTTTTCTAGGAATGCCACATACTATAAACATTTCCATATGAGCACTAAACCACATAGAAAGAACATATTTACAAATTGCAATAAGCATTTTATTGCTTCCAAATCCATTTCTAATTGAACCTATAGTTTCCTCTCATGAATATTCTTCGTTAAAAACATTGTTATACATGAAATATCATGGAAGGAAAAATATATATATACAAGAAGCACTTATTTTTACTTTATTAGAATAAATAAAGGTAAGCTTGGTTCTATGGACAATAAAGAACTCCTTTTTCCTCCTTTAAAATAAGTAGATGCAAGCTTGGTTATATGGACAAATTGATGATCCATTGACAAATTATTCAGAACATAAGCACTTGTGTTTCACTAAATTTCCATGACAAAGAGAGACTTTTTTATTAAACTGATCTAATAATACAAGTGATGTTAATTTTACAACAATACCAATTATACTCATGTTTGTAAGATATGATATTATGTGTTTATTGGCAAGCAGTGATCAAGCTTGTATTAACACCTAGGATCCAAACCTTCAATAAATACAATTATAAATATAGCTTTAAAAAATACATAATAAGTGATCTTACATACCATAAGACAAAAAATATTTATTTAGCAATACTAAAAAATGTGAAGCACACTCCTCTATTTTAAAGGACTTATCATCCGAGTGACAAGATCCCTAATTATGGTTATACCACCCCAATCATACACTATAGTTATAAAACATTTATGAGTATTTTGTATACAATATAATTCTATAAAATTATAATTTTGTTTTCTAAATATTGTAAATATTTCGTCCCACTTTTAATACAAGTTACTATTACATATTTGTATAAAATAAAATAAAACATAAATATGTAACTTTTTGTTATTTTTAATTCAAAATTAAATCATTAAAGAAACACCATTTAAAAATAAAAATATAATTTTGTTAAAGTATCTTTTATGAACAACTAAAAATATGTATATATAAATAAAATAAAGTTGTTACTAGGTATTTTAACTACCAAATAGAGAAAACATTATTCCCTAATATCATGAAAAGTAAATGAGGGATCAAATTTTGATAAGTAAGTGAGGGATCAGGTTTTGATAGCCTTGCTGGGAGCCGAGGACAAAAGACATCCAACTGAAAGAAAATATGTTGGAGACAAATGACCAAAGGGAAAATGGATTCCATGGATTTCATGCTAGCGCAGGTCCAGGGGTTTTCAACTACCAATGATGATCTTATACATCTTCATGGATTACTTAAGCAACACTAAAAATCTCTACGTGAAGCAAGGCCCTAGACTGTCATTCTTGTTGACTCAACTGGACCCTTCCAAGCACTCTCGTAGTTATTTATACAACCTGTAAGTGTAGTTTCCATGCTTCACATTCATTCTTTTCTACATTTGTATGTGGTTATTTTTTCAAACGATTAATGGTTCAGGTTTATGGGCTCTAGGGTTTTTAGGATGACTTGGTATAGCAGTTACAGAGGAAGCAAGCAACTTGTTTATGGTCTCTAGGGTTTTTAGGTTGACCGGGTATAGAAGTTATAGAGGAAGCAAGCAACTCAGCGGTTCCATATCCAGTTGTTGTTAGATAACTTCCAGATCAATATTTAGCAGCACCGGTACCAACATGTAATCTATCTATATATGATCTTTCTCTACAAATCTATATTTTTGTGAAGAGCTGTAGGTTTAACTTAATATGCAGTGTTTTCAAGCTTTAAAGAATATTGGTGTAGAAATCAATCTCTTCCGAGCGATCTCCTCCTCATATTTGACTTCAGTTGTAATGATCAAGTTGAATTCAATCTTTCTTTAAACCTTTTAGTTCATGATCTCAGTAATATGCTGAGTGTCGCATTTTCTCAGATCTGGTGCAATAAACCCTTCACACACATGGTGTAATTCCCATGCGATTTGAAGATTCATATTTAAGTTTTCTGCATTTCATTGGTGCAATATGCTCTTCAACAAACTGTGATCTGCTTGCAACCTATGATTCTGTGTCTCCCGAGATAGTCTCTTCCATGCAAGTATTTGAATCTGATGGATAAAACCCTCTCACGTTTAGACTAAAGCATCGATTAGAGGGAGAGCAATACCCTAGTTGACCTAGGAAATCTAGTCGAAGAAATATGATTTAATCAATGATTTGGCGAGAGATTCCTCCATTATGTGGTATTGAAGGCTGTAAACTATCTACAAAACCCTTGTTATCTGAATCTTTCACAGGCCATGATCACTCTCTAAACTACTGCGTTGTGGTGCTTGAAGTAATAATGATGGAAGAGACTGATACCTTCTCTGGAAACGCAACTTCAAAATTCATGGATACCTTTCTAAGCGATATGTTGTATGAACCAGTTTCATAATAGCTTTATCTTCTGCAACAAGGTCTCAATTTCTACTAGATATCAAAAGTTTCTTCTTGAAATGTGTTTTGAAAGCTTTTCTTGATATAATGTCTGAGTCCTTCCATTTCATGAAGATCTTCCAATCCCCTGCAGAATATTTGAAGTAAATTAAGTCTCCTCTCAGGGGATTTGAAGTAAATTAAGACCCCATATCTATCAACTGTAGAGGATTGTGGGTTTGATGAGCGTATCTGAGAGGTGCAAATGGAGATCTCGGGTATTTCTTGAGAGTGGATTCTTGTGGTATACTTGCTGCCTCATTCAGTTGTGTTGGTTCCATGTCTATGGTATTGTGCCTACAAGGAGTTTCAAATTGTTGCAAGCAAAGAATTTGGAAATATCATACCTGTGTGATAGCTATTCCCATGTGTAAAGTAACCATTTTTGTGTGATAGCTATTCACGGTCTTAAAGAAATGTAGGTGGGATATGGCTGGTAACTTGAAAACAATAAAAATTGAAGCAGTATCTTTTCTGCTAACATTTTATAATTGAAGTAGTAGCCTCAGTGCTAACATTTTATAATTGAAGTAGTAGCTTTGCTACTAATGAAAAATATTTACTATAAATTGATATATCTTGAGGAATAAAATATGCATATATGTCAAGAAGGTTCATGTTCATTGTAATGTGAATAGTCTCCACCAAAAAAATAAGTTCTATTGCAATACTGTGCCCTTAATTATTAAATTTAGATGTGTAAGGAGCTGCAATATTAAATTCTAAATATACATGAAGGGGGGCATTTCTATCCTGGAAGTGGAGCTGCTAGTGAGCCTAGGTGATGCCTAGATTGGGGTTCAAACTTCAGTGCACTATGCCATTATTCTATGTTGCCAGAATCTGAAAAATTCTGGCAACATAGAATAAATTTTAAAATAAGGTGTTGGAAGATCCTAGGTCATGCTTAGGTCTATAGATTGGGGTTCAGATTTGTGCGCTACCATTTTCCTATGTTCTCAAAATCTGAAGCATTCCATGTCCTCCTTCCATCTGATGATCAGTGCAAAGAAAAATGGTTGCATTCACTTGAGAAATAATAGTTGTATAATAAGGCATGTGAGAGTGTAAAATAAGATGCTTGAATAGAGATGAATATCAAACAAAGTTTTTTTAGACCGCAACACTAAGTCAATGTACCAGCAAAATTTACAGACAACTTATTAACTGCAAAAATTTACATGACTTTAAATTGGAGCAAAATGCATTGGCCTTAGTAATTCATTCTAGATCCTAGTTAGGGGCATCCATAAAAAAATTGTATTTGCGCTAGAGATATCAAAATCAAGTGGATTTGTGTATTGCAAAACAAGGGTTAACATAGATCTATGCTAGGTTGATAAAATACTGCTGCAAAATTCTGATCCTGAACCAAGCTCACAATTGTTGATAGTGATGTGCTTAATGTATTTGTTACAAGCTTGTATCTAAGATGGAAAAGGCTACTCATAGTTTTGACAATAACCATGTGTTTGAATGATTCATAGACTATTTTTTATTTGCATTGGGGTTGGTGTAAGCAACTAGCAAAGAGTGCATTCAACTAACTTCATTTTTTGTTTCAATTTTTTTTCTTCAGCCACATGGGTTATTTTATGCCTCTATATATAATTTACTTAAATGCAGATTTTTTCTGCAAGGAGTGGAATTGACACTAAACAAAGTAGCGAAAAGAGGCCTTTGCCTTTGCATGATCTATACAATTCTGCAGCCCTCAGTAATACCGTTAGTCCTAAAAATTTGATGACATCCATAATTGATGATCATTAGGCCTGCAAAATGGATCGTCCTCAAGGCCACTTTACTTTGCCTCATCTTCCAGCAACCACTCAGGTCTATTTTAATAATTATTCACTTGATGGCATGTTTAGTTTTCTCGTAAATTCTACAAGCAAGGTCATTAATTCTCTCTTTTTACTGTTTTTGGCAGGAAGTTGATGCTGCACTTTCCTTTCAAGAGAAATAAAGTATACATGATTTCATTCTTGGAAGAGTTCTTGTGGCCAACTCTTCCAACCTTCTTTCCTTTGTATTTCCACGATATAGCTTGGCTCCTTCCTTTTTATGTGAAGCCAAATAACTTGTTTGTATTATAAGGAAATTTCAACTCTAAAATCGAACACCATTGCGAAGCAAATCAAGCAACAAGCTCTAAAATCGAACACCATTACGAAGCAAATCAAGCAAAAATAGAAGAACATGGAGCCAAGCTCTATTCCATTGTAAGTATAATCTTGAAATATCATTTTCTATTTGTAGAATATACTTGTTTTCTTCACATTTTGATAAAGGTTTCAATTATTTTGTACCAATTTTGAATGGATTGGTAGGTGAAACACAATATTTTTATGTTGTGATTCTTTACATGACTACACCTGCAAGAGATTCATAATTCTTTTGCTTCCTATTTCTGTTGTATTTCCCAATATTTTATTGATTATCCTTATAACCTTCCTTGTGAAATTATTCACAAGGTCATTCAGCCTGTCATCTATGGTAGAGAAAGTGCACATGTTATAATCTCAAATAACCTTGTTTTTAAACTTTCTCATATGGTATTTCAGCCTATCATCTATGGAAGAGGACCGATACCTGTGATGATGGTACCCATGATACTTCGAGATGGGTGTGTTGTATACGTATTGTATGTCTCACCATAAATTGGGTTTCGTTCACCTCCACATCATTGACATGCGAAAGGCATACTCCTTTCTTTTTGTTCTATTTTTGATATTCAAAATTTATACTTGCTGAAGGTTACACTCTTAAGTTATTGGATTGTTGGTTATGTTTAAAGGGTCTGTTTATTCACCGGCTAACTATCCCCTTGTATCACCCTTAGTAAACTTGAGTCCCCCAGTAGTCTCACCATCAATCATGTTTCCTTCCCCTCCAAATCACTGACATTTGAAAGGTATACTTCCTTTCTTTTCATAGATCTTTGAGATGTATTCTGAGTATAATAATAACAATATTTACTAAGCATGACCTGATTATTGCATTGTTAGGACCCGATGCTTCTCCTTCAAAGATTGCCCCTTCGGAATCACCTTAGATGATAGGGAGGATACCTTTGGCACCACTTCCATTGGCATTTCCTCCCCCCTCCACCTAATAAAGGTATGGAAAGTACATAATATATTTTGTTATTCTTTGAACATTCATTCTATTATCACGAGTTGAATTTCTCTGTAATTGTTATCATTTTATTTGCAAATAAATTAACTCCATGCATATAAGATCAGTTTGCTTAGATTTCACCTTATTTATGTGTATAAAGAATCAAGATACATTATGTGTGAATAACTTGATGCGTTCTTTGTACAAATTGTGGTTCAATAGCTTGCACTCAACCATTGACTTCTACTCCTCCTGGTGCACCATGTGGCTGTGTATATCCAACGCAAGTGGAGATTGAGCTTGGGGTGGCACTTTATGCTTTTTTCCCCATTGGTTTGAGTGCTAGATACATAGATACTAGTAGGAAATTTCTTGAAACAAATCCAAGTAAGGATGATGGGAGAAAATGCAAATTCCCAATATAAGGAAAAGACAATTGTGATTCTTGATTTGGTACCACTCTGAGAAAAATTTGACAATACAACTGCGTTCTTGATTTTTGAAAGATTTTGGCAAAAGAAGGTTATCATTAGCATGCCCCTTTTTGGTGACTATTGGGTAATATTTGTTTCTTACCTAGGTTATGTGACCCTTCTCCAAAATTTGGCAAGATGATGTTAACTCTTGGAAATTTTATTCTCATATCAATCCATAAGGAATTCTATTTAAGGGTGCTAGCTCAATGGTAGAGCACCTACCTTATAGGCAGGAGGTTGGTGGTTTTATTCCTCCGTGCCCTATATATATTCTGAAACCACTAAAAAGAGATAAATTACGAAAAAAAATGACCAAAATTTGCATATAAATGACCACGAGTACAACATGAGAGATAAGTGACCAACAAAATGACCAAATATGCATATAAATGACCACTTTTGAGTTTGCGATCGTTGGTAGCAAATTAGCGGTCATTTATCATGTGACAAAAATGTGGTCATTAATTGTGACAATTAATGACCAAATATAGGACCAAATTAATGACCAAATATATGACCACAAGATAAGATATAAATGACCAAGCTAAATATGACCACATTTTTGGTCACGTGATATATGGCCACTAATTTGCTACCAGTGGTCACCAACTCAAAAGTGTTCATTTATATGTGGATTTTGGTTGTTTTTTTTGTCACTTATCTCTCATTTTGTACTAGTGAAGAGAGTAGGCTATCTCATCTCAACCAAAAGCATTTGCAAAACTTGCAAGCTCAAAATGTGGTTGAAGGTCTTCCAAATGGAAAGGATTCACCAAAGAAGATTGGGAAAAAGAGGACTCTTGAAGAAGTGGGAATGCTAGATCCAGATCCACAAGAACCTGAAGATCTAGCACCTATTGGTTCAACTCCTATGGAAAAGTGGGCCACCACTACTGCATCGACTAGTGATCTTGTTGGAGATCCATCATCATCATGTCCTAGTTCTATTGATAATGATCTCACCTATGTTGGTTCAAAGGAGACATCAAATAACTACATGCACATTCTGAAAGAGTTTCATGATATTCACATTTTTTGATTCGTTCCTCCTTTGAGTGATGATGAACAAGAGATCACAGCTTCTTCACATGAGATTTCAGATTCAGAGTTTGGATGTGATCATGAGCCAGTTGTACTTGCTTCTTCACATGAGATTTTAGACTCAGAGTTTGGATGTGATGATGAGCCAGTTGTACTTGCTTCTTCACATGAGATTTCAGATTCAGAGTTTTGAAGTGATGATGAGAAAGAGAGTAAATCTTCATCACATGATATTTTAGATTCATAATCTAAAGATGGAGATGATGATGAGTGAATGCTAGATCCATATCCACAAGCACCTGAAGGTCTAGCAACTGATGATGAAGATGAGCGAATGGGAGATCCAGTTACAGAAGAAGTTGATGATCTCTCACCTAATTATCCTCCTCTTCCTCGATGGGAAGCCATTAAACTCCAACCTCCCGGTGATTTGGTTGGTGATCTACATCATCAGAGAATAACCAGATCAGATTTTCAAAATGGAAGGTTTCATCCTTCTCACATTACTGATCCATTTCAGATTGATCGCTCCTTCTTCAGAAAAGAAGGACACTTGCCTCCTTCTGGGGTGAGTGATGATATGCTACACTAGTATCCTTCAGTCTATTTTGAGGGAGGGATTTTTTTCCACTGGGTTTTCCCTCTTTCCTCACTTAGTTTATTTAGATTGATTGTACGGGGTGACCTTCGGTCTTAGTTACCAGGGCCCTATTTTTCTGTTTTCAGTTATCACCTCATAATATAACTTGAGGGAGGGTGTTGGAATATTCTCACCATCATTTTTTAGATTTGCATGTATGAATGCATCCAGTCATCTGCATGCATTTGCATGCATCCATTCATCATCTTGGTGGTCCTCCAAGCACCTAGAGCCTATTTTTAGCCCCCAACAGCCCTCCTACCTACCTGATAAGCCCTATTTGACTCTTCTGCATGACATGTGCTCCTTTTCTCACCTACCACCAGTTATCATTCAATTAGAGCTCCTCATCTCACCTACTAGGTGTTTGACAGTCATTTAGAGCATGGATTGAGCAGTTCTTCCACTGATTGATCATGCTAGCTTCCTGTAGCTCTTAGTTAGCTGGTTCTAGAGTGCCACTTGATCTTCTGACAGCCTCATGCGCACTCCTTGGAGTCTCCATCCCTTGATTTGTGCCTAGATGGTTCTATTAGACTCAGTTAGACTCACTTGACTGACTATTACCATTTATGACTGATACTACTGACTGGATGATGTCTCCAATGTTATCCAAGCTAGACTTTGAGCATGATTCGAATGGCCTCCTTGGTTAATTCCAATTCTCTACACAATTATTGTATTATTGTATTATGTTTTCACAATGCCAGCTCACAGCTAATGTATGATACTAGTATTCTCCATTTTTTGTGTTAATGATTGATTATTGAGTGCATTCTTCTCTTCTTCTTTACAACTTCTTGAAAGTTTGTGTGAGGCTTGTTACAGCTGTCAGATCCTACTGTAGATTATCATAAGACCTTACCATAGATGATATATACTTTATCACCGATTTATCCTATAGAGGTGAGGGATTAAACCTCAACGACACATTCAGAGGGGTCGGTGCACTATCGATCCAATATTACATCAACACTTTTTTTTTGTCAAGTACCGAAAAGAGTGGCAGCCAAGTCCCGATCGGCTCTATTGCAAGCTTCCCACTGAAAGTAATACTAAGTACACTTAACATAATTGGAGGGAGTGTCGCACAACATTTGGCCTCTTGAAACTATATGCAAATCGGGGTTGAATGCTTCTGTGGTGTAGTGTTTCATTTGTGTTCGAGCCTCTTGGTGAGTATGAAACACGAATTGACTAAATGCAAAACCGAGAAGAAGAAAAACTTTGGCTATGGAAGCATTTTATGTACTTTCTTCTTTGAGAGAGTCCCTTCTCTCAGTCCGGGGTTAGCTCTACTAGTACTATCTAATCCTCGCGAGCCATTGATGACTTGATGGGGAGACATTTTCTTACACTAGGGTGGTGGAGAAACTAGTCTCTCCTATGAAGACGAAGACTACCTAGCATGGTGGAGCCACCAAGTGCCGGCTCTAGAACAATTCCTGTACGTAGGTATGGATTTCTGAGGAGATCCAGAGCTCGCTCTTCCTCCAGGATCAGGTTGGGGAGAGATAGGTAAGATGTGCTTATGCTTTTCAAATTTATTTCATATTTATTCTTTTATGTATATATAATTTTTATGATGAGTATGAGTGTTGATAGTGTAATTTATGCATATTTGGGACCTGTGATACCTGCCATATACCTTAGCATATTTATACATCTGACTGAGCCTAGTACTTCAGATGCGATGCTGGTGAACCTAGAGGGGAAGATGAGTTGGTTGACTCATGATATCCCAACATAGAAGATCGAGCGGATGCCGCTTGAAATACAAGAGCATGTGGTAGGCGTTCCCCCAGTATGGATTAGGATACTTAGAAAAGTAGCTAGGATAGTCATATGCTATAGGGAGACTATGGCAGAGTTAGCAGAGGCACCTCGCTCTCCATAGGGAGAGAGACATGTTATATTTTTTAGGCCTTTGAGCCCATTTTTGTATATTATGACACTGCGACATGCTATGACTCGTACTCATATTTTTTTATCCTAATATATACAATATCGATTTATATATATACAATGTGTGTTTTTCTTTATGTGTGTGACTGTTTAATTTTATTTTGTATGGTATAGATGCCAACATAGTATATAGTTTTCATATGAGTCAGGTAATGAACTTACATTCCTTGAAATATGTTGAAATGTAATAAAATCAAAGTGTCTTTCAAGTAACCTAACACGCAAAAACTGATGAAGCAAAGAAGGATCCCTAACCCTGTACTCACCCATCAACTAAAGTACTACTAACTGCAAGTTGAGTCTTACCTCCAAACTTGAAATGTCGTGATGAATAGCATCTCAGAGTAACTCAATGACTACACTATACTCAGCTACATTGTTTGTCATAGGGCCCAAACAAGCACCTCCTAAAGACACAAGTTGTCCAGACGGTGAGTAAATAACCCAAGTTGCTGTGGCCAACTAATGGGTGTGGTGACTAGCACCATCATCGAATCCTATAAAGCACTCAGTTGTCATCTGAAACCATAATACAGAAGACACACAAGACGCAAAAAATAAAAATAAAATACTAATTCTACAAACATGTACAGTTATAATAGAAGAAAAAGCATATAAGCCCAAGCGTAATACATTTTCAGGAAGAGCCCATTTCTAGGCTCAAGAAACTTACAACGATCGTAATCCGTCAGCTTGTAAGATCCCTTTTTCAAAACTTTAGAGACAATATATGGTCCAAGCCGCATAGATTTAAATTTACCTTCCTCCAAGTGATATTTGTCCTGGTCATAGAGAAGAACAAGGTCTCCTTCGGAGAACACCCTTGGCTTTACATATTTGTCGTACTGACACTTGACTCGGATTTTATGAGATTTGTTTGCTGTAAGCACATATTGGCATTATTCATCTAAGTTCTCTAAATGCTCCTCCAAAGATGAAGTTTCAGGAAGCAGTTGGATAGCCAACTTCAATGACGAAATCTTGCATTCAACCGGAATAACTGCCTCCTCCCTGTGAATGAGTTGGAAAGGTGAGAAACCAATGGCAATTTTAACATTAGATCGGTATGCCCAAAGAGAAGGATACAACATGATGTGCCAGTTAGATCTACTGGAATTAACAGTCCTTTGAAGGATGGTTTTAAAAGTCTTGTTGACCACTTCAACTTTACCATTCGCCTATGGATAAAATGAAGATGAATGTTCCTGTCGAAAACCAAGCATGGTATACAACTCGGTCATCATATTCTTCTGAAAATGTTGACCATGGTCTGTGACGATCTCTTTGGAAATACCAAATCTAGCAATGATCTAGTTGAAAACAAAATAAGCAGTCGTTTCTTCGGCTGCTCTCACAGTAGGCATTTCCTTGGCCCACTTCATAAAGTAGTCGACGACAACGATGATGTGATGGTGTCCTCCTATCGAAGCTAGATTACACATCATAAAGTAGACCCCCCACTTAGTGAAGGGTCCTACTGTGATAATAGGATGAACAGGAGCCGAGTGTGCTCACATTTTCTTGGTGAAAAAATGACAAGGTTGACAGTGTTTCACAGCTTCCTCACAATCTTTGAAGATAATGGGCCAAAAATAGCTAGCACGTAGTATTTTCTGGGTTGTTTCCAACCCATAAAGATGACCCCCACAGGATCCACTATGGGCATCATTCAATATTGTTTTAGCTTCCTCTAGGGTTAAACAATGTCATAAAATGTAATCTACCCCGCGTCTGTAAAGTTTGTCAGAAATGATGAGGTAATTATGTGCATGATGTTTAAGTTTCTGTCTTTCATCCCTGGAGAAAGTAGGGGGACACCTTAAAGTGTGGAGATATAATAGGATATATCCATACCATGGGTCATAGGTTGCAATGAGAAAAATGTGTTCATCCAGAAATGACGATTCTTCCTCATTGTTTGTTACGTAACTAGGAAACTCAGAAATAACCTCGGCAAACACCAGAGATTTCTTTGACTTGGAATATTGGAAAGTTAGGTCAAAATCCTGCAGAATTACAATCCATTTATTGAACTTCCTGTCGATGATACGTTGGGTTACTACGTATTGAAAGGGATTGAAATCTGCAATAATTGTGGTTGTTCACAATAATATGTAATGACGCAACCTATGAACAACATGGATGACAGCTAATGCCAACTTATCGACGTGAGAATACTTGAGCTTAGGATTTTCCAATGCACACGAGAGATAGTAAATGACATGCTCTTGGAGATTTTCATCCTCTTGAACAAGGACTATACCAATCCTGGAAACAGATGCCGCAAGATATACAAGGAATTTCTTAGTATAATCTGGCAGGCTCAGCAAGGGAGTTGATAGTAGTTTCTTTTTCAAGGCCTCAAACAAAGTTTGTACAACCTCTTTCCAGAAAAAATGGGGGTCTTGCTTGAGCAATCTCATGAATCCCTTGGTGATTTTAGAATAGTTTATAATGAAACATCGTAAAATTTTTGAGATGCCCTACAAAATATGAAGTTGTCTAAGGGTACGAGGAGGAGGCATATTTTCAATAGCCTCTACTTTCAATGGGTTGACCATAATGCCATGAATGGACACAATGAAACCCAATAAGAATCCGGACTCAACGCAGAATACATAGTTGTTAGTATTCAAACGAATCTTATAGTATTTGCATCTCTCAAACACGAGTCGCAAAGGATCAGGATGATCTCGTCCCTTACAAGATCACACGGGGAGATCATCTAGGTATGGTTTGACTACATGTTTAATTTCGTGTAAATCAAAGTTCATGGCTCACTGGATGGTAGATCCAGCGTTATTTAACCCGAATGGAATCTTTTGATAAGCAAAGGTACCCGAAGGACAAATAAAAGTCATTTTTTGTTGGTCTTCAGGTTTTATTTGGATTTGGTTGTATCCTAAAAAACCATCCATGAAAGAAAAGACTTCATGGCCCGCACATGTATCAATGATCTAGTCTATTAAGGGTGTGGGGTAGTTGTTCTCTGGATAGGCTTTGTTTAGGTTCCTTAAGTCCATCAAAACACATATAGTTCCTTGCTTCTTGTCGACTAGGACTGGTTTGGACACCCACTCTGTCATGGTGATCGGATAGATGAAACCAGCTTTAAGTAGTTTTTCAACTTCCTCCTTAATGGACACTTCTTTCCAAGGGTTTACCGAACGAATTTTTTGTCTCACTGGTTTAGCATTAGGGTAAGTTGTGATAACGTGCTCAACTATAGTAGGGTCGATGCCTGGAATATCCTCATAAGACCAGGAAAAAACATCGCGGAACTCCTTAAATAGGTTGGTATACAAGTGATTTTGTCATGAGAACAATTTGCTCCAATAAAGATGTTTTCCACAACGCCAGGTTTAGTGGAGATATTGATCAGTATAATATTTGTTATTTTTTCCATGTTACATTCAACATAAATCATTTTCTTAGTAAAAGGAGTGATGCGCAAATCGATATCACCACCAAGTCTCACTGAAAACTCACCATTCTCTATCTTGTCTAGACTTGGAAGGAAGTAAGATCTGTGATGCATGTGTTCCCACGAATGAGCCAGACCAACCATGGCTTCCAGGATAGCCTCATCAGAAGGAAAAATAGTATCTAGACAATCAAAAGAATGGATAGAGTTAATTGACCATGCAGGTGCATAGTCAATATCTGACTCTGTGGAGATGGACGAAGTCGAGATATAATCTATTGCAACATTTTGTGATTCTTGGTATGCCACTTCTACAACAGATAAGGGCACACTTGGTTCTTGTTGAGTGGGGAGAACCCATGGATCAGTTGTTCGACTAATCGTGAAAACTTCCCAAGACAAAATGTTAGTGGTGCTCATTGAACCAATGTATTTTATGGCAGTTGGTAATTCAAATGTTTCCATCAATGATGAATACATACCCACTCGCAAACTCTTGTTGGGAGGATGAGTTTGATCAATCAAAGGGATAGTTGAATCCGATGAAGTAGTGTTGTTTTTTCGAGTGAAGGAAAGTTGATCAATCGTGATGATCTTTCCTTCATGTGGGAACATGAGTACTCAGAAAACAGACGATGGGATAGCTTTCATAGCATATGTCCGGCTCCTCTCCAACAACATATTGTAGTCGATTGGAGCATCCAAAAATTCAACCTCCATAGACACTAACTTACCGGCAAGTTCAATCTTGAATGCGAGAAAGACTCCATGTGGGTGGAACGATCTTCCATTGAAATTCGTAAGTAGTGTGTTGGAAGGGGTTAACTCAGGAGAGCCAAGGGCTTTCCAGCAATATATTGACATTACACACAAAGACACACCTTAATCTACAATGGTTCGTCTAATGGTTTTGGGACCATGGACTACTTCAATTTGGAAGGCTAGGTGATACGGTAATCGAGGTTTGATGTTTGACATATCAAACCATGCAAGCATACTTGAAGAATCCATGCTCCCGATTGCCGCTAGAAGTCCATTTTGCTGCGAAGGGAAGCTTTGCAAGACTTATAGTGCAAAAATTACACAAGGTGTTTGGGCCAGATCCTCTACAACATAGTAGTTTGGAGAGGCACGCGCATTAGAGTTGTGCATAACCCTTTTGTAGACACCCTTAGGTATCTTCGGCAAAGAGTCTATTGGTCGCTCGATGTGGACAGGAGCAAATGTTTGAGGAACTTCCTTATGTTTCTGCTGCAAGTCCAGGTTATAATTCTTGGCTCTCGTTTGCAGTATCATGTATGAGTTAACCATGTTGATAAATGATTGATCAACTGACATGGCACGGGTGCCCCCAGCATTAGAGCTACAAGAAGTTGGGCTTTGTCCATGAGGAAATGGATCCTTTAAGTAAGTCGGTTTCTTTTCTCGTAAACACTTCTGCGCTTCGTCCATAAGAGTGTGAAAATCCTCATAGCAGATCTAAGAGCTGATGTATACCTCACAAGAAAGAATTTAGGAATAACATTAAGAGTGGTCAATGCAGTAAGATGAGCAACAGAATAATAATACAGTAGAACTTGGATAGAAGCAAAAATACTTCACACACACTAATTCATTAATCACATTATGGTCAAATAAGTAGTACAATGCATGAGGATTCGAATTCCAAGGTGGAAATTTGAATTAGCCTTCACGGAGTGATCAAAAGATCACTGGAGTGTCATCAGAGCACAACTAGAAGTCTATCTCATCATCAGTGGAGTCATCAATGCTTAGGTAATTGTCAACCATCAGTCAAACTGAGTCTAAATTAGTGTTGTAGGTGTAACTGGAACTAACTGAATGAAGGAGGCTCAGTGGAGGGAGCATGAGGAGCTAACTGGAGTCAGAATGGGCAGTCAAGTCTCACTGGAGGTCCCTCGGAGTGATAAGGTTAGTTAAGAGTGAGTCAAGCCTAAAATCAAGGAGATAATTGAGTTAACTGAAGACAACTGGACTGGTAGGTCAAGAAGGTGCCCTTCTCAAGTGGAAGGTGAGAAGTGGGTGCATCACTGGCTAGGAGGGCTCAATCTGAGTGGAAATAAGATCCTATGTTTTGGAAGACTAGGGACTAGGTGCTAGAGGTATCAACCTGATGACTGGGAAGCATGCGGATGCATGCTGCATGCAGGAATGTATGCAAGACTGAAAATGAAAAGGATGAAAATGCTGGTAGGAATAGGATGGAGTATAGGAATATACTAACACCCCCCCTTAATCCATCCTGGGCCCTGGTAACTAAGACCAAAGGTCACCCAATACAATGAATAATAATAGTCAATAAACTGAGGAAATGGGGAAAACCTCATGGGAAAAATACCCCCCCTTCTTAATAGACTGTAAGGCACACACAAAAATAAATGCTCCAAACTCAAGTAGGTGTGATGCTTGGTCATATGTTTGGAGGTATCTTCTTCTTGGGAAGAAGTGGATCATGCTTAGAAAGCATGTGCTTGCACTTGCTTTTCAGATCGAATGTGATGCGAACAAATCCAAAAGTATGAGGTGTTAATGTATATGTAACTTCGGAATGTATTTCACATATATGTATATTGTATTCCTATAGAGATGTTATTATTCCTCTATACGGAAGTGTTTGTATTCCTATAGAGATGTTATTATTCCTCTATATAGAAGTGTCGTCATTTATATTGTAAGTGTCGTAACTTATACTTGATGGCTTATTAGACCACCTTGTTGGGGTCGGCCCTGTATAAGTCATGTGGGTCAAAGGGTTATTAGACCACCCTATTGGGGGTTGGCCATGTGGGTCAAAGGGTTATTAGACCACCCTATTGCGTGTTGTCCAAGTTAGCTTTATGTTATGTGGTTAAGTTGAGGCCGCCCTAGTAAAGGTTATTAGGCAAGTCAAGTCAAGTATAAATAGAGTGCGGGAGGCACTCTATTTCATTCATTCTATTCTCACACACACTCTTTGGAGAGTGGTGCACTTGTGGAGGAGGAGAAAATGCTGCTAGGAGATTTCTATTTCTTATGCTTGGGTTGTATCATTGCTCTATCTATCTCTGAGGAAGTTATTGGGGTTTTTCACCTTTATGGTTTTCCCCAAGTAAACTCTGTGTCTCTTGTGTGCTTGCATAATTGTGTCCATGATTGATATGCTGTAGATATGATGTACATGTTGTTATCTCAGTTAAGATCCTAAATCAGATTGAAGTAGAGTCTGAAAAACTAACATGGTATCAGAGCTAGCCTGAAAGAAGTCATGGTATGGCATGTATGACAACTTGTTGCACTCGTAATGCTAGGGCTTGATATAGCAAAAACCAGTCATCGTAGAAATTTCGCTATAAATCCATTTTGGAAAAGTTTTCAGATTTGAAACATTTACAGGTCGAAGATCAGATCCCCATGTACCTTGTGTCCAAAGGAAAACTTCTAATTCGTTGTACTTTGTGTTTTATGATCTGTACAATCTAGGGTTTCTACCTCTTCCAGATCTAAGTCATAAACAGGTGACCTAGTAAAAAAGGTCATAACTTGGGATGGGAAGCTCCAAATGAAATTTCGTAAAACATGATAGGTAGTGCTAGGACTTTACTTTTTGAGGTAACTTTTTTAGAGGCCGAAACTGAACCAGTGACATGTGGCACACCATACAAGTTCGCTCTCCTGTTTTATCCCATAAACAGGTCATGTTGCGACACTTGGCACAACTCTCTCTCAGAGAATCCAATTGAGGTCAAACCTGTGGGGTTAAAAAGAAGATAGGTTGGGATACCACAGGTAGAAGTTTTAGACCCTGTGGATTGAAAAGTTCAGAATTACACCAGAAACAATCAGGCACATATTTCTGTCAAAACAGAATTAATTTTGAGCACCTTCATTCATGGCTTCGGGAATTTAAGGTTTTTGGAGAAAGTTGGAATTTTTGTAATTGGAGACCACGGTTGGATGCTACTCATCAAAATCGAAATTTAGAGACCCAGATCATATTTTTTGGTTCGGAAGAAGACCGGGCTTGATCAAACCCCAATTAGGGACTTTGATTGGAAAGATGGAAAATTAGGGCTTCTACAAAAGTTGGAATTTTGGAAGTCTGTGACCACGACTAGAAGCTCCTCAGAAAAATCGAAGTTTAGAGCTTTGGATTGAACCTTTTGGTTGGGCAGAAGGGTGGGCTTTATCAAACCCTAGTTCAGGATCCTGTCTAGAAGATCCAGAAGCTTCAAAGGCAATTTTGAGGGGTGAAACTTTGCAGTTTTCAAATTCTGAGTATACCAGCTTCATTAGCTCATTAAGGCGCATCTTTTTATCATTTCAGAAGTTTGAAATTCAATGTTTGAATTTTTAGGGTTTCTCTGACAAACCCTAATCCAACTCGAGATCCATTTTCTGCAAATTAAGTGGATTGGGTTAATCCTAGAAGAAAATGGATTGATCACTTGCATAAGTGAAGAAGTTCCTGTTTCAGAGGGAGATGAGGCTAAGGCCTTACATAAGAAGATTACAAGCAATCTCGACAGGTATGACTTATAGGTATGTTTCAAATTATGTTCATGGTTATGTTTATGATATTTTTGTCTTCATATCATTACGGTTAGTACAATCTTGATTAATTACTAGACTTGTCATATCACCTAAATAAAATTATGAATACATGATAGAAGATATTCATTGATTAAGGTTTTGAAACTTATGATTGTACTAATGCATTGTGATGTTGTATGAGGTTTATGTTGTTCGCTAACATGAAAGGTACACCAAGAAAGACAAATCATGCTCTACTTCAAGAACATATGATCATGGTGACATGAAGACAGATATTCATCCATTGTCATGGATCACATAGAAGATCTACCTTCGAGGTATGTATAACTTGGTTCTACAATGGTTAACTTATGAGACATGTAGGTTACTAGCACAAGTCATTGAAGAGAACCAGAAGACATCATGCGGGTATGTTAGACATAACTAGCTAACATAGTAATCCAGGTATGTTTTTCCTATATCAAGTTAGAACATTACCTTATGTTAGGATCCCTTATATAAGTATACTTGGTATGATTGGTTATGTTTATTCATAAAGTTAGAGATGTAAGAAATCAAGGATTTATGCATATTATGTCTCTTATCTTGATTGATGATTTGAGTAACTAGAAGAGTCCTATGATCAAATAAGAATATGCATGAGTAAAATAAGTCTTCCCTGGAACCTTGAATACTAATGCTTATTATTTGTGTTTGAAATGACCACGACTATACATGTTTAAGATTATTGTGTTTTGATAGTATTAAGATTATACTAATGAATGTGTGATTATGTATGAGACCTCAAGGATAGCACAATGATGATACTAATAAGCATGGATAGTGATTGAGGATGGATATAAGTTCAAGGACAAGTCATCCAAGAAGCAAAGATCAAGAGGGAGCACACTCCAGTAGTTTCTGCAAGGATGTAGATATTCAGAGGGAGTCGACCAATTCTTACAATCTACATTAGAATGGAGTTGCAGAAAGGAAGCAAAGACTAAAAGGGAGTCCACCCTACAACCAAAAAAAGATAAGTATTTGAATTATCATTTCTTGCATATTTGATAGTTTAAATAATACTGTTCAATGATGTATATATTGATGTCCCTATAATTAGGTTGGGTATTATGCATATTAGAATATTTGCATTGATGAACAATATACTACTAATATGCATGTGATGGGTAAGTGGCCTATGGCACTGTACAACATTCCATTGCTACTTATCTAGAATGAAACCTCTTTGCTGACATGTTGGGAGTAGTGCAAACTCTTAACAATGTTCTGGTAGAGATTGGAAGGCATCTAGAAAGTTACAGGATATGGATGAATGTTGTATTGAAGCATTGGCTAAAATAATTGCATGACTGTATGACATATTTCTTTATATGTAAGAATTTGTTCTGAAAACTATGAGAAGTTTCTAATCATGCAATTTAACTTGTTTTGTAGGAAATATTGTATACGAGCACCTACAAAAGAAGGACTACAACATTTGTTTCAGCAACAAAGTTATCTATTGAAGATATTGAATATATTGAAGTTCCCAGGATTCGGGAAGAATGCCATGATCGAGGAGTACCAGTCAATCATGAAGAATGATGTTTGGGATGCAGTCCCAAGTCCTGAAGGGAAGTCTGCTGTGACTTCCAAATTGATCTATAAGATCAAGAATGCTGCAGATGGTAGCATGGAGAAATACAAAACAAGGTTTAGGAAGGCAATCCAGTGATACTACTTTTGTATGTAGATAACCTGTTTATTACAGGTGAGGATAGATTGATTGCCGACACACAGCGGAAGCTTGCTTCCGAGTTCGAGATGAAGAACTTGTGGATGATGCACTAATTTCTAGGTATGGAGGTGTGGCAGAGTGCAGATGGAATCTTCCTTGGACAGGGGAATTTTGTAGTAGAGATCCTGACGAGGTTCAGGATGATGGACTATAAGGCCATGGACACACCTATGGCATGGAACTTGAAGCTTTTGTGTGATGCTTCATCTGATCCGGTTGATGTCACAATGTTTTGTCAGATGATTGGGTCCTTGATGTACCTGACAAACACGAGACCAGATATTTGCTTTGTGGTGAACACATTGAGCTAGTTCCTAACGGATCCTAGAGGTGTTCACTTGGTTGCTGTAAAGCATATTTTGAGGTACTTGAATGGTACAGTTGATTATGGGCTCAAGTATGATGCGAATCAAAAGTTTAACCTGCAGGGTTATGTTGATTCAGATTGGGAAGGCAGTGCTGCAGATAGGAAGAGCACTTTTGGGTGCTGCTTCAGTATGGGATCAGGTGTGATCTCTTGGTTTAGCAGGAAGCAGTCCTGCGTAGCACTGAGTATAGATGAAGCAGAGTATGTTGTAGCTTGTTCAGCTATTTGTGAGGCAATATGGATTCAGAAGATACTGTTTGAGTTATTTGGTCTCCCGCTAGAGGCTACTGGTATCTTTTGTGACAACTAGAGTTGTGTGAATTTGTCTGAGAATTCGATGTTCCATGATAGGTCGAAACACATTGAGATCAAATATCACTATATCTGGGATATGGTGCAGAGAGGAGCAGTAAAGCTCCTGTATGTTGCGATGGATGAGCAGGTTGCAGATGTGCTGATGAAACCACTAGCCAGAGTGAAGTTTGAGTACTTTAGAGAGAGGCTTGGTGTTCTTCAGATCAATGACACTTCGAGGAAGAAGTGATGGAGACATTTGCTGAAGCCATTCCAAGCATGTTGGAAGGAGGATCCTTCACATGGATATGGATGTAAGTGCTGGATGATGAGCATCAGGACGATGCTCTAGTTACTGCTCTCTATATGTATATGCATCATGTTGGATGCTGCATATGATCAATTGGATCATTTATATGTATATGCATCATGTTGGATGTTGGATATGATTAGTTGCATCATGTGTATGTATCTAGAGATGTATTAGGTGGATACATTGTATGATCAGGTGGATCATGTATTTGTATATGTATCAGGTGGATACATTGTATGATCAGGCAGATCATGTATGATGATATGTATTAGGCAGATACTGTGTATGCATCAGGACGATGCAGTGATGATGATCAGGATGATCATATGTGATGACATGTATTAGGTGGATACATTACATAATCAGTTGGATTATGTGTGATGAGTTTTGAAGACACAGAGGCACATGAGCTTTTCAGACATGGTTGTAGATGTGTTCTCCCATGGTCGCGATGTAATTGCTGGGCTTTTCCGACATGGTGGTAGATGTGTTCTCCCATGGTCATGATGTAATTGCTAGAGCCATTCGAGCATGGTTGTAGATGTGTTCTCCCATGGATTCGATATAAGTGCTGGGCAATTCGAGCATGGTTGTAGATGTGTTCTCCCATGGTTGCGATATAAGTGCTAGGGCCATTCAAGCATGGTTGTAGATGTGTTCTCCCATGGCTGCTGTTAAGTCAGTAAATTTTTCTTCATTTTTGATTTATTTTATCCAGTTTTGGTTTGTTTTTGAATCTACCTCAGTTAAATTTTTGATTTTAAGTTTCAGTTTTAGTCATCTTAGAAACTTTATGGGTGATTAAATAAGTTTTGAACCCATTCTTTTCAGATTTTATTTGATTTTGGTGATTTTTTATATTGTAAAGGGGGTCAATGAGAGTCATATTTTCAAAAGTAGAATCATTAATGTCTTAGAGAACAGTTAAACTTATTTCTTAAACTAAATAACTGCCAGAACCTCCGACAAATTAGCAAAAAGTTTAAAAACTGCTAAATTTTGGCCTAAAAGTTATTCTTGTAGCGCTATACAAAAGTTTAACAAAGGGCGCGCTACAGGAATATCGTGGCCCGTGTTTTTTTCAATTTTCGAACTGATTTCAATCATGCTGCAGAATGGGAGTGTCTAATCACCTTGTGTGAGTGTTTTAACACGTGTTTGCAGCAGTTTGAGCATGATTTTAGTTGGTTGCTAGTCACGAAGTAAAACAAGCTCATCATTGCATGGTATGCGGGATCAGTTGCCCAGAAACCAGCAAATCCCGGTTTAGCTGTCAAATTTCTCTTGTTAAACGCATCATTATAGAACAGGAGTGTTCGTGAAGGAGAGCTCACTGCTAAAACGGTGGATTGTGTTGCTGTGGAGAGGAGACAGGTGTGTTTTATCACCAGCGAAAATTAGGGCTTCCGAATTTATTCACCAGCAGTTAAAGAAACAATATGAGGACACCTATGCTCATAAGAAGAGATCATTGATACCCCAAAACGAAGCTGTAAGCCACGATAGATGAGTAGCTGACAGGTATTCTGATATAAACCCTTATAGCTGGAAAATTTGGGTCTTTTTCACTGCACAATTATCTGGAAAAATTGGTGGCTGGAAATGATAAAATAGATCATAAAATGAGTATTTCATCACAGAAATAACTATCTGAAGCTAGTATGAGCAATATGCATGAACAGAGCAGCGGAATAGTCTCAAACTTAAAGTATTCAGTCTAGGAAATGCAAACGACAGTTTGAATGAAATTTTTTATCATTTGCTCTCCTATACATTCAAAATTCCGAAAAGAACATTGAGAGAACTCGCAGATTTATCTGTTATGCTCATTCTTACACAGTAGGTGTGTTATTGGTTTATGAAAATGGTTTAGACATTGTTGAAAGTTATCAGAATTTCATGAAGTCACCTGCTTGGAGAACATATCCACTTAGCTGCATGATTGAGAGAAGAAAACATTGAATTTGAAGGTCTGTTCAAGGGTTTGTAGAAAATTTCAAAACAACCCAAAGAATAAGAAATCAGTTTACAAAACACTTCTTGAAACTTAAGACAGATTGTGCCTGTTTACTGAAAAGAAAAATATGGGGAAAAGTGGCAAAAGTGGTAAGGTCAACAGGGCTGAACCCACAGACTTAACCTGGATTCAGAAGCTTCCTGACTGTGCAGAACTTTTTCAGCAGGCAGGTTGGTTAAAGTTTTTCAAAAAGATTGATGGCTTCGATACACAGGTTACCTGCAAGTTTGCTAAAGCACTTAAAAATGATATGATTATGATGGATGCTCTGAAATTCAAGTTATCTGTGGAATTAATAGAAGAAGCTACTGAGATTAGCAATGAGGGTGAGCATTGGTTCAAAAAATCACCTTTTGAGTTTGAACCCCAAAGGTATTTGTTGCCTAATGTGACTCCTGACTGGAATAAGGGTATCTTCATTCAAAATTTCAGAAGGGAGTGGATTGAGCCCATAAGAATACTTCAAAGTTATGTGACCTGTGAAGGAAGATATTCATTGGTATTCAAATATCATCTCAGGTTCCTTCAACATATGGCAGGAATCTCTAAGATGAATCTGCCCTTCTTTTTCTTTAAAAGCCTGCAGAAAATGTCAAGCAAAATAAAACAGCATGATGATCACACTTCTCAGTCACTTTTTCACGATGGTCTCATTAAACTGATCATCACTACAGTGTTGCAGCATGAGGGAAGGACTTGGGACTTCTTTTTATTCTGGTCAGGTGTTCATCCTAAAAGAGAAGATCAACAACCTAAAAGACAGACTGACAAGGGGAAGGTAATGATGCAAAAGTTAGGCCATTCAGTCAAACCTACAAGCAAACATGACATTAAAGCTAAGAAGGTGACAAAACAGGTAGCAGAAAAAGGACAGGATGACAGTCAGCCTCAAGAAATTCCAGATCACACTAAAAACAAGTTCACACTATTTGAAGACAAAAAGGAATTGCTTGAAAAGAAATCATCGCCTGTAGCAGATCCTCAGGATGAAAGGAAAGTTGATATTAAAATAGTTCCTGTAGCTAAAGAAGAAATTCCTATTCGGCCAAGAAGCCCCATTACAATTCTCTCGGATGATGAAGGATACATGTTAGAAGAGGAACAACTTGTTTCTGAGATTAAGGTCAAAACTGAATTTGAAGAAGCTCAAGTTTTAGATGGCACAACCAGGAAACCTAACAAGAAAATAAGTAAGCTGGAAGTGGTGGAATTAGCTTATGTTAGGTACCAAGGCAGAAAACTGAAGATGATGGGAGAGGCAGCTACATTCTGGAGACCTAAAACTAGGTCAAAAAATAAGCTGAGGTTAAACATGAAAAAATTATTAAACCCTAAGTTAAACTCAGATAAAGTGACCATCATAGATGAAGAAGCCATGGAGAATGACCAACCAAAGATAGATAAAATGAAGCCATGTAAAAAAGAGGAGACTAATTCAGTGAAAGTAGCAGAAGATGAAAAACCAAAGCTCATCATTGAAAACACTCCTGAGAAAATGTTGACAGAAGAAGCAGAAATTTTTAAGAAATTTAATATCCCTTGGAAGCCTAATGAAGAGCAAGATTCTGCAATGGAGAAAATGGTTAATTCTGACAGGGAAGATCTACAGAAAACTGTCAAACAATATAAGCACCAAATGAATTACATGCAGGAAGTTAATGATGGCTTGATGATGGCAAATAGAAGATTAAGGGAGGATCTTCAGGATGTTCATGACAATTTTCAAGAATTAGTGGTCGATGCAAAGGAAGCACTTAGAAGAAAAAGGGCCTCTGACAGGCACTGTTCAGAGCTGGAAAAAACAGTTGAAACTCTACAACAGGAAAATGAACACCTTCAGAAGAAGATAGCTGAGCTGGAGAAGAAGCATAAAAGAATAAAGAGAAGGTCCTCAAGTCCAGATGGTATATCTCTTCTTGTGGAGGCAGCGAAGGAGATATGAGGCAGTTACTAGTTAGGATTTATTTTAGACAAACTTTTTGTTTTAGTTAAGGAATTTGCTATTTTTAGCAGACTTGTAATTTTGTAAAAATGTAAATTTTACTTTATCTGACCTAGTGATTCGATGGAGAGTTAGGAGGAAAAACCTAACTGTTTTTTGGAAGAGAAACTATTTAGAAGGAGAAGAAAAACATTGTAAGGGTTCTGATTTTGGAGAGCATTAGGAGGTCTGCTAGCTGCTTGTACTTTCAGGCTTGTTCAGTGATAGGTACTGTAAACTCTTATATGCATTTATTGATGAAACTATGAATATATGACTCTTTACCCTACATTTGATCTGTGTTGGCTTCATTTTGAACTTATTTAGTTTCATGAATGACAAATTCATTGCTGGTTGATGTGTAATTTCTAGTGGTGCTTGTCCTTTATGTGTGAACTTCATTACAGTCTTTTGTTGGATTCCTGTGATATATATGCATCTTCATCGATATATGTGTATGATTTAGTTTTTACTTATCTGCTGAATGTATTCCCTTTATACTCTTGAATTTATGACCAAAAACATATAAAACAAAACCCTAAACCCTAGTTTGAATTGATTTCTATCCTTGAGATTGTGTTGGCTTGTTACCCTAGCCTTAGTAACAATTTCTAACACAAACATCTTTGGCGCCGTTGCCGGGGACGAAGCTGAAGCATATCTTCCCTGGGATACTCATCATTTTTCTGGTTTAAGAGGTGGACTTGAACCAGCATTTTTTGAAGGCTATTTTCACCAGAAAGTTGTCACAGTGGCTTCTAACAGAATTGGAACCAGGAGCAGACCTACATCTTCATTACAGCTGGGTGTGACAGACCCTGAAAAGATCAAAAAAACAGCAAGAAAGCTCAGAAGGTCTCAATCTTCACCAGCCTCTTGTGACTCTCACCAGTTGGGTGAATCATTAGACCCAGCTGAAACTTCACCTTGTGTAAAACCTATCATCCCTGAGAGCACTTTCCAGGTTTTCACTAATCCTCGAAGCTTTTTGAAAGCTAAAATCTCTTCTCCTGATAAAATACCCATCTTTCAGTTGAAAGTAGGAAGGAATCCTTTTCAAAAAAGTTCCAGTCAAATTTCTCCCTCTTCAAAACCTCAGTCTAAACCTCAGTTCACAATGGCAGCCCAAAATCCACCTATGGACATGATGGACAGAATGGTAGCAGCTAGGTATGCACCATTATTATTACCTCAGCCTTTACATGCCTTGCCTACACATGATTACCAAAAGTATATGCCTCGATTCAATGGACAAGGTGAAACAACTGCAGAAGAACATTGGGAAGCTTTCGAGAGTTATGCAGATAATCAAAACATTGAAATTAAAGATGTATGGATGAGGGTATTTGTACAAAGTCTTGATGGGGATGTGAGAAAATGGTTCAGAGGAATACCTGCTAATTCCATCACCATAATTGAAGAGCTCAAAGATCTTTTTCTGAGACAGTGGGGAGACACCAAGGATCACACTTATTACATAACTGAGTTTGGAGCTTTGAGAAGAAAGAAGGATGAGACTATTTCAGAATTTTCCAAAAGATTTAACAAGATGTATACTAGGATTCTTGCAGAAATCAAACCCACTGAAACATCAGTCAAGTTGACCTATGCAAATGCTTTTGATCATGAATTATCTTTATTACTTAGAGAGAGAAGACCTATCACCTTGATGAACATGCAAGAGGCAGCATTAGAAGTAGAGTCAAATTTGCTGGCTTCTAACAGGTTCAAGAAAGAAACACCTCAGTAGCAGTATGAAAGAAAGGGAAAGAATGAAGTTGTTTCTACAAGTGCTGCACCTCAGTCTGCTAAAGCTAAAATAGATGAAATGGCTAAGCTTGTAAAGATTCTCACTGCCAAGTTGAACAAACTAGAACTTGAAAAGAATTCTGCTAAACCTGCCCCAGAAGCTGATCGAAATCCAAATAATCAAAATCAGTTCAGGAGGCAATTTGCTCCTAGATTCATGCCAAGAGAGCGCAAAAATAATGATATTCAGCGAGAAAGAAGGGAGAATGAGGATCAAAAAGTACCCCCACCTTTTCAAAATAATTTGGTGGATGAAGAAGAAATTGATCAACAGTTACTGTTTGAAGAAACTGAGACAGATCAGGATGTGAATCATTTTGGAGATGGTTTATCTGGAAGTTTTGTAACAGAAGAAGAGTTTCTGAATGCTGAGTACTATGATGCAGACTTGTATGAAGTTGAAGATGAATTGGAGTTTGAAAAAACTGTTGTAAATGTTGTTGCTAATCAGAATGGAATTAAGAAGACTCTTAATCTCAGATCTGGCCCGGAACAAGTAGTCCAAGCTCCTAAGAAGAAAGCTGCTGTTCCTGCTCTAGTTATTCCTGATAAACCAGTTGCTGATCCTGTAACAGAAAATAAGCAACCTGCAGAAAAATCCAAGAAGACTGTAGAAGTTGAGGAGGTAAATAAGTCAGTTCAAAATTTCAATTTGGAAAATGAGTTAGGTAAATTGAAAATTCCTGTGACATTTTCTGAGCTTATCAAAAATCCATCCTATAAACAAACAGTCTTAAAAGTTATGAATTCTGCTAGTAGCCAGCCTGTTTCAGATACTGTTAATTTGCAAGAAGAAAGTCCAAAGATATTCATTGGATCTGCCTTAGCCGAGAAAACAAAAAATGAAGCTGGTGGTTCTCCTCCATTCTATATTACCTTAACTGTTCATGATCAGATGATTCATAATTGTCTATTAGATTCTGGGGCATCCCATAATCTAATGCCTAAAGCTGTGATGGAAGCCCTAGGTCTCAGTATTACCAAACCTTATCATGATTTATATGCTTTTGACTCCCGAGCTGTCAAGTGTCTAGGAGTGATTAAAGATATGGTTGTCAGCCTGGCTCAGTTGCCAATGAAGAGTGTCATAATGGATGTTGTAGTGGCTGATATCACCCCAAAGTTTGGCTTGCTTCTTTCAAGATCCTGGGCAAAGAAGGTCGGAGGAACCCTACAGATGGACCTCTCTTTTGCTACTATTCCTGTTTTTGGTGGAGAGAATAGAAGACTTTACAGAGAACTACAGCTTGCTTACATTGTTACAGATGATAAGAACCCCACAAATCACCCAATGTACTCTGTGGATAAAGACCTTGGCTCATGCATATTACAGTTTAGTGAAGAAGATTATTCTGCTGGTCTGTTACAGGTGAAGAAAGATCAGCCAATAAAACATAGCATAGAGGAAAAGGATGCAGTGTGGCAGTTATATTTTGATGGATCTTCATGCAGAGAGGGTGCTGGAGCTAGAGTTTTACTTATTTCCCCTGGCGGTGAAACAGTGAAATTGATGTATAAATTGGAGTTTGTTACTACTAACAACACTGCTGAGTATGAAGCTTTGCTATTGGGATTGAAAGCTGCTAAAGATTTGGGAATTCAGCAAATTTCTGCATTTGGCGACTCCGAACTAGTTGTTCAACAAGTGAAGAACAAATATCAAGTAAAGCAGGGTTTGCTGAAAGTATATTGAAATGAGGTATGGGATATGATTGAAAACTACTTTATAGCATTTAATATCACTCATATTCCCAGGAATCATAATGAGACTGCAGATTCTTTAGCCCTGGCTGCCACATATTTTAGGGTCCCTAAAATTACTCAGCTAAAGTATCCTATAGAAGTGAGGTATAGACCTTGTGTTCCTGACAATATAAAACACTGGAGGGTTTTTGAAGATGACATTGAAATAAAAAAATTTCTTGAGCTTGTAAATGAGTTTTCAAATATTCAAATTGATCAAGAAGAAGATGGAAAAGATGAACAGTTAGATGAGTTTGCTGCAGAAGATATAGCAGGGCATAAAATCATTGAATTGAAAAGTAATATCATTCCGAAAGGCCTAGTACCTTTGGAAAGAATATTCAGCAAAGATGATACACCTTCAAAGCTAATAATTCAATCTTCAGAAGACAATGTGGAAGACTACAATATTGGTTCAGCAGAACATCCAAGAATGGTAAAGCTTTCTAAATTTTTAACAGTGGAGCAAAGAAGCAGATACATTAAGCTGTTGAAAAAATATATAGATGCATTTGCCTGGTCTTACAAGGAACTAAAAACTTATGACACAGCAGTTATTCAGCACAAAGTTCCTTTGAAACCTAATGTCAAACCTTTCAGGCAGAAACTAAGAAGAATCAATCCATCCTTGTTCCCTGTAATTGAAAAAGAACTGAAGAAGTTGTTGGATGCAAAGATAATAGTGCCTCTTAGGTATTCTTCTTGGGTGGCTAATTTAGTTCCTGTTAGAAAGAAGAATGGGGAAATTCGATTATGTGTTGACTTCAGAAATCTGAACCGATCATCATTAAAAGACAATTATCCTCTCCCCAAGATTGAACAGGTGTTGCAGTAGGTAGTTGGAGCTCAAAGAATTTCTATGCTAGATGGTTTCTCAGGGTATAATCAGATTGCCATGCACCCTGATGACAAAGAAAAGACATCTTTTACAACCCCCTGGGGGACATTTATGTATGACAAAATGCCTTTTGGTTTGATGAATGCTGGAGCAACCTTTCAGAGAGCCATGGATATTGCATTCGTGGGTGAAAAAGATAAGTTTGTGGTTATCTATCTGGATGATATTACTGTTTTCTCAAAGTCATATGATGAACACTTGAAGCATTTGGAACAAACCTTCATAAAATGCAGAAAATTTGGTTTATCCTTAAACCCAAAAAAATCACATTTTGCTGTGCAAGAAGGTAAATTACTTGGTCACCTGGTGTCAGCTGATGGTATCAGAATTGACCCTGAGAGAGTCAAAGCAATACTGAAGATTAGCTTGCCCAGAAGTAAAAAGGATGTTCAATCTTTCATTGGCAAAATAAACTTTCTACGGTGGTTTATTCCTAATTTTGCTGAGACCATTAAAAAGATCACAGCAATGTTAAAAAAGGATCAAGAAGTCAAATGGACTGTTGAAGCAAAGGAAGCTTTTGAGAAAATTAAAATGGCTCTGACAGAAGCACCTATTTTAGTAAGTCCTGATTTTGCCAAGGAATTCCTTACCTTTTCTTTTGCTTCAGAGGATATTATTGCTGTTGTACTACTCCAGAAGAATAAGGAAGGATTAGAGCAACCAATTGCCTTTTTCAGTAAAACACTTAGAGATTCAGAGCTTAAATACAGTATCTTGGAGAAACAAGCCTATGCTCTGGGGAAGGCTTTAAAAATTTTCAGAATTTATATTTTACATTCCAAGGTTATTTCATTTGTTCCAAACGCTGCAGTGAAAGATGTTTTGACACAGCCTGATAGTGAAGGCAAGAGGGGAAAGTGGATTGCTAAAATTATGGAGTATGAAGTAGAAATCAGACCTACTAAAATGGTCAAAGGACAAGGATTGGCCAAACTACTGGCTGATTCAAATTGTCAAGCATTAGGATTACATCTTATGGTAGAAGAATCAGCACCTGAAGAAAAGAAAGCATTCCTGGAGAAAGAAAGAATCATGGAATCTTATTCATCTTCAGAGTGGTATGCTGATATTGTTCATTTTTTGTTATTTTTGCAATGCCCAGAACACTTGGATAGGAAGGCTGCCAGATCTCTGAAATTAAAAGCTACTAAATACTGTTTGATAGAAGATCAATTGTTTTGGAAAGACCCAGGAGGAATCTTGTTAAGGTGTTTAGATCAGGCTGAAATAGAAGAAATAATTTCAGAATCCCATGAAGGAGCTTGTGGAGGACATAAATACTGGAAAACAACAGCCTATAAAATTTTGAGAGCTGGATACTATTGGCCCTCCCTCTTCCATGATGTTTACCAGCAGGTAAGAGCTTGCATACCCTGTCAGAAATTTGCAGGTAAACAGAATTTATTATCTTTACCTTTGAATCCTATTGCAGTCAATGCCCCTTTTCAGCAATGGGGTCTGGATTTTATTGGAGAAATAAATCCAGCATCTTCAGGTCAGCATCATTGGATTTTGACTGCCACTGATTTCTTTACAAAATGGGTGGAAGCTATTCCCACAAGGAATGCTACAGATAAGGTGATTATGGATTTCATTGAAGATAATATTCTGAGCAGATTTGGTTGTCCACAAAGATTGATTACTGATAATGCCAAAGCATTCAAATCCAAGGCAATGGTGGCATTTTGTGAGAAAAATGGTATTATTCTAAAACACTCAACTCCCTATTACCCTCAAGGAAATGGTCAGGCAGAATCATCTAACAAAAATATTATTCAATGCATCAAGAAGTTGCTCAAACACAATAAAAGATCTTGGGATTCAATGTTGAAATATGCATTGTGGGCAGATAGGATTACTGTAAAGCAAGCCATTGGTACTTCTCCCTTTCAGCTGGTGTATGGAACAAAAGCAGTATTTCCAGTGCAGTTGGGAATTCCAGTAATGAAGTTCCTTCAGAATTCTCAAGAGGAACCAGATGATTTACAAAGAAGAATCTTCGAAATGATTGAGGTACAGCAAAATAGAGAGAAGGTAGACAAAGAAGCACAGCTGTACAGAGCTAAAATGAAAACCAGATTTGATAGACATATTAAAGAACATATCTTTTCAGAAGGTGAGTTGGTTTTAAGATGGGATGCAAGAAAGGAACAGAAAGGTAAGCATGTCAAATTTGATAATCTATGGTTTGGCCCTTTTTCTGATATCTAAAGTTTTGGAAAATAATACATTCATCTTGCAGTCCCTTGAAGGGGAGGAGTTGCTCAGCCCTGTCAATGGGCGATTCCTCAAGCATTTCTACAGTTAAGGAGGATCATTGTCACTTTTCATTGTATATACCGGTGTGAGTGAGATTAAATAAAGACTCCATAGCCCAATGGAAGTTTAGATTGAAGATAGAAGGCACTAGTCTATGAGTTCTTGAAGCCTCACACGGAGGACTTCATCCCGCAGCTGGAGCCAGATGTTAAGTCAGTAAATTTTTCTTCATTTTTGATTTATTTTATCCAGTTTTGGTTTGTTTTTTAATCTAACTCAGTTAAATTTTTGATTTTAAGTTTCAGTTTTAGTCATCTTAGAAACTTTATGGGTGATTAAATAAGTTTTGAACCCATTCTTTTCAGATTTTATTTGATTTTGGTGATTTTTTATATTGTAAAGGGGGTCAATGAGAGTCATATTTTCAAAAGTAGAATCATTAATGTCTTAGAGAACAGTTAAAATTATTTCTTAAACTAAGTAACTGCCAGAACCTCCGACAAATTAGCAAAAAGTTAAAAAACTGCTAAATCTTGGCCTAAAAGTTATTCTTGTAGCGCTATACAAAAGTTTAACGAAGGGCACGCTACAGGAATATCGTGGCCTGTGTTTTTTTAAATTTTTGAACTGATTTCAATCATGATGCAGAATGGGAGTGTCTAATCGCCTTGTGTGAGTGTTTTAACACGTGTTTGCAGCAGTTTGAGCATGATTTTAGTTGGTTGCTAGTCACGAAGTAAAACAAGCTCATCATTGCATGGTATGCGGGATCAGTTGCCCAGAAACCAGCAAATCCTGGTTTAGCTGTCAAATTTCTCTTGTTACATGCATCATTATAGAACAGGAGTGTTCGTGAAGGAGAGCTCACTGCTAAAACGGTGGATTGTGTTGCTGTGGAGAGGAGACAGGTGTGTTTTATCGCCAGCGAAAATTAGGGCTTCCGAATTTATTCACCAGCAGTTAAAGAAACAATATGAGGACACCTATGCTCATAAGAAGAGATCATTGATACCCCAAAACGAAGCTGTAAGCCACGAAAGATGAGTAGCTGACAGGTATTCCGATATAAACCCTTATAGCTGGAAAATTTGGGTCTTTTTCGCTGCACAATTATCTGGAAAAATTGGTGGCTGGAAATGATAAAATAGATCATAAAATGAGTATTTCATCACAGAAATAACTATCTGAAGCTAGTATGAGCAATATGCATGAACAGAGCAGCGGAATAGTCTCAAACTTAAAGTATTCAGTCTAGGAAATGGAAACGACAGTTTGAATGAAATTTTTTATCATTTGCTCTCCTATACATTCAAAATTCCGAAAAGAACATTGAGAGAACTCGCAGATTTATCTGTTATGCTCATTCTTACACAGTAGGTGTGTTATTGGTTTATGAAAATGGTTTAGACATTGTTGAAAGTTATCAGAATTTCATGAAGTCACCTGCTTGGAGAACATATCCACTTAGCTGCATGATTGAGAGAAGAAAACATTGAATTTGAAGGTCTGTTCAAGGGTTTGTAGAAAATTTCAAAACAACCCAAAGCATAAGAAATCAGTTTACAAAACACTTCTTGAAACTTAAGACAGATTGTGCCTGTTTACTGAAAAGAAAAATATGGGGAAAAGTGGCAAAAGTGGTAAGGTCAACAGGGATGAACCCACAGACTTAACCTGGATTCAGAAGCTTCCTGACTGTGCAGAACTTTTTCAGCAAGCAGGTTGGTTAAAGTTTTTCAAAAATATTGATGGCTTCGATACACAGGTTACCTGCAAGTTTGCTAAAGCACTTAAAAATGATATGATTATGATGGATGCTCTGAAATTCAAGTTATCTGTGGAATTAATAGAAGAAGCTACTGAGATTAGCAATGAGGGTGAGCATTGGTTCAAAAAAGCACCTTTTGAGTTTGAACCCCAAAGGTATTTGTTGCCTAATGTGACTCCTGACTGGAACAAGGGTATCTTCATTCAAAATTTCAGAAGGGAGTGGATTGAGCCCATAAGAATACTTCAAAGTTATGTGACCTGTGAAGGAAGATATTCATTGGTATTCAAATATCATCTCAGGTTCCTTCAACATATGGCAGGAATCTCTAAGATGAATCTGCCCTTCTTTTTCTTTAAAAGCCCGCAGAAAATGTCAAGCAAAATAAAACAGCATGATGATCACACTTCTCAGTCACTTTTTCACCATGGTCTCATTAAACTGATCATCACTACAGTGTTGCAGCATGAGGGAAGGACTTGGGACTTCTTTTTATTCTGGTCAGGTGTTCATCCTAAAAGAGAAGATCAACAACCAAAAAGACAGACTGACAAGGGGAACGTAATGATGCAAAAGTTAGGCCATTCAGTCAAACCTACAAGCAAACATAACATTAAAGCTAAGAAGGTGACAAAACAGGTAGCAGAAAAAGGACAGGATGACAGTCAGCCTCAAGAAAATCCAGATCACACTAAAAACAAGTTCACACTATTTGAAGACAAAAAGGAATTGCTTGAAAAGAAATCATCGCCTGTAGCAGATCCTCAGGATGAAAGGAAAGTTGATATTAAAATAGTTCCTGTAGCTAAAGAAGAAATTCCTATTCGGCCAAGAAGCCCCATTACAATCCTCTCGGATGATGAAGGATACATGTTAGAAGAGGAACAACCTGTTTCTGAGATTAAGGTCAAAACTGAATTTGAAGAAGCTCAAGTTTTAGATGGCACAACCAGGAAACCTAACAAGAAAATAAATAAGCTGGAAGTCGTGGAATTAGCTTATGTTAGGTACCAAGGCAGAAAACTGAAGATGATGGGAGAGGCAGCTACATTCTGGAGACCTAAAACTAGGTCGAAAAATAAGCTGAGGTTAAACATGAAAAAATTATTAAACCCTAAGTTAAACTCAGATAAAGTGACCATCATAGATGAAGAAGCCATGGAGAATGACCAACCAAAGATAGATAAAATGCAGCCATGTAAAAAAGAGGAGACTAATTCAGTGAAAGTAGCAGAAGATGAAAAACCAAAGCTCATCATTGAAAACACTCCTGAGAAAATGTTGACAGAAGAAGCAGAAATTTTTAAGAAATTTAATATCCCTTGGAAGCCTAATGAAGAGCAAGATTCTGCAATGGAGAAAATGGTTAATTCTGACAGGGAAGATCTACAGAAAACTGTCAAACAATATAAGCACCAAATGAATTACATGCAGGAAGTTAATGATGGATTGATGATGGCAAATAGAAGATTAAGGGAGGATCTTCAGGATGTTCATGACAATTTTCAAGAATTAGTGGTCGATGCAAATGAAGCACTTAGAAGAAAAAGGGCCTCTGACAGGCACTGTTCAGAGCTGGAAAAAACAGTTGAAACTCTACAACGGAAAAATGAACACCTTCAGAAGAAGATAGTTGAGCTGGAGAAGAAGCATAAAAGAATAAAGAGAAGGTCCTCAAGTCCAGATGGTATATCTCTTCTTGTGGAGGCAGCGAAGGAGATATGAGGCAGTTACTAGTTAGGATTTATTTTAGACAAACTTTTGTTTTAGTTAAGGAATTTGCTATTTTTAGCAGACTTGTAATTTTGTAAAAATGTAAATTTTACTTTATCTGACCTAGTGATTCGATGGAGAGTTAGGAGGAAAAACCTAACTGTTTTTTGGAAGAGAAACTATTTAGAAGGAGAAGAAAAACATTGTAAGGGTTCTGATTTTGGAGAGCATTAGGAGGTCTGCTAGCTGCTTGTACTTTGAGGCTTGTTCAGTGATAGGTACTGTAAACTCTTATATGCATTTATTGATGAAACTATGAATATATGACTCTTTACCCTACATTTGATCTGTGTTGGCTTCATTTTGAACTTATTTAGTTTCATGAATGACAAATTCATTGCTGGTTGATGTGTAATTTCTAGTGGTGCTTGTCCTTTATGTGTGAACTTCATTACAGTCTTTTGTTGGATTCCTGTGATATATATGCATCTTCATCGATATATGTGTATGATTTAGTTTTTACTTATCTGCTGAATGTATTCCCTTTATGCTCTTGAATTTATGACCAAAAACATATAAAACAAAACCCTAAACCCTAGCTTGAATTGATTTCTATCCTTGAGATTGTGTTGGCTTGTTACCCTAGCCTTAGTAACAATTTCTGACACAAACAGCTGCGATATAAGTGTTGGGCCATTTGAGCATGGTTGTAGATGTGTTCTCCCATGGCTGCAATATAAGTGTTGTGCCATTCTTGCATGGTTGTAGATGTATTCTCCCATGGCGTAGATATAAGTGCTGTGTTATGTGCATCTGGGATGTGCTTCATGATACTCTGTGGCCATTGACAGGTTGTGAAGATGAGCATATAAGTAGACCTGGGAGATCTGGACAATATGAAAAAGGCCTTAGATACTCTTTCGAGGCATTGCTCTGGGGGGACATATAAGTAGACCTGGGAGATCTGGACAGGATGAAAAAGGCCTCAGATGCTCTTTCAAGGCATTGTCCTATGGCATGTAAGCAGACCTGGGAGATCTGGATAGGATGAAAAAGGCCTCAGATGCTCTTTTGAGGCATTTCCATGACCACATGTAATAAGTCTTGGAGATCTGGATAGGATGAAAAAGGCCTCAGATGCTCTTTAGGGTTCTTGCTTGACAAGACACTCTTTTAAGTTTTTGTGGTGGGGGTCACATGTAATAAGTCCTGGAGATCTGGACAGGATGAAAAAGGCCTCAGATGCTCTTTAGGGTTCTTGCTATTCAAGAGACTCTTTTAAGGTTTTGTGACAGTCACATGTAATAGCTCCCTGGGAGATCTGATAGGTTGGGATGTGTGCTCGTAATCAGTCCTGGGATGCTCTTGTGAGGTTTTGTGACGCACGTAATAAGTCCTGAGGATTCCACAATATGGCCAGTGATGATGAAGACCTCCAAATGGTGGGACTACATCCAGTATGAAAAAGGACTGGCTCTATAGAACTTCCTATGACGAGTAGATTTAGAGATTGATTGAGATAGCAGCAGCAGTGATGATGACGATGATTCGATGACGATGATCTAGAGAAGAAGACTTGTGCTAGAAGATCTGTGTCGAGAAATACCTTCCTAGTTAAGAGGGAGTGTTGATGTATATGTAACTTTGGAATGTATTTCACATATATCTATATTGTATTCCTATAGATATGTTATTATTCCTTTATACGGAAGTGTTTGGATTCCTATAGAGATATTATTATTCCTCTATATGAAAGTGTCGTCATTTATATTGTAAGTGTCGTAACTTATACTTGATGGGTTATTAGACCACCTTGTTGTGGTCGGCCTTGTATAATTCATGTGGGTCGAAGGGTTATTAGACCACCCTATTGGGGGTCGGCCATGTGGGTCAAAGGGTTATTAGACCACCTTATTGGGTGTCGTCCTAGTCATCTTTGTGTTATGTGGTTAAGTTGAGGCCAACCTAGTAAAGGTTATTAGGCAAGTCAAGTCAAGCATAAATAGAGTGTAGGAGGAACTCTATTTCATTCATTCTATTCTCACACACACTCTTTGGAGAGTGGCACACTTGTGGAGGAGGAGAAGCTACTGCTAGGATATGTATATCTCTTAGGCTTGGGTTGTATCATTGCTCTATCTATCTCTGAGGAAGTTATTGGGGTTTTTCACCTTTATGGTTTTCCCCAAGTAAACTCTGTGTCTCTTGTGTGCTTGGATTATTGTGTCCATGATTGATATGCTATAGATATGATGTACATGTTGTTCTCTCAGTTAAGATCCTAGATCATATTGACGTAAATGATGAAAAACTAACATGAGGATGATCCTTGAACTTGTGATTCAAATCAGTTGAGGTAGGCTCAAATCTATGAATCTGCAAATAGTCTTTTGTCTTCTCCTTTGAACCATCATGGGTGAGATTATGCCAAAAAGAACCATCACATGATTGCTTGAAATCCAAATTAGATTTAAGACTTGAAGAATACTTTCTTGAGATCTCCTTTGAACCAGTAGGGGTGAGATCAAAAACATCATATACATGAGAAATTATCCCAAGTAGTGATTTCTTAGAATCCAAATTAGATCCAAGACTTGAATTATGGTTCTTTGAGATCTCCTTTGAACCATTAGAGGTGAGATCAAAATCAGTAAATGCATGAGAAATTATCCCAAGCGAATGGCAATGGCCATCATCTTCAATAACCTTCTGAAAGCATGAAATAATGATCATATTGTAGTACATAAGAGGTGAGTGATCAAGGAGAGTGAATGCATTACCTCCAATGGCTGATTTGACCTCCAAAACATTCAATAGATCATGATGTAGACCAATAGACTCTAGTGCAAGAGAGGATTTAGTACCTTCTGCAATTTCTAGAGTGTGAGCTGGCACATAATTCGAAATAGAAGAATTTAAAGCATGAGTGTAGAATCTGCAAGTTCTTCTTCTTTGTGGACAACTTCAATATGAGATATTTTTTATACTGGTTCATGACCTATGAGATCATCAAGGAAAGTGAATGCAATAATGTGCTTTCTCTTGAAATGGATTGGACCAATCCCTTCATTCTGATTGCCCAATCTTTCATCCAGGTGGGCACATATCTCTTTTGGAGATTCAACATCAATGTATTGGTGTACCATGCATCGATACATAGCAAACATCATGGTTGCATGGACATGGTCACCTTTATTTAACCAATCAAACTCTTCTTCAGAGGATTCAAACTCTCTTTCAAAACAATAATCAAAGAGACCACGGCTCTTCAAATATGATATCATTTTTGGTTTCCATTCATCATAGTTGAATGGAGAAAGAGGAGGGATTTCTTCTGAATATATGGAAGCTGTAGAAGACTTGCAAAAACAATAGAAAATATCTGCAACTGCTACTGCTGCAACTGCTGCACTCGAAATCTTGGTAATAAACTGCAAAAAACTCTCAGGAATGGAGATAAACAATACTTTCAACATGCTCTGATACCATGTGAAAATCCTCATAGTAGATCTAAGAGCTAATGTATACCTCACAAGAAAGAATTTAGGAATAAGATTAAGAGTGGTCAATGCAGTAAGATGAGCAACAAAATAATAATATAGTAGAACTCAGATAGAAGCAAAAATACTTGACACACACACTAATTCATTAATCACAACATGGAAAAATAAGTAGTACAATGCATGAGGATTCGAATTCCAAGGTGGCAATTCGAATTATCCTTCCTCGAGTGATCAAAAGATCACTAGAGTGTCATCGGAGCACAACTAGAAGTCTATCTCATCATCAGTGGAGTCATCAATGCTCAAGTAACTATCAACCATCAGTCAAACTGAGTCTAACTGAGTGTGGTAGGTGTAATTGAGTGTATCTGAAACTAATTGAATGAAGGAGGCTCAGTGGAGGGTGCATGAGGAGCTAACTGGAGTAAGAATGGGCAGTCAAGTCTCACTGGAGGTCCATCGGAGTGGTAAGGTCAGTTAAGAGTGAGTCAAGGCTAAAATCAAGGAGAGAACTCAGTTAACTGAAGACAACTGGACTGGTAGGTGAAGAAGGCGCCCTTCTCAAGTGGAAGGTGAGAAGTGGGTGCATCACTGGCTAGGAGGGCTCAATCTGAGTGGAAATAAGCTCCCGAGTCCTAGAATACTAGGGACTAGGTGCTGGAGGTATTAACCTGATGATTGGGCAGCATGCGGATCCATGCAGAATGCATGCTGCATGCAAGAATGCATGGAAGACTTAAAATGCAAAGGATGAAAATGTTGGTAGGACTAGGACAGAGTGTCGGAATATCCTAACAAAGAGGGCACTGATGAGTAAGGTGGTCGTCCTTGCAAAGATTGCAGGGAAAATTTACCTTCTTTTCCTCTTTCTTTCCCTCCTCGGCATTCTCAATGTTTTGGGGTTTCTGATGGTTCCCCTCCCCTTTCTTACCCTTATTTTCGTTGTTGTGTTATCGAGGACCCTTTTGGTTTGTCTACACACTTTTTACAGATTTTGTTTTGGAAGGGGAGGTTGCAACTGAAGTTGCTTCAACAGCAGAATGCTTCATAGAAAGTGCGTGAACCTGCTTGGTTAAATCTTCAAGTGTTGTTGAATCAGCTGAACCAACAATGCCATCGACATGCGGTCCAGGATTAGGTTTGCGAAGATCTATATTAGACCTCGGTGTATATTGAATGATCTCATAGAGAATCCTAGATGGGGCGTAAACTAAGTCAAGCTGTTGGGTCCTCAATATTTCTTCTTCCTTCAAAGTTACCCTAGAAGTTGAAACATCCTTAGAAATATAAGGAAGGAGTGACTTCAAATACCACTCTAAAAGGAACTCTGAGGGGATCTCAGCCTTAATGAGTTGCTTCTGTCTTCGCCACTCCTGAATGTGATCAGAAAGGTGAATGGCCTTGTTATGCCTAAAAGTATGCAGAAGATCAGTACCGGCATCGTACTGGACAGGAAGCTGGAAGTGATCCATGAAGACTGTCGCTAGGTCCAAAATTTTTATCCTACGTTGCAACAGGAAGTTAAATGTACCACTTGGCTACAACACTAGTTAAGGTCCTTTGGAAAATCCTCAACCGAATGGAATTGTCGTTAAGCAAGTTGGAAGAGAGCCATAGGTGAGAGGTCGTAACATGGTCTCCAGGGTCTCCCCTAGTCTTACCTTCAAACTTAGGAATGTCCAAGGGAATATTGGTTGGGACCAATGGCCATGCAAGGTTGTGTCGTACTAGATCGTTGGTTAGTTTCGAAAGATATGGCAAGTTTAAGGTTTCCAGAAAAGGAAAACGGGGTCTCATTGATGGAATTTGAGTAAGAGGAGTTTGGAAGGGGGAACCACTCGAAACCAGGCTCCTATAGTGTTGGTTGGGGTTTCCCCAAACCTCCGGTTGTGAAGTAAATGTATTATGGAAGTTGCTCCAGCCGTAAGCTAAGGGATTACTTTCTTATTGACTCGTCCATTGCGGTTGGGTATAAGCACCCCCAAAATGCGGGTTGACATAATTGTTACTACCCCCTCCACCAAACAGTGAAAAGGGAGTACTCCCTATAGGCATGTTAGAAGTCTATACATTGGATGAATCTGCATTGAATCCTGTGAAGGGGTTGAAACCTGAAATGGATGTAGTGGACGAAGTAGGCATTGATCTTAGAAAATGTTTTGAAGGAGCGATGTGTCCTCCAAACCAAGGAAATCTGTGAATAAAAGGAGAATACTGAGGGTTAGCCTAGAACTGATGTACAAAAGGGGAAAATGTGAAAGATACCGAAGGTATCCCTGAAAAAGGGACACTGGATGGACCAATGGTAGAACCAAAAGGACTATATGCAGTCGTAGCTTGAGAGCCAGAAAATCCTAAGGATCTAGCATTGAAACTAAATGAAGTGCTCAGAGCAAAAGTAGCTTGCAACGATCTTGGTATCGATGTGTGTGCATATGAAGGGGAAAAACCTCCTAATATGATAGTTTTTGTAGGAGTATGAGGAACTCCTGACACATCCCCTATGTTATCCATGAAAGTACCATGTGTAAACTAATATACACTTAGTTTTGGAATCCCTAAAGAGACTACTCTTTCCAACAAGGGATGATTGGGTCCAATTAATGGAGGGTTGAAGGGTGTATTAAACTCTTCAGAAGTCAAGTCTTTAACCTCAATAGTTTTGTGAACCGGTTTACCTTGAGAGACCAGGTGAGGTTCTCTGGGGGGTTCACTCATTCCCATAAGTTCGTAAGAACCACGAGAGTCTGTTCTCCATCATTGTGGTGATGGTTGAGGCTCCACTATGAGTAGAGGAAGGTTATGCAACCTTCATGACCTATAGAGAGGTTGGTCCTCAACAACTCAATTGAAAATATATGCCAAGTATTAAACCTAGGGGCCTCTAAAACAACTAGGAGCAAACAACACACCTCTAAAAATGTCCTAAGGTACTCATGACCAGGAAAACAAAGATAATACTCTCAAAAGTAAGTCTAGGATGATGAGGGCCTAGAACAAACTAGTAGAGAATTGAAGGAAAGTTACCTAGGGTCCATAATACAATCTCTCTAGGTGAAAGCATTTGAATCACCAACCGCCATCCCAAATACTTGTAAGGGATTTCCTCACACGTATGTCATATGTATAGTGGAAATATCCTTCCAATGTCACCTGTGTAGAGCCCTAAAGGTAAAAAGATACTAAAGGATACCAAAATTGTGGAAAGATCCCGGAGGGACAGTCGCAGGTTCAGTCAAAATGCATGGGCAGGGTAACTAATCCCGAAATCCATGAGTGCATAAGGAAATAATGGATCCTTGTACATGAAAAGGATCTGGTGTATGCTTGAATGAAAAGTGGGGGGGTATCCCCAACAGTTCGATCTCACACGACCTTGTGCTTAACTTTGGTTTGAGTAGAGATTCCTAGACACCTCCACAACAGTGGATTTACCTAAATGATAGTATCACTATGATTTGATATTTTGAATGATTTTGGAAAGTTAAAAATGTTCTATTCCGAAATCCTATCCTAAGCTAGTTGATTTGTGTGTAACTTAAAAAAAATAAAATTTACTAATAAATTTTATTAATGGTTCTTTTTAAAGATTGTTACTTACTCAAAGGATAGTGCATTCTGTGGTGATGGTTACAACTAAAAATAAATGCATATATGAAATGTAAAAACTTCACAATTAAATTACTTTGTTTTTCTTTCAAAACATGAAATCATAAAGCAAACTAAGCATAATAAAAGTTTTTTTTGTATTTTCAAAGATGATATTACTAAAGATTGCAACTACTTCGAAAAAGGAAATGACAATTCTTTCTATAGAAAGAAAGTTCTTTTTAAAAGTTTTGTTTTCTTTAACTATGAAATAAATACAAATAAACATGAACCAACAAGAATCATAAAAGCAATGCAAGAAAAGAGAAAATGACACAAAACTAAAGCAATCAGACCTTATGCAAGACCGCCAAAGACCAACCCAACTAGTTGCTTCTGAAAGTAACTAGCTTTTGGAAACCAAATGCAAACCAAGATGGCTGATATGTAAGACAAAAAACAGAGTCTCTTCTACAAAGATCCGTCTGCTCCTGAATACCAGTGAATAAAGAGGATGAAAATCCAAGCACTTGCCAAACAAAAGATGTGCTAGAAAGCAAGGTTAACTTCACAAGCACAAAAAACCAAGGAGAAACTCTCAAAGAGGCTACACACAAACTCAGAATACACTGAACAATGTACATAGGGTATCATATCAGCAAAAAATTCCAAATCCACAAACAAACCACCTTAAGACCAAACCTTAATTAAAAAGAAAAGTCTCAGGAAAAACTCGCGAAGGTAATATGCAGCAACACGCGGTTGAATCGCAGGTACATATACCAACAACTCGCGAGTAGGGAAGAAAAGCCGCTACTACATGTATATGCAGGTCACGAGTGAGCTTTGAAAGGACTTAAAAATCTAAAACCCTAGTGAATAAAGCATAAAATCCAAAGAAGATCCCAAAGAGTGGCTATAAAAGAGACTTAGATCAACACTCACAAGCATTAAATAGGTGTTAGATCAACAAATGAACTTTCAAAGCAAGAAAAAGTAACCCTAAGACAAAACCCCAAGTCAAAAAAGTCTCAGGAAAATTTCATGACTATCACATGCAGAAGCACGCGTGTAGAACTAAATAACCGTGGGTACCAATATAGGCAACTTGTGAGTGGAACTAAATAAATGCGCCTGTAAGCGCAGGAAACTCGCGGATGGGCTCTGAAAAATCTTTAAAAAGAAAGAAGTTTGCAGATCAAAAAAGAACTGAGTCAAGCAAAAGGGTCAAGAATACCCTAGGCACTTCTATAGAGATCAAACAAGTTATAAAAGATTGGAAAAACTCAACAAGAGTCCCCAAAGCAGAAAAACAGATGGTGCTCCCCAGTGGAGTCGCCAGTTCTATTGTTAGGGAAATTGTCCTTATAGTAGGGGAAGACTACCAACGTATTGGTGGTTATTAGATGAACATATAAATATTTGAAACATTATTATTAATAAAATACAGTTAAGGATAGGATAAATGTATACCTTATTTATGAAGGTCGATCCACGCTTTTCTCCCTTTGTTCTCCCCTGCATCAACCTGCAAAACCAACATAGGGCCTTCCTTAAACTAGCTTGACCACAAATAAGATATCGACATTAATAAGATATCATAAAATCAACTTGAAATCAAAATACAATAGATATAAACAAATCTATGGGAAGGTAAGAATGTCCAAATATTTATTGACAAATGCAAAAAATAAACAGGCTATACCTTTCTTGCATCGACACTGTCGTAACCAAACCCTGGGCTCTTGCTCCTCTCTCTTAGCTATGAATTTCTCCAACGTAACTTTCTCCAATGATCATATGGTCCCTTTTTCAAGTCCCTCCCCTTGTATTTATGGAAAGGAAAGGAGGGTAGGTTTGAAAGGTGGTTGAGTTGGGAAGTTGGGCTACTTTTGGTATGTGCCTCAACTAATCCCAATTCGATTTTTTAATTATTTTTTCAAGTTTTCTTAAGATACCGCGAGTATGATATAGTACAACTAGCAAGTGACTCGCGGTTTTCCTAACTTGCATCTAACGAGTGCAACATTTTAATTGACACCTGTGGGTTGTCAATATAGATACCCACAGTTTCCCCGCCGGTTTACAAGCATAAGGGTCGTGGTTATGTGTAAAACTAGGCAGAGATAGATGCTTATGAGGAAAGGATTGCAAGGTTCATCTCTAGGTCATCTATGGTCAAGTTAATCTCTTCCATCCATAGTGTCATTTTTTGTGACCGACAAGGCAATGTGGTCACAGACGTAGAAGTGCTAATTTGACCGATAATACACATCGTGGAGAGAACTGGAAGGGGTGGGTACACTTGAGGGATTGTGCAGAAGAGAAGAGGTACCATCCGTGTGTTTGGTGGGGCAAGTCTTGTGGATGACATAGTTTTCTGAAGTCAATGCGGGATACCTGTGAAGATAAAGGAAGATTCCTGTGAAGTTAAATATTTGGTTTATTTTGCATCTACTTGCTTATTTAATGTGAATATACATGTGTATATGATTCGGTTGTTGTTTTGAAACTCTTGTTAAGAGATGAATCCTATGAGAATGAATTTGACATGTGAATTGACTCATTGTTTGAGTATAGGTATTGCTAGATGCAAGGACATTGAAGGCATTTTAAGGATGCAATGGGCATGTGGTTGTCCAAAATGGCTTAGTGTGAGCAGCTAAAGATTGGAAGGAGATCCAAGGAGCTCAAGGCCAAGGCCCCTCCATCAATTTAGCAATTTATGTATCGGCATTTAAAAATCAATGCATGTGGATTGTGTGTTATTCATGGACAATAGAAATTACAAATATCATGTAAATATGTATTTTAATAAAAATAGCCACAACTAGTTATGCAATGTAACAAGAGTATGGGGGAATGATTTTTTCAGATCTGCAAAGAGGATCAATACAATATTGTGTTCAATTTCTAGTGGGGAACCTTTGCCTATCACGTTATGTCATTCGGTCTTAAAAATGCTAGAGCCACTTTTCAACGGGCCATGATCTTCTATTTTCATGAGTTGGTTCACATCATCCTTGTCTACTTGGACAATATCATTGCTCGATCCAAGAAACGTTCAGACCACCTAGAAGAGCTATGGAAAGTCTTCATGTGATGTCACAAGTATAAAATTCGCTTGAACCCACTCAAAAGTGTTTTATGCATTCCCAATGGTCAGTTATTTGAATTCATTATTTCCTAGAAACAGATCATTGTCTATCCTTTGAATTTTCAAGCCATTCTTGACCTCCCATCCTCTCAAACATTGCACCAGCTGAAAATCCTTCAAGGCAAGGCCAATTTTCTCTACCGCTTCATTTCCGATTATGCAAAAAAATTCCATGGATTCTTACACTTTCTTCGGACCAATGTCCCCTTCATTTGGGATGAACAGGAACAAGCGGCTTTCAATGCATTGAAACAAGAACTGACTTTTTCTCCCATGATTTCACCACCTAATTTCTCGAAGGATTTCATCCTTCACATCTCGGCATATGACCATGATAGTTTTATTCTAGGAATATATTGCTCATTAAGAGAACATCATATACTATGCGATTCAGATAATGTCCATCCCACCACTACGCTATCCCCATGAGGATAAAATGTCCCTTTCCATCATCTTCTCGGTTTAGAAATTACTCCATTACATTCTTATGAGTCAAACTATAGTAGTGGATGACTCCAACCCGATGGTATATCTCTTGAGTAGTCACCTCATTCAAGGGCGAGTGGTCAAGTGGATCGTTATCCTTCAAGAGTACGACTTTGAATTTGTTACACCCAAGATTAAGAAGGCACTTTCCTTGGAACCACTCATGACCGACCTACCCTCTTCGTCGGTGTCCTCTCCAATCATGATTAACCTTCCAGATGAATCTTGTTTCACCATTTCATCAGATGACCCGTGGTACGTAGACATCCTGGTGTATTTACGCAAACAGAAATTTCGATCTAACCTAAGTCATTATGATTATCATTGCATCCTCCATCAATATTATCGCTACCTCTGTATATGCTATGTCTTTTATCGACATGGTGTCGACACCATTTTACGTCGATCTCTCACACATGAATAGGCTGAGAAGGTTTTGAATGACTTCCATAGAGAATCCTGTGGCGGCCATTTTTCTAGAATGCCCACTTCCCAAAAGGTTATCTGTGCTGGTTATTTATGTCTCACTCTTTTCAGTGATTGCATCACAACAGTCAAACACTACTCTTTTCCCCCAAAGCAAGGACCCCTCCTGCACTTCTCCATCTAGTTATCACTGTTGGTCCTTTATGCAAATGGGACATCAACGTTATGGAGAGTAATATGACCTCAGCTAATGGCCATAAGTACATCATCATGGCTATTGAATACTTCACCAATGAGCTAAGGCCATCCCCAATTTTAACTGTCAGGCCGAGACAGCAGCATGTTGTTTCTTTAATCACGTCATTACGCGGTTTGGGGTCCCTAAGAAACTCATATCATACCACAGTAAACACTTTGAAGACATCGTCTGGAAATATTTTTCCACCCTTTTGAAATTTGAACATCCATATTCCTCCTCCTACTACCCCCAAGGAAACGGCCAAGTTGAGGCTGTCAACAAGATCCTTAAAACGATGCCCCAACATATGGTGGAAAATCATAAATCCAAATGGAACCATATGATCTTTCCAACACTATGGTCCTACCACACATCTACCAAGACCACAACGGTTTTTACCTTATTTCAATTGGTCCACAGTGTGGATTCTATTCTCCCCATTGAGTGCCACATCCCAGCCTTGTACATCGTTTTTGAAATCCTCCCGGATACCTCACCCCTCAATAAATGATTACTCTTCTTGGAATAGGAAGACGAAGATCATCGGGTGGCCTTACAGATGATCAAGGCTTCCAAAAATTAATCCAAATCTCATTATGATACTTGTGTCCATCCTTGCACCTTCAAAGAAGGAAACCTTGTACTAGTTTATGACCAAACCCATGACAAACATGGAAAAGGGAAGTTCCAATCCCTGTGGCAAGGCCATACATCATCAAAACCTGCCTCAAAAGGGGGCATATGTCCTCTCCAATTCCTAAGGATGCCTCTTGACCATCCCTTGTAATAGGTTGTACCTCAAGAGATTCTACCCTTACCCCCACTAAGCACACCAGTTCGAGTTGTATAGTTTTCTTTCTTTTTGTTTTCCACTTTTTACCTTTTGAGCCTTACAGTTTGCTTCCATGATTAGTACCAAATGGATCCAGCTCCCCTGGTTCATGTCAGTTTCTCTGACAAAAAAAGTAGTGGTCTCCTAACCTCGCCTCAACAACTTGGGTGTTAAATCCCCCCTCAGACAAGTTGATCCAACTAGACAAAGTGTGTATTGGCGCTGCCACCAATAACCAAGATGAGTACGATGTCATAATAGGTCTCTTGACCGCTACCCTTGAGTTGGGAATTAGTCACCTTCGTGCATTTTTAGACTCCTAGATCCTTGTCGTATATCTCAACAAATTCTACCAAGTACTCCATCCTTTCCTTTTTAGAAATATCATGCACACTAAACAACTGATCAGACACTTTGAATTCATTACATTCACACATATCCCATGGAATCAAAATAGTGTAGCAAACCAGATGGCCAACGACATTCTAGAATGGCATATAAATCACCGCATATAGGAAGAAAACCATCAACATGCATTATCATATCATTTTCCATTCACATGTACATATACATCATATAGGCATCGTAATCACATAAAAGGATCATCAACATAAAAAATACATAAAAAAGTGCATCTGTGTGCATATATATATATATATATATATATATATATGTCATAATGTCTACATCATCACATAGGGATAACTGCATAAGAGGATCCCCAATAGATTCCTCATCATAAATATAATCCGAGTACAACAAAATTCCCCATGCTCATCACATTGGGGGGCAGTTCCACAAAATTCCTACTCATCATCCGAATCCTCTGCCTCGTCGCCATCCTCCTCCTCCTCCCTAGTTTCCTCATTAGTAGCCTCCTCCTAATCATCATAAGGTATATTACCCTGGGCCATGGCTCCCACTGCCTTCGTCGCTGCAGCGATCCACTGCATTATCAATATCCACTCTCATGGATCAGAATACCATCTGGCAATTGGTTCCTTGTCTAGACGCTTCCAATCATCATCCACAACCCCCTCCAGCAGCTAGTCAATACCCACTCGCTGTGACTCCAAAGTCGATGAGGCACTTTGCTGATGTTAATGTATGCGACTAGGAGGGTCAATACCCTTGAGTTTGCCCCTGCGTATTAAATAGCCTGCTAGGGGAACTAGTCCCACATATGCACACATATGAGTGAGTCCTCAATATCATCGATATCTTAAAAAAATATACCTACCATCTATGTTATCAAGTACAAACCATGGTATTGTAAAAATAAATGCATACGTACCGTCAGGTCCCCGGGCCTTCTCGAGAGGGTACGACAGCTCTACATTGCCCCTGTAGTCCATCCCTACATAAGGGTAGTCCTCGTTGAATACAGGTGTTGGGCTCTGAAATTGTCATTTATAATGATTTTATTTACATTAATTTCCCAACCTATTACTGTAAGTTGATACAACTATTCTTAAAAGGGCTATCTTTTATTGTATTTCATCAATTAAAAAACTTAAACGTAAATGAAGCCTAGTATGTTATTTTTAACGTATTAAATGAAATATTGTGCAAATCGTAAGCATTTCGGTACTTCATTTGACCTTTCATTCAGCCTTACGTTTAGTCCCTAAGTTCTGGACTAGGTTTAATGGCATGTTTGAATATTGGGTTCTTGGTTTGTTTTATCCTCATCATCTATTTTCTCGATGGTCCTATTGATCCTGCATATGCAAATTAAAAACCATGATGATTAGCTTTGGAGATTTTAAAATTCAAACAAATAAATAATTGAAAAGATTAGTGTATTAAGATAATAATTATTATTTTTAAAACCATTCATAAATTTGTTTAAAGTTTAAAATAATCGTAAAATGGTAATGGCGGAGATTTTAATTAAAAGTTATAAAACACATGGTTATAATAATCATTTAATTCATAAAGAACACTCATATATTTATACGAATTCACGAATACCACTTAAACCAATATTCCGTTGACCTCATCATATAAAAAAATCATACTTTCCATATAATATGTTTTGGGCATATTAGTTATATGCCATGATTTGTTTAAATGTTTTTTTTAATATATCTCATTTTCTTTTGCAGGATGGATTTAAAGGATGAAGGAGAATGCGTTCAACTCATTCAACATAGATTAAAGATCCCGGTTTTAAATAAACGGAGCCAACACTTCATGTGATCAAGGAGGTGAATGGATTAAAGAATCCATCAATCTAGTGTGTGACTCATAGGAATGAAAGAACCCAACCACAAATTAATTCCAGGCATCCAACAATCAATCCATGCAACAACCCAACATTTTGGCATCGTTGCCAGGGAGGTGCTAAAGGGATTGGAGTTTAGGTAGATAGGGGTAGATAGGTTTCTTTTACATTACACAACAAGGGGGAGGGGAGAACGGTAAGACAAGAGGGAAGAACCTACACATCCACTATAGTGGGGTTTCCCAAAGCCTTGTTGTTCCTTTCCGCATAAGTGTGACTTCCTTTATGTTTGTTTGAGTGTTTAATTTTCCGCAATTTATTTTGTAAAGTTTGCCTTCCTTCTTTTCAAGTGTGTTATTCTTTCAGCAAGTGTGGTGTGTTTTTCACAAATTTGTTTTAGTAATATAAATTATTTTAAAAACACATAAAAAAAAAAATTGGTGCTGTAAGAACCCCAGGACTAACCCATGGGTGAAGCAAAACCTACCTACCAATGACATGGATTCAAAGGTGCTTATTAGTATGAGAGAACTCTCTCAAATCCTAGTAGCAGCTGGGATCTCAATATCATCTTCTCAAGAAGAACACATCTTGACAGAAGTCAATAATTTATCTACCTCTCTAGAAATAATAGAAGAACCACAGTTCCATGAGCTACAAACCAAATCTCCTTTCCAATCTGCCAAGGAAAGTGAAAACTTGGAGACTACATTTGATGGAGAGAGACCTGATGATGAAGAGTTCTCCACATATCTATTGATAGATATTTCATGTACTCAAGCAATTGAACATTCATAAGAAGAGGATCTGCATGGCATGACGAATGAAGGTGAGCATCAGGATTACATCTAAATATGGTTCCAAGAGGTAATGAGGCCACAATATCATTCCTTCATTCGACACCTTCTGTTGCAAAAGCAAGTAAGTCGGTTGATTCTCCACATCTAGGTAATCACTACTTTAAATTTTTCATATGTGGATATAGGCATGTTTTTCATTTTGCTTCGCACATCGGTTACATTGGAAAAGTTCTTACACTTGAATAAAGGGTTTTTATTTCTTTTAGATAGCATAGGATAGTATGTATATAAATGAAAAGATGTATGTGGTTAGTTAGCTTTAGATATTCATACAAATTCACTTTCTGTTTTCCTTTAAAATAAAAGAACTAAGAATAAGATCATGTTAATGACTAAACCAAAGCAATATTACATCATAAATGCATATTTCTTATTATACTAGTTACTTAAAGACCTACTTTAATTATTATGATCTCCACAAAACTCAATCTTACACCTATGGACTCCTAGTTCATCCTGGACTCATTATCAAAACTTGTCTCTAAAGCACCTTTAAAAGGTAGCCTAAAAGTGGGTGATATTTTCTATTTTGTAGGGAACATTACTGACCTTTTATGAAGAAGATAGACTATGAAGTCAAAGAACAACTTTAGGTTATTATCTTTTGACATGATCTGTAATTTAAGCCATTATAAATAAATTTACTCATAAGGTTTGTGCTAAAAATTTCAATTATGTGTTTAACAGGCTTAGCACACTCCAGTGCCAACCGGATTCCTTACTAAAAATATCATTATACGAAGTAAACTCGTCGAGGTATTGAAAAGGCTAGCTGGCAGCAAGTCTATGCTAAGTAAAATCTTAAACAAGGAAGCTCGGTAAATGCAAGTAAACCCATCGGGGTACTGAATAGGCTCGGTGGTAGCGGGGCTATGCTTGCATGGTACCAAGATAAACCCGTCGGGGTACTGAATAGGCCTGCTGGAAGCGGGTCAATATCCGGTAAAAGAGGTTTGGTTAATGCATTGATATTCACAGAGCTCATAAAAAACCTGAGTATACAAACACATGTTTAGGCCGATTATTTATACCGTCATTAGATAATGGCTGTAAGTTGGACTTGGACCCTATCATCTAATTCAAACAAATACCTAGGATATGATTATCCTAGAAATGGGATGCATAATTATAGTAGATCTCACAAACTTTACAGTGAACCTTATCTATATTCTTTGGATGACAAGAGATCTTTACAATGAGACATGGACGACTAGTTTTCCTATGGCATTTTTCACATCTCTTACACTATTATTCTTTATGTGGTCTTTGTGAGTATAAACTGATGAACTTGCATGTATTAAAGAATCTTCCTTAGTATAATATTACCTACTAAGTGTTGTTTATCCATAGTGTTCACATAAGAGAACACAACCCAGTCTTAATTTATTCATGGCACGAGGACGTGCCATACCTTTGGTCTGGGGGAGTGAAGAGTCTCAATTTATATGATCTTCATAATTATGAATTATTAGTAGTTGGCAGAATTGTATGTATTAAGAAATCTTAACTAATACTTGTTTTGGTCTTCTCATAACATAACATTAATAAAAAATTTCTAAGTTCTAGTTTTTCATGCAGTAATAAAGTTGGCTTAGTTTTGCAGAAAGATTGCCTATAAACTATTTGATGATCAAACAGAGTTTTTGAATAAATGAAAGACCACTTCCAATTCATTCATGGCACGTGGATTTTCCATACCTTTGGTCTGGGGGAGTGTTGGGATCCGAAATTGTCATTTATAATGATTTTATTTACATTAATTTCCCGACCTATTACTGCAAGTTGATACAACTATCCTTAAAAAGGGCTATCTTCTATTGTATTTCATCAATTAAAACACTTAAGCATAAATGAAGCCTAATATGTTATTTTTAATGTATTAAATGCAATATTGTGCAAATCGTAAGCATTTCGGTACTTCATTTGACCTTTCATTTAGCCTTATGTTCGGTCCCTAAGTTTTGCACTAGGTTTAATCGCATGTTTGAATATTGGGTTCTTGGTTTGTTTTATCCTCGCCTTCTATTCTTGCCGATCCTATTGATCCTGCATATGCAAATTAAAAACCATGATGATGAGCTTTGGATATTTTAAAATTCAAACAAATAAATAATTGAAAAGATTAGTGTATTAAAATAATTATTATTATTTTTAAAACCATTCATAAATTTGTTTAAAGTTTAAAATAATCATAAAATGGTAATGGCAGAGCTTTTAATTAAAAGTTATAAAACACATGGTTATAATAATCATTTAATTCATAAAGAACACTCATATATTTATACAAATTCATGAATACCACTTAAACCAATATTTAGTTGACCTCATCATATAAAAAATCATACTTTCTATATAATATGTTTTGGGCATATTAGTTATATGCCATGATTTGTTTAAATGTTTTTTTAATATATCTCATTGGCTTTTGTAGGATGGATTTAAAGGATAAAGAAGAACGCGTTCAACTAATTCAACATAGATTAAAGATCCTAGTTTTAAATAAATGTAGCCAACACTTCATGTGATCAAGGAGGTGAACAGATTAAAGCATCCATCAGTCCAGCATGTGACTCATAATAATTAAAGAACCCCACCACAAATTAATTCTAGGCATCCAGCAATCAATCCATGCAACAACCCAACAACCGGAAACTACCGCCACTTTTTGAATATCTCCCGAGTGAAGAACCGAACCACCAGCCCTCCACCACCACGAGTCATCAACTCACCCCATTGACGCATCCTAGGATCGGTGGGACCACCGTCATGCATCGCCACATGTGGTTGCAGTGTCGTTACCCACTCAAAGAAGAAGGAGAATATAAATGAGGGGAATCTGAAATCACCTCCCCTATGGATCATATTATTCATATCTCATCAAACAACTATCAAATACATCTTCCCCCTTCCAAAATAAGTCCCCAATAGTACCTACTCCACTAGCATCATCTGGCCACCTGAAACCCTGTGTATGGCCTTCGATCCTAGTACACATAATATACCTGCCAATATCCTGTGTCTCTAGGGTCTTGATGTCACAAATGAAAATGGCATTGTCATGCACATTAGAACTCGCATAACAATGTCGGGCCAACATGTCCTCCATCAAGACATTAGGCGGTCATCTCGGCTACGTGTCCACAATAAGTCTCAATCGTGGGATACCTGTCAGAAAGTACACATCCATTAAGGTCATCTCTATCCTCTTTCCCTGTAACACAAATGCCCCTACGTCGTTGTCCCAAAACTTGACAATCTTTTTCAGTAATAGCTTGGCTGCACACATCAAGGGTACTCTCATAAACTTTAACAACCCACAATGAGCTAGTGTGTCCTTCAATTCTTGGTCACCATTTATCTCCCCTAATAGTGGTCCCAGCTCCCGTTCATGCTAGTTCAGCTATGGCATCCTGCAATCCCACACTAGACCCTCTGTTAGTTCAACACGAAGAACATTTCCTCCCCCGGGGCCAAAGTGCACCTGTCAGACAAAAAATGGAACCCTAGAGCATGCATTGTTTCCTAATAGGTGCACCGTGGAGTGTGCTTTTGAAGGGAAAATGCATGCTCCAAGAACACTTGTCTGGCCCATAGGCATGCTCCAGAGCATGTGTTTCCCCTCCAAAATTGTGTTGTGACATTATTATCCCTAACCGTCCTTTTGGGGGTCCCACAAAGGCCCAAAACCCAAAAATAAACTATCAAACATGAAAATAATGGTACAAATGATTACCTGGAAGTCATAGAAGTTGATTCCGTCGGTCTGATCAAGAGAAATCACTAGTTTTCTTTTCTGAGCCCCTTCACACACCTTCAACTCTCAATAGTGAAAATGACATGTGGAAGGTGGGCTCCCCCTCAATTATGGCCCCTTATGGCCTCTTTTTCTACTTACAACCATGCTGGAGTCCACCGACCTCCATTTTTGGAACCGTTCGCACTATTGGATTCAAAATTGCATGCCCGTGATGATGCTTGAGACTATTTATAGCTCTTACTCGTCTTTTTCCAAACCATCCTTTCACCTGACCCACCTTGATTTTCATTCCATCAGGTATGTCATCATTTCTCTGCTTCTCTTTTCCCATTTTATTTATCACGACCTATTCATGATCCCTCTGCTCCCTCTAAACTATAGTAATTGTGTTGTTTTTCCACCATTCATCTACCCGCAAGGATGCCCCATCAGTGTTCCCCCACTCTTTTAATGTTCCATTCATACCTATCCTCTGCTTTGAACACTTCCTCGTTGCTTGAGATTCACGTCTTCCCGATATACATTTATCCCTTTTTTAGGCCTAGAAAATCATTTACGAAAAAGGAACTTAAGGAGTTTCTATTAAGCTCTTTTATGACTCCTTAAAGAATGAAAATATCGTCGAGCAATATTTCTTCCTTTCATACACGTTAAAGTATCTGAAAGCACGTCTATCTGGTATAAGTTTAACCCTTTTCCAAGCTAGGTGGACTAATTACAAAAATGAAGACTCTAGTCCATTCGGCTAGAGGAGTTCTCCATTGCACACTTTTATGATTTTTTAGGCTTTGAGGACTAACCTACCAAAACAATAACCTTCAAGGTCTTCTTCCTACTTTCAGGCTCCCTAAACTTGAAAGCACCAACAAGCATCAAGCGTCCTGGTCTCCTCTCAATCCACATGATGGTACCATATCGAGCACATTTCTATCCCTTATGTGAGCTCATTAAACCATAAAGAAGACCCGAGCAGTGCCTTTTGATACCCCTGCATATCACATATAGTCCCACATTATGGAAAAATTCCCCGGTATAGTCACCTTTGTTCAGATTATTCTACGATGTGTCACCCTTAGATTCCCCCTGATATCACCTATTAGTTTCCCCCATTGCAGTCACAGTCCCTAATCCCCTAAGCTATGCTCCCCTTCCCCTGAGGATAATTTCATATGCTTCCAGGTCAACCCTTCCATCATACTCTAAACAAAATAATTTTGATTCCCACCACTCTGTGGCCCTCGTATCCCCCAACAGTGTCTCAATCTCATGTCCAGTTCCATCACATCTTGGTTGTATCCCTTGCGCTCCTATCAAGGAAACAATATTTCCTTCGTAGTTGCAGGTATCCCTCTGTCGATTCCAACACATCTATTCTAGAGGATAGACCCAAAGGTTCCATGTACCTTGGCCTCATCACCATCGTTGGTGAGTTCCTACGGACCATTTGAGGGGAGTTCTTAGTGCCCATTAACATGGTTGTTTATCACGAGCTAGACTTCAACTCCATCATCGCACCATTGAGAATCGTATAGGGCGTTGGTCCTTTCAATTATTGGTTGAAGACCCCGGATGTCCCTTGACTCTACCACATTGGTGAGTCACTTTGGAACCCTTCCAGTAGTGTGTTCCTGTGGATATTCGAGCTGCATTGGCGACAATGTTTGGAAACCCCTCAATCATATACTTCCTAGAGTATCCAGTTCAGATGTAGTCCATGTACCTCTGAGATTCCAAATTTCAGTCATTGAGTCCATATAGTTTTTGGACCCCTTCAGATCCAATAGAGCATCAGTTGTTGTGATACTGCATTCATGATGAATTCCATTGTTTCCATGTATCAATTCTTCAGATCAATCATAGTTGGACCATGAGTACATTCCATATGTGTGTCCCCTCTGGACCATTATGATGTACACAACAATTATTTGTTTATAGCTTAGGTCCCCTTTGGGCCTCACCATTATTTGTATATCTTGAGACATTGATATGAGCATGGGAATTCCCACCTCATCCATATATTTGAGACTATATGTGCCTCACCCATTGTTGAGAGGTTGTATTTGCAGGTATAGACCTTGCACTTCATATGAAGCACTCATTCTACTTTTTGAACCTGTCTCTGTTCTCCACCACCACAATGATCATTACCATGGAAAAACCCATAACCTATGATGTCTATAGCCCATATGATGAGATCCTGCCCTCACACATTAGGGGGTAATATGTTAACACCCAAAAATTGATCACCTAGCTCATCCCCCTAATCAAATAACCCATTCAGCCTTTTTTCCTAACATTTTACCTCCACAAACCCAAAATCCCTAAGATTATAATCATATGGGAAAAAATAATTATTTACCTCATCAAAATAAAGAAAAATACTCCAAAAAAGGAAAAATCTCCAAAAATCAAATAAAAGAAAAAGAAAAGGGGGAAAATATTCAAAATAAAAGAAAAGGAGGGAAAATCTCAAAAAACCACTTCTCAATACTATTGGCTTCTCAAAACCAAGGGAAAAGAAACAACCATAAAAAATTGTTAAAAAAAAGGTGGTGGAGGCCCCCATTTACCATACTTCACTCTTCCTTACCGAAACTCTGCCAAAATTCCAACAGAAACCCTAGCCTCCATTTGAGATTTAGTAACGAGTTTCCCTTACTAGTTGAGTCTTGGCTACCAGTGAGCATTTAGTGGAGATCAATAGACATTGGAGACTCGATGTACCATCACTTCCATGGATAAAAGGGCCCATACATTATCACCATTGTGAGGTAAACCCATATTGTAAATCCATTTTTACAACAATACAAAACCTTTGCTTGATTCATACATCGAATGTTTGATCTATGGGTTCTTAAAGTTTTAGTTTAGATTTTATTTACTATATTAATTCTAGGTATTTTTATTTTTTACTGTTTTCATTTGCATGCATGCACATAACTCTCACAAAATATTACCAAGAGTTCCACAACTCTTAGTAAGTGCATTTCTGCACTAGCTAGTGTGAATAACCTAGCTACAGTATCTTTAGTGTCTCTCACTGAGAGAAACCCTAGATTCCAAAATCACTAAAAAGAACAAGTTCTATCCATGGACCCATGCAAGAGAGGAAACCCTAGCATTATATCAATGTCATGATTCAAATGGAGACCAAGGTTCGTTGATCAGCCACGGTCATCATTCTATGGCTCTTCTATGGCCATTTTCAACTCACCTCCTAGAGCATTTTAAGTGCACATGTTGAATCCATGCCATGGGCATAGCATTTGATCCGGGAAGTAGAATTGAGTTTCATGAGATATTGCAAGTGCTTTTGGTTAGTTTCGACATGGGACTGCTAGCCATGAGTTCTCGGTCAAGGAATCTCCAAATTTGACCTCCATTGTGCATAAATTTCATTGTTTCTTACTAAGAGAAACCCCATATTCCAAAATCGCTGAAAAGGATGGGATATGGGCCATGGACCCAAGGGAGAGAGCCACCCCTAGCATTATTCTGACTTCTAGATTCCAACAGAACTGACAGTTTGTCGATCCAAACCACGGTTATTCTTCTATGGCCAGTTGAAAATTGCCTCCTAGAGGATTTCAGGGACACATAGTGAATTGGCCCCAAGGGCATAAGATTCGAACCAGATAGCAAAATTGAGTTTCATGAGTTTCTACAAGTGTTTTTGGTAGTTTCAATCTGTGAATTTTAGGCCTGAGTTCACGATTGATTCATTTCCAAAGTTGACCCTCTTGTGCATAAATTGCACTGTCTCTTACTCAGAGAAACCCTAGATTCCAAAATCGCTAAAATGGATGGGCTCTAGGCCATGGACCTATGCAAGAGAGGAACCATAGAATTATTCCAATGTACCAATTCCAATGAAGTCGATGGTTCATCAATTTGAGCCACAATCATCGTTCTATGGCCATTTTCAACTCACCTCCTATAGGATTTCAAGGACACATGTTGAATCCCCGTCGGGGGCATAGGGTTTGATATGGGTACAAAAATTGAGTTTTGTTAGATGATGCAAGTGTTTTTTGGCGGGTTCGACGTGATATCACTAGCCACAAGTTCCTAGTCGAGGAATTTCCAAAGTTGGCTCCCTTGTGCAGAAATTGCACTGTCTGTTACGAAGAGAAACCCTAGATTAAAAAATCATTGAAAAGGACAGGCTCTAGGACATGGAACCAAGGGAGAGAGTAACCCCTAGCATTATTCCAATGTCCCAATTCCAACAGAGTTGATGGATCATAAATATGAACCACAATCATCTTTATATGGCCAGCTGCAATGCGCCTCCTAGAGGATTTCAAGAACACATGATGAATTGGTTCTGGGGGAATATGATTCGATCCGGGTAGTAGATATGAGTTCTGTGAGCTCATGCAAGTGTGTTTGGCTATTTTTGAGATAGGACCACTAGCCATGAGATCTCAGTCGAGGCATTTCCAAAGTGGACCCCATTGTGCTGAAATTGCATTGTCCCTTACTGAGAGAAACTCTAGATTCCAAAATCGCCAAAATGGATCGGCTCTGGGCCATCGACCCATGGGAGAGAGGAACCCCTAGAATTATTTTGATGTCTTAATCCTAATGGATTCTACGGTTCATCGATCCAATCCATGATCATCATTCTATGGCCAGTTGCAACTTGCCTCGTAGAGGTTTTTAGAGACACATGGTGAATTTATGTTAGGGGCATAAGATTCGAACTGGGAAACGGGATTGAGTTCTGTGAGATAATGCAAGTGTGTTTGGGAATGTTTTATGTTGGAACACAGCCATGAATTCAAAGTCAAGGCATTTCCAAATTTGACCCCTTTTTGCATAAATTCCAATGTCTCTTATTGAGGAAAACCCTATATTAGGTTTCCAAGATTATAAGTTTCTATATTAGGTTTCAATGGTTAGATTATTGTTTCTATGAATAGATTAGGTTTCTAGGGTTTCTATTGCTATATTAGGTTTCTAGGGATAGACTTGGTTTCTAGGGACTCTAGGGATAGATTAGGAGTAGGGAATTGAGAGAGAGTGATGATTACACATGGTTGTTGTTTTTGAGGAGAATGAGAATGAAGGAAAAGTCATTGCGGAGATGTACAAATAATTTCTCTATACCCTACTCTAGTGGAAAAAAGAAAAATGGTATGTTTTCTACACACCCGAGCATCAAGTTCCAAACCAAGATTGTGTACATAATTGTTAGTTCCCTATTGACCATTAGAGTTACGAAGGTAATTATATTTTTTTAAACCAAGAAAGTAACCCCTTTATTTATTTCTAATTAATTATGCAAATATTGCATAAAATGAGAGACTAGATAAACAACAAATGAAATATGTAATTGAGTATGATTTATGTACAATAAATTGCCAACTAATCTTCGGTACAAACTAGCATTCACTTGAGGCCAAAGAGGCAACTTAACCTTCCACCAAAAATGGATTAGTGATGTCGCTTTATCTTCATATAAAAAATAACCAACATGCAAAGGAAAATTCAACTAATAATTGACACACATTAGATGCAATCTACGCCACTCTAATCTAACTAAGACCATTTTTGTTTTCATAATCAACATTACCATGGCAAGAAATCCTCTAGTACATTTCCATAATATTTGTCAGATCCACATATTTTTAGATAAAATGGTGTCTGAGTTGTTTCATGTTCACTCATTCCACTCTTACATTATTCTATAGTAGATAATGAATAGATCTAACATTTAAATCTTATCCTACAAACTTCAAAAAGTCTTATGCATTCTTTCATTTTAGTGCTGAAATTTGTTGTTTCATGTGACCTTGTCCTCTTAAAAATATCTTAAGTAACTATGCGATATTTATTCATGTTTGCTTAGATATTGTATATAATTCTTTTAGCTTCTATGTGTAACCCTCAATTATCCCTAGTCCTCAGTTTTCCATCAAATTCAAGCATTGAATCTATATTAGTGATTTTTTAGCAAATGTTTGCATTAGTACAACTAATATTAAAACCTCAATTGTAACTTGGTGTGTGACCTTATATTCTACCAAAGAACTTTAGTGTTTTTTATAATGGACCAAATTATGGAAAAAAAGGTAACCAAGGTTTAACACTCATTCATACAAGGTTAGGATACAATGATTACAAAGCTCCCCTTACAAATCTATTATTTGGTTCATTTTAGTTTCCTATTGTGGCACCTACTAACACCAACCTTAATCATACCTCTCTTGGGTTTGTTATTGATGAAGAATAACATAAATCGATGCACACTGTGTACAACCAATTTGCAAAAATTACATGTCTATCAATGTCTCCTTCTCTCCCATTAAGGTTCAACAAATACCCTTTTTCGAGGGAATGCTATTGTATCATTTTTATTAATATCTAAAAAAAAACTCAATTTATTTTTTCATCCCTGCTATTATTTGAAGATACAATGTTCAACCACATAGAGGGCCCTACAAGTAGGAGCATCTAAATTCCATATTATACACACTAGTAGTGGAGTAGCGTTATCTATGTTCTCAACATCTAGCTCATTTTAAACTAAAAAGTACATGCCATTACGAGGCAATAAGGATGAATATGTTCAACACAAGATCTTTATGGACTTAATTAGAGGGTGTAGTCCTCTACATGTGTATATAGTTGTAACTTAACTATGCACACAGTAGAATTCCTTTGTGTAACTATTAGCTTCCCAATTAATCTATGTGTATTGAACAACTTGACCTTTTGCATTGAAAAGGGTTGGATGCTCTCACTTGATCATCAGATCAAAAGAAAGAGATGAACCAAATGCCTCTTAAAAATAATCAATAAAAATTAGGAAACACTTGTGACCATAAAGGAATTGGTGGGTTGATGACCACATAGATCACCATGCACATGTTGCAAAAGTGATGTTGCATAGAAAGAGGCACCTTTGCAAAATATCCTAATAGTGATTTTTGAGAATACACTTTGGATAAACACCATCTTAGCAAGAAATAAGAGGAAAGTTGAGCATAATCATGTTCTTCAATAATTGGGGAAGTGGGTGGCAATTTAAATGTCTAAATTGCTTGTGTCAGGGTTTACTAAAACCATTCATGTGAAGACCAAAATATAAGAGTGACAATGACCAAAAGTATTCAATCTTGTGCACCTTGAATTTAATTATTGACATTCCTTTGAGTTATTACATGTTGAAGGTCCTTGAGATTTTGTTTACACTAGGGGGAAAGTGGTTTTACTTGCCCCATAAAGAATTTTTGACAAATCTAGGGAAGATTGTAACAAATCCCATGAAGAAAATACATGGTTAAAAATGCCACCATCCAATGGAAATATGGTAGACCTTAAAAATCCCAATGGATTATTATCAATGGAGGTCTAGGGTTAGATTAGTGTTTCTAGGGATATATTAGGTTTCTAGGGTTTCTAGAGATAGATTAGGTTTTTAGGTTTTCAAATTTGGTTTATAGGTTTCTATATTAGGGTTGTAGGCCTAGATTAGCTTTCTAAATTAGGTGTCTAGGGCTAGGATAGGTTTCTAAATTAGATTTCTAGGGCTAGATTAAGTTATAAAGGCATGAATCTTTGCTACTAGATTTTGATCAATGGTGACATTGAATTTGAAGTCTTTAAGGTGACTCTAGAGATTATAGAGGTATTTAAGGTAGTATATGGTAGTGTATAGACTAGATTATGGTTAAGGTAAGATAGGCTAGGTTATGGTAGTTTAAGTTTAATGTAGCAAGTAATATATTAGAGTGATCTAGGCCAAGGTATGGTTTGTTAAAGTACGTTATGCGGTTAGTGTAGGCATGGTAAGGTACATTAGATAGTGGAGGGTGGAAGGTGGAGGGTAGTGTAGGTTCGATTATGGTATGCTAAGCTAGGGATGGATAAGCTAAATATGATCTAGGTTTGGGTAGTTTTGGTAGGGTAAGTTAGATAGTGGAGTGGTTTAGGCTAGAGGGTAAGATTGATTTAAGTAGGTTCCTTAGATTGGGCAAGGTAAGGATGGGTCAATGGTTTAGGTAAGAGTAGACTACTTATATTAAGGTTTTTTGGTTAGGATGATTTAGTAGGTGAGAATAAGGTAGTAACTAATGATGGGGTAGTTTAGACTAGATTAGGGCTGTCTAGTGGGGTAGGAAATCATATCTTTAGTTTATGCTATATTAGCAAGCATACATAGCTTCTGAATGCGATGGTGTTAGTATTTTGTGGTTTTACACAATAAATATGGGTATCCCATCCATACATATGATCTAATGATAAAAACCATTATGTTAGACCTATAAATGATTCTAGGGATCATGGACCATTTACAAAGCCTTGAACCACTTACAATCCTATAAAGTGATTTTTTGGCCTACAAGATGGATACTTTGGGGTTGTGCACACAAGCTAAGAATTTCAATGTCATTATATGGTCCAATGATGAAAACAAATGTCTTAGGCCCTAATATATCATAATTTTCAATGATAACGCTTTTTAATAAGATGTTATGATGTGGATTGGAAGAGGGATAATAAATGCACGCATGCCATATATGGTTATCAAGCTACTTGATTGATTTTTTTTGGATAAGATTGTATTCATCATAACACGCCCATTTTTAATGGAATATGTATATGATATAAAATAAATTGCATGTAATAGTCATAATACATATAAAATAACATTTACCATTCACCATTCACCATGAACCAATCACATCTACCATGAACCATGTAACAGTCATAATATGTAGCAACAAATCCACATAAATAATGTAGAAATATATAAACACTCTACCATATACATCGGATGAAATTCATGAATTTGTAATGGTAATATCTCCAAAATTACATTTTTATACAAAATGGAACATTATTCCCAATAATAGATGCTCATTACCAAAACTGGAATAAGGGCGGATCATCGCCTGTACACCAATAAACATATCCTTCCAAGAATGCCACATCATGGCTAATGTGCATAGTGGGTGTCTCAATCACCTTGGCCACCATTGGCACCCCAACACTCATATCCAAAATCAATATTCCTCCTCTTTGATATGGAGGAAGCTTAATCCCCCTTGCTTTTGGGTGTGGAGTGTCTCTCTTGGCTCTGAAAGGGAAACAACAACATGTTAGTTTTCCCACAATTATAAAAATTAGTACACTTTAAAGAATACAATTAGAATTGTAATCTTGAGTACTCACCTGAGACGAGACAACATGTCGTGATGGGGTTGTTCGTCTCCTCGTTCCAGGTCTCTTAGCAATTCCTCCTAAGGAAAAAAAAAAAAACCACCTCACACTACAAATATGCCATGTCACACTAAGTTAAAGGTGTTATCTAGTGAAGGTAAACCTATAATATCTCATTAATGGTAGTTGACAAGTATGTTAGGTTAGTGTAGAGTTAAGAGATGATGGTTGAAAATAATAATGAAAGGTTTAGATTCTTGTGCATACACAATAAATGATATAGTGGTAAAAATTTTAAATTTATATTATAATTTATTTAATTTTTTAATAAATGTGCCACTAATTCTTTTTATATATTTAATAAAATCTAAAACTTAAAAAAAAAACACTAAAATTACAATGAAAAAATCTAATTACAATAATTCTAAAAATAAACGATTTCACTAATTTTATTTTATTTTATAATATCAATACTTCCAAGTCCTTTAAAATAAAAATATCACATGAATTAAGATGGTAGTAGAGTAATTTTGAAATAATATAAATAGTTATATAATTAATCTATTATAAATAAATAAATTAAAAATTAAAAAGTATCATAAAAAAAATGGAGAGAAAAAAATGAGCTTCAACTATTTTTGTCATAACTTTCTCCTACAAACTCAGAGTTTGAGGTTTTTGGTACCATGGGAAAGGCCTCGACGAGATATACAACTTTGGTGTTTTGAATTTTACAAGATTCTGCACCAATTTTTTAGGGAGGACATTTTAGTACCAGGATACTAAAATGTCCTCCCCAAAACATTAGTGTGGAATCTTGAAATACTCAAAACACCAAAGTTGTAGATATCGTCCAGACCTTTCCAATGATACTGAAAAAGTCAAATTCAAAGTTAGTAGGAGAAAGTTATCACAAAAATAGAGAAATATCATTTTTTCTCTCTCCATTTTTTAATGATATTTTTTTAATTAATTTATTTTTATTTATAATAAATTAATTATATAACTATTTTTATTATTTCAAAATCACTCCACTACCATCTTAATTAATGTGATATTTGTATTTTAAAGGACTTAGAAGTAGTGATAATATAAAATACTCTACATTCATTATTTCAAAATTACTCCACTATCATCTTAATTAATGTGAGATTTTTATTTTAAAGAACTTAAAAGTAGTGATAATACAAAAGACTCTATATTTATTATTTCAAGTATATTTAACATATTTCGAGATGAAATTTTCAAAATCTTAACCAATGTGAGGTTTACATGAAGTTAACTACTGTCAAATAAAAGTATGCCACATGTTGACACAGGATTGGTTTTTTATATGATGGAAGTTTGTAATGGGACCAAAAAATTGTGACTAAGAAAACTAGGGAAAGATTCCTATATATAAATGAGTATATAAACGAATGGACAAGTTTTTAAATTTAGGGAATATGCTAAAATGGGGGACAAAGCGAAGGAGGGTCAATAAAATTGTTGGCAAGTCCTAAAATAACAGAATGACTAAAGTGGTAGACTTCTTAACACCAAAAGATGTTATATGTTAAATTCTGCTGCCAAACAAAGGCGAAGAAATGAGTCGCAGGCGATCAACGGTGGAGATTGGCGAAAGGAAAAGAATAAAGGAGTGTTGAAAGGGGCATAAGTTCGAAGGAAATCAATGGCTAAAATCTAAAGTGCGAAAGGATTGATATTCGATAACCTTTCTGGAGCCAAAAGTAGTGCAGAAGAGGAGAGGGGTGAGAAGTGGCGGAAAATTTACTGCTCACCATGTGTCGGACGATGGTACATTCCACGAGTTGAAAGGTGGTTTGGGGAAACAGCCTTCAAGGATCCTGAAACCTCCTAAGCGATAAAGGTTGATGAAATTGACGGTGTAAATAAAATCACATGACAATATCAACGGTTTATTTTCCTTCGTTGATTGTAAAGGAATATTATAAAGGGAAAAGTTACAGGAAATTAGTCATTTGTCCTGTACACGGAGGAGGAATGTGTCTACATCAGCAGGAGTCTGGTTAAAATATTCTTTCTCAATCATCATGTACCAGGTAGTTCCTGAGCTCTTTTTAACCATTTTTTGTTGTTCAAAAATGGAAAGGGAAGAAGGCGTAGAAGTACAAGTCAACGAGTTTAGTAGGTTAGAACAAAATTTTGAGGATAGGAATGGAGACATTTTCGACACAGTATTATCCTTTGGTTCAGTACGAGAGGTAAAAGATAAATTGAAGGTCCTAAATGAACAGGGAATGGATTTGCACGGTGTGCAAAGGTAACTGTTTGATCATTCCTATCGAGAGAAAACCCTAAATTTCCTAGACTTTGTAGCCTGGTGCACGTCAAATTATTCTCAGTCGGAACGTGTAATAATGGATGCATATAGGTCTAAAATCCTTTGTTTTGTGAATTCCCAAACAGTCAGAGACTCCTTATACGTTCCCAAGTCCTTTGTTCAAAATTTGGAATATTTTGCTGAAGAAACCCCGGTCGAACAGTTTAGACAAGCCCCTGTACAAGAAAAGCAATTTTTTTATTCTAAAAGCCCAAAACCGGACCTTTCTGTTGAGAATGAACCGTTTCCCTTATATATTAACCTTTTCAATGAAGAGTCTCAGTGGGTCATTTCCTTGTTGAGTCAGTTTTTAGGGTTAGATACCGATAAGTTTGTCTCAGAAACCCTTTGAAGTCTGTTGTTTAGGATAGATCAAAACCATTTTGATATTCAGTTTCCTTGCCTTAAGTTTGATGAGTTTCTAGCTGAGAGTATTCATTCTCAGTTAGTAAACTCCCACATGAAGAGACACTTCAGATTTCAGTCCTATTTGGTCAGAATGTTCCTATTTTTTAATGAGGAAAATTTACAGTTCCCATAGATTGTTTTCACCTCGGAGATCAGGAACAATACCTTCAATTATTTGAATCTGATCATGTCAGAAATGTATAGATCAATATTTCAGAAACAATTACCCAGAGTGGACTAGAGATGCAAGAGATTTTACAGTTCAGTGTAGATACAAAAGTTGGAGATTGGTTTATTTTGAAAGATCATATTATCATTAAAGTTTATGGCTTTGTTCATGAGCCATACATATTACCTGCATTTCTAACATCAAGGATTTTTTCTCTACAATATTTCAGACAGAAGTTGATAGTAGAAAATGAACAATTTTTAAGCTTCAGGAAAGCTTCTAAAATTAAATTTCCCATGAAGATTGATCCCTTAATTGTGAAGAATAATGTTTCCCTCTAACTCATTGAAGGCTTGTTACAAGATATGAATTTTGCAAAGGCCACTAAAATTAATTATGATCCCTATCACATTATCTCAGACAGATGGAAGCAAAACAAAAATAAAGCTTTTGATCATGTAGAAATAGAAGGCTTAGCTAAAGAGATAACCAAATAGAATATCATCAAGATATGGAGATCTCAGAAACTTTGCAGGTTAATCCTTCAGCAATGATAGAATCATCTGCAAGGATTATACCAGTTCCAAGCAAGATTGACATCACTGGTAAAAGGATTTTTCCAAAAGGTGATGAAAGCATGGATGAAGATCCATAAATGTCAAAAAGACTAAATATAGACTCAAATGAAGAAATGGCTGAAGTGGGTATTGGGGAAATAAAGGAAGAATACCAAGAACCAATTTTTCAAGTTCAAGAATATAGTTTTGAAGAGGCGCAACAGAGTGGATCTATTGATAATTTTAAGTCGAGAAGTGATTTGTATACCAGATGTGGACATGAGAGGCACATTGCTTCAGATAAAGTTTTAAAGTTGTATACAAAGGTAAGGGATATTTCAGACAAGTATGTCTCATTGGTTACTCTAAAGGATCATGTCAAAAATACACTAAATTTAGCAATGACTACCCAAGACAGAGTTTCAGAGATGAAACTTTATTTACAAAGGATCCCTATACATGATAAGATCCACCTTCATAATAAAACTGGAGAAGTTATTATATACAGATTTGATGGAAACAACTTTGAAGAATTCAAAATTGCAGTCTGCAATCATGAAGTTGGAAAGTCAATTGAAACAAGAAAAATTGGAAAATAAAACATACCAACAACAGGTTAAAAAAATCCATAGTGATATATTGACCATGGATAGTGAGTCGGATAAAGGTCAAGCTACAAAGAAGATATTGGCAGAAAAATAAAGCACTATCCAAGTATTAAAGAAAAAACTCAAAATCCCAACCACTCAATTAATTCAAGCTTCTGAGTTAACAGAATTAGAAATAGAGAAATAAGATTTATCTCAAGAATTAATTGACCCTAAGGAGAAATTGTTGAATATTACAGAAGGAAAAAGTGGATGGGAAGGAGAAAGAGCTACACTTTTAGCCAAAATTGATGTTCTAAATGAGTCTGTATTGATTTTAGAAACATATAATCAAATAAAAGCAAGTCATTAAAGTGTAGAGATTGGTACAGAAGATCTTATTCAAGCAATGTCACATATTAGTTTGAAAGAGGAAGAAATAAAAGGTTTAAAGACAGAGAATTAGAGTTTAAAAGAAGAAGTAAAAAAGAAAGAAGAAGAGAAAATGACCCTAGAAAGGGAGAATAGAAAATTATTGGAGAAGAATGAGAAGTTGACTGAAAACGTTTCGGGGAAATTGACTGTATAGGGAGCCAGACATTTGATTTGGGATATGGTCATGGTTGAATGTATTAATTTGAGGACTTATTTAAATTTAATAATGTATAAAGAGTCAGGGATTAGTATAGCTCAACAAAATTGCTCAGTCATGATGGAAACCCTGGAAACAAGACCAATAGAAACTACCCAAAGTACTGTTGATTTCCTAAATTCTTTGACTGTAGAAGATATGAAAACTTTGGAAATCAAAGATAGAATTACAATAATAACTCAAGCAAGGAGAATTATTTCAAAACATCATCATGTTCAAATTATCCAAGCTAAAGTGAGTCAAATGTCACAGCAAGTTCAGTCTTTTAAAAATTTGTTTTTGGAAATGTTTCAAAAGGGACTCCCTTCATTTTGGGATAAAATTGGAAATCAAATTTCTAAATCCAATTATCAAGCTTTGTTGGGTAAAGCCAAAATGGACCACAAACAATTTCAATACATGACTCATTTTCTAACAGGAAAGGTCATAATTGACAAGTTGGCCGCTGATTTTGAAATTCATAATCAGTTGAAGATGATAGTTGATTAATTGCCTCTAGCATCCTATGTGGAACATGCTGAATTGACAGTATCAGTTAAAGAAATGACCATCTACGAGATGCCAACTGTAGAGCAATGGAAGACAGTGGAGAAATTCGGAAGAATGAGGTACAAGCTACATCCATGAAGACAAACGTCCATAATACTATGGCAAGAGAAGCATCAAGAATTCACTACAATGTGGATTAGAAAACATTTTTATATATTTTCACTTGTTTTAGTTTTTACTTTTGATAGACATGATAAGTACTTATGAAATTTCTATTTTTAGAATGTAAAAAGTTATTCGTAGCTCATGGAGATTTTTGATGTATTTAAGCAAGTTTTTGTAAACTATTGAGGGTTGAAACTTATGAAAAAGAAAGGCATTTTGTACTGAATTCTAATCCTAATAAGAGTTGCAGAGCTAAGCAAGAAATTTTGAAGCAAATATTCTCATGTCATTCTCTTCATAGTCTGTATTTTCCTTTTCTCTTTGTAAATTTTTTTCCTATTATCTCTTTCCCATTATGTGTTCTTTCATACTTGAATAAGTGTATGATGAGTTAGAATTCATATTTTATGCTCTGATTTATTGATTTCAAGTATCCACGATTCATTTTTCATCTAAAGTTAATATTGGATTCACCATGTTGTGCCCATATTAATGGACTGCTCATTTTTCTTCTTTATCGGCAGCAAATCAAGAAGTTGACCGTGAACGAAAAACTATCCCGCCTCTGTGAAAAGATTGATGTTGTGAAATACCTGTGTATCTTTTATATCTTATGATTATAACTCCATGCCCAATGAAACCATATTGTTTCAGTCGTTATAATCTCTAATTCGGTTTGTGTAAAAAAATTCCTATTCATTGTATCTATCGTTTGAGAGAGCCCTCTCTAGTAGGAAAGAATCCAACTTTCCTCCTAAAGGTTGGTTTGAAATAGTTACCTTAGAATTATCCTTCTACAACCAAAGAGTAAATTTTGAGTACTAACATTTTGGCGTCGTTGCTAGGGAATGAAGGTTCAAATTTTCCCTGGATAGAACGACATTGCAATAAGAATTTTGTGGGCAAAGAAGTTTGATATCTAATATTGGTTTTGTTTTGCCCTAGCAACTTCACTTTCAAATTTTTAGTTTTAAAAAGGCGACTCCAAGAAAGGAATTGTGGCTTCCAGAAATATTCACACGAGGAGAGATCCAAGTTCCCATTTATTATAAGCAGTGGAAAATCTTGAAGAGCTTCTAAGAAAGATTAAAGGGAAATTCTAAAAAGGTACATCCCAGTCTGACACTTTGTTTCCTTCTTTTCAAGAAGAACCGTTTAGTTATGAAGATATTGGTTTAGGAGAAAGATTTGAATAGTCTCTATTTCGATCCAAGTCAGAATCATATTTAAAAGAAATTGTTATTGATCAAAATAGGTTTCAATCATATCTATTGCAGTCTGTTTAGGAAGATTTACAAAAGTTTACAAAAGTTGAAAATCCACCAGTACAAACTCATAATATTGTTCTGAATACACCATTACAAACCCAGAAGATTTTTCAAAACCCTCCAGTAGTCATGGCTGCTAGATTTTCCCCACTTTCTTTACTTGTTGATTTACATGACCTTTCTCAAAATTATGCACAAAGAATCACACTATTTGATGGAGAGGGGAATTACACAGCCCAATAGCATGTTGATACGTTTAATGATTTCATTGACCTCGAGGAAGTGGATCATGATGATGCTAAAATGAGATTGTTAGCACAAAGTTTAAAAGGAGAGGTTAAGAAGTGGTTCAGAACACTTGCTACAATATCTATCCCTTATTATGATAAGTTTGTAACCCATTTGATTAAAAGATGGGAAGACAATAAAAACCCTTCACAAATTCTAACACAATATAATAATTTGAATAAAGGGGGGTTTGAAATTGTTCAAGAATTTTCTGCAAGATTCATGAGGGTTTATAATTCGATTCCTGTTGATATTAAACCTCTGGTGGGAGCTTCCAAATTGCATTATGTAGATGCCTTTGATAGTGAATTTTCTTGTATGTTGAGAGAAATAAAATCAGCAACCTTGCCAAACATGTTAAAGGATGCAGTAGAGGTAGAAGCAAATTTGATGGCTTTTGAGAAGATGAAACAGAAAACTGATGTGGATAGAAGAAAAATTAGAGAAGAAAACCTAGCTTCCACTTCTTCTTCCACATATGCTATAATTGATATGATGATGAAAACAATGGAAAGACTAATGGACAAAATGAATTTGGAAAATAAACCCCAGAATAGAGATCAACAAGAACCTTAGATTAGAAATCCAAATTTCAGAAGGAAAATTCCTCCACATATAAGACAGAGAGATCAGAGGGATCAAAGAGATCAAAGGAATCCAAGAAATGCAGAAGATAACCAAGTAAGACCTCCATTCCATGAAAACTTTGTAGATGGAGAGGGGGAAACTGAACTTGTAGAAAGTGAAATTCATCATTTTGATGATCTTGATTCTGAAGTTTATTTAACCAAGACAAAACATGACATGTTTTCCAGAGATGGGGAATGTAATACCTTTGAGCTAGAGACAGAGAAATATTAGTTTGGATATCAGAATGCAGTAAATGACCTTGAGAAAAAGATCAACCTTAGAAACAAGGATGTAGTTGTAAATAAAGGGAAGGGTCCTATTGATCAACCTTCGACTAGTCAGCATAAAAAAGAGAAACCAAAAGAGGATGTAGTAAAGAAAATTCCAGAAAATAAAAGAGATACAATCAGGGAAAGTGACAAAACACTTACTCCTTTCATCCTGCAAAGTGAAATATCAAAAATTAAAATTTCTATCCCATTTAATGAGATATTGAAAAACAGTGAATATAAGGAACAAATCTAAAAAAAGGTTAGGAGTGAAGGGAAAATACAACTTGATGTTGTGGAATTAAATTATGATGCTTCGACTATTCTTATGGGTTCTTAAATGGAGGATAATAGTTTGGATGAAGTTCCACCCTTTTATGTAAATTTGAATGTTCATGATATGATCCTTAATAATTGTATGCTTGATTCAAGAGCTTCCCATAATTTGATGCCAAAGGTCATGGTTGAAAGTCTGGGTTTAGAAATCACTAGACCATATAAGTATTTGTTTGCTTTTGATTCAAAAAAGGTCAAATGCTTGGGGTTGATAAAAGACTTGTTATTTTATCTTACTAAATTTCTAGCTAGAAGTGTGGTCATGGATGTGGTTGTTGCAAATATTCCTCCCAAATTTGGTATGTTTTTATCCATATCTTGGGCCTCAAAACTCTGGGGAAATTTATAGATGGACATGTCCTTTTCTACAATTCCAGTTCTTGGTGAACATAGAATATTATACACTGAGAAGAGACTCGCATATGTGGTAAGCAGCATAAATGAACCAGACAGTCACTCCATTTATGTAGTAGATACTAATTTAGGATCTTCCATTTTCTATAATGATTCTCAGTATGAAGAAAAAAAAGACCTAAATAAAAATCAAGAAGAAAATAACCAAACTAAGGAAGAGGAAATGGTTAGACAAAAACATAGAATTGAAGGGGTTTGAACCATGCATTTTGATGGGTCAATGAGCAAAGAAGGTGCTGGTGTAGGGGTATGGATAATAACTCCTTATTGAGAATTCCGGATGTATTCTTTCAAACTATATTTTTAATGTACCAATAATGTTGCGAAATATGAAGCCTTGATCCTGGGATTGAATTTGCTGAGAGAGTTGAAGACAAAAAATATTGAAGTATTTGGAGACTTAGAACTGGTAATAAATCAGGTAAATGGAATCAATCAGACGAAGCATCAAAAGATGAGGGCTTACAGAAATGAAGTCTGGGATTTGTTTGAGAATTTATTTGATGAACATGACATAATGGTGATACCCGGAATTAACAATTCAGTAGTAGATTCTTTGGCTACTACTGCTGGTGCTTTCAGAGTACCAAGTTTCTCAAAAAAGAAATATGATATTGAAGTGGTGAACATACTTTATATTCCTGATAATTCAAAACATTGGCAAGTCTTTGAAGACGATCTGTAGATTTTTTTTTTTTTAGAAATGACAAATGAATTTGCCAACATTGTCATTGATACTGAAGATTAAGATATGGAGGAAGTTCCCAATTTGGGATACTTTTCTGAAGAATCAAAGAAGTTCAAAGGAGAAATTGGAGGAAAAGAAATAATCCAACTAGAGAATAATGTCATTCCAAGAGGCCTTATACCCCTAGAAATATTGTTTGATAGGAATGACATAGCGAAAAATCCAAAGGTAGAAGCCCAAGAAGGCAAAATTAAAGATTGCAACATTGGGACAGAAGAAAGACCAAAAATAGTGAAAATTTCCAAAAGTCTTCCCCCAAACGAAGAAGAAAAATATGTCAAATTAATGAAAGAATTTTCTGATGTGTTTGCATGGATTTATGAAGATCTGAAAGAATATGATATGTCCATAATCCAACATACAATTCCAATCAAACCAAGAGAAAATCCATTCAAACAGAGACTCGAAAGGATAAATCCTTTATTGTTGCCAGTAATTGAAAAAGAAGTCAAAAAATTGTTTTTGCTAAAATTAATGTGTCGTTAAGATTTTCCAAGTGGGTAGCCAATTTAGTCCCTATGAGGAAGAAAAATGGAGAGATAAGGTTGTGTGTATATTTCAGAAATCTGAATAAATTATCTCTGAAAGATAATTATCCACTACCCAAAATGGATCACATTTTGCAGAAGGTTGTTGGGGCAGAGAGGATTTCCATGTTGGATGGTTTCTTAGGGTACAACCAGATCAAAATGTTTCCAGAAGATCAGGAGAAGACAACTTTTACAACGCAATGGGGGACTTTCATTTATGCGAATATGCCATTTGGATTAATGAATGCAGTGGCTATATTCCATAGGGCCATGGATATTGTGTTTGTTGAAGAGAAGGAGAAATTTGTAGTAGTGTACATGGATGATATAACTATGTTTTCAAAATTTGCTGCAGATCACTTGAAACATTTGGAGAAGGTATTTGTGAAATGCAGGAAATTTGGCATCTCTCTGAATCCTAAAAATTCAAATGTTGTGATGAAGGAAGGAAAGTTATTGGGGCATATCATATCAAAATTTGGCATCAAAATTGATCCTGAAAGAGTAGCAAAAATTCAGAAAATTGGGATACCAAGAAGTAAGAAGGAAGTTCAGTGTTTTATTGGAAGAGTAAATTTCCTAAGAAGGTTTGTACCCAGTTTTACAGACATTTTGAGAAATATTTCAGATATGTTAAGAAAGAATAATGAAATCAAGTGGACTATTGAAGCCAGAAAATTCTTCACATATACCAAGAAATCTCTTACTAAAGCTCATGTTCTAATCAGTCCTGACTTTTCAAAATATTTTATCATTTTTTCCTATGCATCACAACATACTATAGCTAGGGTCTTATTGTAGAAAAATCAAGATAACATGGAACAACCAATTTCTTTTTTCAGCAAAATTCTGAGAGATGCAGAATTGAAGTACAATATAATGGAAAAACAAGCCTATGCGTTGATAAAATCCTTCAAAGATTTCAAAGTTTATATATTGCATTCCCATACTATTGCATATGTTCCATCTGCAGCTATAAAAGACACTCTTACTCAACCGGACCCTTAAGTAAAGAGAGAAAAATGGATTGCAGTCTTGTTGGAATACGACCTAGACCTCTTAGAGCTACTAAATTGATCAAAGGACAAGGTCTAGCAAAACTAATGACTGAGTCAAATTGTGATTCCCTGGACATGAATTTCGTATGTGATCTTTCAATTGAAACAGTTCCCGATCTACCAGTAATTAAAGATTTCTCTTTGTCCCCCCGGTATAGCGATATTGTTTATGTTTCACAAAATCTGCAAGCGCCTCCTGAAATGAGCAAGGCTAGGGCAAGATCTGTAAAATTAAAGTCAGCAAAATTTTGTATTCTGAATGAGTATTTATATTGGAAAGATGCAGGAGGAGTTTTGTTGAATTGTTTGTTGGAAAATGAAGCACAACAGGTAATGAAATAATTTCACAAAGGGGTATGTGGAGGACATCCGTTCTTGGAAGGCTACAATGAATAATATTCTCATAGTAGGATTATACTGGCCCACTATTTTTTCAGATGTGTACAAAGATATTTCAAAATGCCATGAGTGTCAGATCTTTGATGGAAAAAGAGAACTTTTACCTTTTCCTTTGAAACCGATTATAGTCGAAGCACGTTTTCAGCAGCGGGGATTGGATTTCATTGGGGAAATTAATCTGAATTATTCAGGGAAACATAAATGGATTTTGACAGCAACAGATTATTTCACCAAGTGGATTGAAGCTATCCCAACCAGAAATGCTACAGCAATAGTAATAATGAATTTTCTGGTGGAAAACATTCTCTCAAGGTTTGGATGTCCTAGAAGAATAGTAACAGATAATGCACATGCTTTTAGATCAAAGAAGATGATTAATTTTTGTCACAAGTATTATATTCAGTTAAATCATTCAACAACATACTATCCTCAAGGTAATGGGTTAGCAGAATCTTCAAATAAGAGTTTGTTGAGAATTATAAATAGATTACTAGAAGAAAACAAAAGGGCTTGGCACACAAAGCTTAAATATGATTTATGGGCAGCCAGGATAAGTACAAAAAGAGTTATTGATATGTCACCTTTTCAGCTGGTGTATGGACACTATGGAATTATGACCCAAAATTCGATGAGAAAATCCGACACATCCGACGAAAAGGACTGTGTCGTCAGATTTCACCTTCAAAGTTATGAAATTTGATGATTTTTTTTTAAATTGATAGAAGGTTCGGTCGGATATCCGACGACCCTCAGATATCCGACGACATCTGTCAGATAGCCGACGTAGTTGTCAGATATCCGACACTATATTATGCTCGCGGATGTCATATATCCGACACTATATTATGCACATGAATGTCGGTTATCCAACAATATATTATGCCCGTGGTTGTCGGATATCCGACACTATATTATGCACGTGGTTTTCGGATATCTTACATGTATTTTACAATGGTAACTATGCTTAATTCACCATATATCTGATGAACGTTTATATTTTAAAATCTATAAATTTTGAAACATTCCGACATGTTTTCTATAAAAGAAACGGTTTGCAGAATTTTTTTTATTCTGCAAACTATTTTTCGTAAAAGAATACATAATTAATTCTATTGATTTTGTGATTAAAAATAGCGAAGTGTGAAGATTTATTTTCTAAGATCGATAATATTCATTCAAGCTCTTTATGAGAAAATTTCAAATAGAAATATTCCTGATCCAGGCGAACAAAATCGACAATTGCTTGCTAAATTGTGGGATGGATTGAAAAGAAAGTCTGATGGGAAATGTTATTGTCCATGTAGTCAATGCAGGGGCTTTATTGTTAAATTTCATACATTCATAGCATAAAACATAAATGCATTACCAAGATCACTAGAAGTAAGACAAAGCACAAAACAACAACACGGAGTTTACCTTGGGAAACCCAAATGGGAGAAAACCCACCAACCTTCACTAAGAGATGATAATTCTGAGATCAGAGTACAAAATAAAGAAAGAGAAAGAATGTGAAAGTGTCTTTCACAAGTAGATTCCCCAAAGAAGCTTCCTCCTTCAAGTGATGTGAAATTTGCCTCCTCCAAGTGATGCGCACTTTCTAAGTGAGTGAATGAGATAATGAGGTGCACGAGCCTCTTATTTATACAAGTGCAAACTGGAAAATTCCCTAATGGGGCCTACTTCACCTGGGGGAAATAAATAATTTAATTGAATCTTTTTATTTGTTTCTTTTGCACCCCAAGGCTTACATTGATTCTTTCATGTGTTTACATAATTGATTACATAAAGTTCTTCTCCCCTTTGGAGGTATAAACAAGTACAATGAAAGTACAATAAAATATTATGAATAATATCTTCCGAAGTTGTACAAAATCCAACACTCCCTCTCAACGAGGAAGGTATTCTTCGGTCTTCATCTGCATCACGATCGTGTGGGTTTCATATTGTACATCCATTCTATCTCCATCATCTTTCTGCATACTAAAGGTTGTTCACACAGTCTCTATGCATCATCATCACCAGTCCTTCAGTGAGTCCAGGAGAATAACTCAATCTTGGATCCAGGAGAATCACTCAATCCTTGATATATGAGATTATCAGCTGTACCATCTTTGCTATACAATTTGCTACCTATTTGTCTCATCTACCAATGGGCTCCTCCCATACCTGGCTAAGATCTCAGATGAGCAAAAGGGTACATCCATCTACTGATTGTCCGACTCTTCTTCCTATGGGATTTCTCCCATATCTAGCTGAGTACCTAGACTGTAGAGGCACCTGTGCAACTGCACGGCCAACTACTGATTGTCCTTCTCATCTACCTATGAGATTTCTCCCATATCTGGCTGAGTAACCGGACAGTACAGGCACCTGTGTGAACCCGACCAACTGCTGACTGTCCTACTTATCTGCCTATGGGATTTCTCCCATATCTGGATGAGTAACTAGACTGCAGAAGGTACCTAGGTGAGCCCTACCAAGTGTTGACTGTCCTACTCATATTCTTATGGGATTTCTCCCATATATGGCTAAGTAACTGGACTGCAGAATGCACCAGGGAAAATCAGGGAAAGCATCTCAATGTCATCTTTCCCTCTCAAGGAGGGATACATTCTCTTCAACTCCAAGTCTTCCATAAAAGTATTCGAACTTCACCCTAGGAATAGCCTTGGTGAGAACATGTGCAATCTGGTCATCTATCGGCACATACTATAACTCAACAGCACCTTTCTGCACCATATCACGAATGAAGTGATATCGAATCTCGATATGCTTCGACCTGTCGTGAAATACAGGATTCACTGACATCTGCACACAGCTCTAGTTATCACAATGAATCACGGCCGGCTCTGGAATCTAGCCAAAAAATCCTGCCAGGAGTTTTACAAAGCAAAACTTCTTCTCTAGCAATTGTGCTAGTAGCCATGTACTCATCCTCTGCAGTACTGAGTGCTACCGAGTTCTGCTTCCTGCTGCACTAGGAAATAATCGTAGAACCCAAACTGAAGCAACATCTCGAAGTACTCTTCCGATTGCAACACATCCGGAACAATCTGAGTCTGTAAACCCATGCAATCTCAGGTCACTATCTGAAGCATATTTCAAACCATATCCCACAGTGCCATGTAAGTATCTGAGCACAAGTTTTGCAGCAATCGAGTGAATCTTCCTTTTGTTCAAACGTGAACTGACTGGGGGCATTCACAACAAAACATATATCTGGTCTGGTGTTGGTCAGATACATCAATGAACCAATCAACTAGAGATACATGGTGGGATTAATCAAATCAAAATCTGAAGTAGAATCTCTCAACTTCTTTCAATTCACATCCATCAGATTAGCAATGGACTTAAAGTCCAACATCCCGAATCTCTTCAATATGTCAATGGTGTATTTTCCTTGTCCTAGGAAAATCTCTTTCTGCCTCTGCCATACTTCTAAGAAGAAGTGCATCAATCCAAGATCTTTCATTTCAAACTTAGAGGAGAGATTCTTCTTACACCATACAATGAGTTTCTCATTTCCTATGAGAAACAAGTCATCAACATACAATACAAAAATTAGTGACTCATCATCTGCAACCTTGAAGCAAAGGTTCGAGTCTGCATCATTCTGATGCACCTTCCATCTCATAGATGAAACAATAGCGATGATCGATCTGATGGAAGTATCTCGAGCCATAGGAGCAAATGTATCATCATAATCGACTCCCTCTTTTTGAGAGAATCTTCTGCCAACAAATCTGGCCTTGTATTTCCCATATGCTCCATGCTAAGTCTGTTGTGCCCATCTAGATCTTTTCCGACCTACTGCAACATTTCTAAAGATATCAACTCGATCAATGGAATCGATAGGTTCATCCTTTTCTTCTAAATCCCTCTTTAACTAGAGGGGGATATGATATCATCTCCTTTGGTTCTATCATTTCATCATCGATCTCCTTGTCTGATCCTCTGCCTTTCCTGACAGCTAATTATTATTCAAAGGTCACATCCCTACTAACTTCAATCTATCTGGACCCTGGGATGTAGACTTTGTAAGTCTTTGAAGACTCACTGTATCCCACAAAGGTTCCCTTCTTTCCTAAAGATTCCAACTTGGGCACATGTATAAAGACTGGACAACTAAATATCTGAAGGTAGCTTACTTCTGGTTTCACTTCTGTGAAAGCTTCCTCCGTGGCCATCCTTCTAAGTTGAGAGTCGTGTTCTAGGAAGCTTCTTGCTGAACATCAACGGGATTCATATGTCCATCGGAACAAGTATTCTCTTGTAGGACAAATCACATGGTATTTTCCCTACAAGTCAAATCTCGACTGATGATCAATGAAATTTTATAATCAAATGGAAAAAAAATTAGTTTACATAGTCATATTAGCTAATACTTTATCACAGCAATAATGAACATGTCTAACAAACACTTTTGGGAAGTATCTAGATGTATGTTATCTCCGCTAGACCATTCCATCAAGAGTGTGCACTACCCTAAGCATGTAGGAGGGAGATATCATCTAGACTAACTTCATGGAATGTTGTGTAGCTCATATGCATAATATAAAAGGGTAAACTATATCAACTTCTTAATACATTAGATCTGCATATGAAAAGCATATCAGACAAAAATATATTATTTTGGTGTGTGGACCCCCACTGCCTTCTTGTGGGAACCATAAGAGATCTATGTCCTTGCATTATGGATCTTCTAGAAGAGGAACTCCAAATGATCATCATCCTTTGCTTCTTACGATGATGATCCTCTTCTACATCAGCAGTTGAGGCTTCATGCTTCCTTTTACTTGAACTTCAAAATCTATTTGCATAGTGTCCATATTTTCTGCACCTATAGCATTGAACTTGAGATATGTCATTCTTCTCCTTTTGATTTGGGTGAAGACTTGGTCTCCGATCTTGGTGCTTATGTTTATGGAACTTCCTACCTTTTCCCTTACCCTTCATGGCATGAGAAACAAAAGCTTAGTTCTCCTCAGGTTGAGTGCCATGGCCATGGAGTCTTTGATGTGCTGCAATCCCGGTCTCTTCCTGAGTGCAATCTGCCCAAAGCTTATCAAACTTTGGTAGTTTGGATCTACCACTTATGATTTGGATAAAGGACTCCCATGATGGTGGAAGACCATTTAAAGTGTGGAGGACAAGCTCCTTATCGCCAATAGGATCTCCACTGGGGCTGAGCCTATCTCTGAGTTCTGTGATCCTTGTAAAGTATGACGCAATGGATTCTGACTTTGCTATCCCCATATTTGAGAGCTGGTTTCTCAAGGTCGTGGATACATTTAGGATAGTGTGTTCAAACAACTTTATAATGGTCTTGAACATTTTCCTAGCATTCTTCTTTTCTGAGATGTGAGGAACCAAATGGTCTCTCACTTAATCCACAAGAATCCTTCTTGATTTAGCATCATTCTTCCTCCATTGAGATTTATCCTCTTTGGCTTCTGGCTCGGGGACCTTCTCATTTACATATATCAAGAGATCATTTTCTTCTAGGAGTAGAAGAACCCTATACTTCCAGGAGAAAGTTGGAGGCTCCTTCCAAACGATGTTCAACCTTCATCCCAATCATCTTGATTGCAGATATGGCTCAGAAACCCTAGCAAGAGCTAGGTCAAAAATTAAAGTTAATAATTTGAAAAACTGAACCCACAGATAAATTCTCCTTGCCAAGAAGAGTTGAATAGAGGGTGGGCTAGTCTAAATCTGTGGAGAGAAATGAGTTAAAACTAAAACCCTAATTCTATTGCAGCCAAAGAGTTTGGTAAAAAATTGAAAGTTCTCGGAATTGAATTTCGTCTTCACCAATAGATTCTCCTTGCCAAAAACGAAATTCCCATGGCTTTTTTTCTTCAAAATGGTGGGTGAAGACTTCACAAGATGAAACCGTCATTCCGGCAGGGTTCCAACAATGCTTCGACAGTGGCTTCTTGTAGAACGTCTTTGATACCATGTTAAATTTCATACATTCATAGCATAAAGCATAAATGCATTACCAAGATCACTAGAAGTAAGACAGAGCACAAAACAACAACACAGATTTTACCCTGGGAAACCCAAATGGGAGAAAACCCAGCAACCTTCGCAGAGAGATGATAATTCTGAGATCAAAGTACAAAATAAAGAAAGAGAAAAAATGTGAAAGTATCTTTCACAAGTACATGCCCCCAATAAGCTTCCTCCTTCATGTGATGCGAAATTTGCCTCCTCCAAGTGATGCGCACTTCCTAAGTGAGTGAATGAGATAATGAGTTGCACGAGTATCTTATTTATACAAGTGCAAACTGAAAATTCCCTAATGGGTCCGACTTCACCTGGGGGCAATAAATAATTTAATTTAATCTTTTTATTTGTTTCTTTTGCACCCCAAGGCTTACATTGATTCTTTCATGTGTTTACATAATTGATTACATAAAGTTCTTCTCCCCTTTGGAGGTATAAACAAGTACAATAAAAGTACAATAAAATATAATGAATAATATCTTCCGAAGTTGCACAAAATCCAACATTTAAGAGAAGAAGAATAAAGATCACAATAGCTAGAAAACATTGTAGGGAACATGGAAACGCTAACGGGGGACATGGATATCGTCCATTTGTAAGTTTTTCATTATATATGTTTTTATATTGATTGCTTTTGTAAATGTATGTATTATTTTAATATTTCTTATATTAAATTTTATCTATTGATGGTTTAATTTAGTTATAAAGAAAAGACATCCTACAACATATCGTCCAAAGGAAGTGATTTCAGAACAAGTACTGGAGGAACATGGAACTATCAATAATGGAGAACAAGTTAATGATCATATTGAAGAAGATGATCGTACTGATATCATAGTTGAAGATGATGGTACAAATGCTCTGATCCATGATTCATTTAATGTTATAATGGATGATGATGATGATGATCATTTTGATGATATTCATGATTTACCTCTTCTTGAGAAGGCATATGAACCCCTATTTGAGGGCTCCAACTCAAATCTTCTCTCTACTATATTGTTGATAATGAACTTGAAGGTTATGAATGGTCTTTCAAACATATCAATCACATAGATGTTAAGGTATGTAATATATTCTATCAAATAACATATATGATTAAGCTAAAGGTTATCACCATTCGTCTGATAATTTTATTGTTAATTCATAAGTAAAATTAATACGGAAGAAATGTGTTTTATTAATATTATTTATACATTATATTAACTAGATTTTTATTTCAATTTGTTGTAGCATGATAGCTGAATTTTTGTTGCCACCATCAAATATTTTACCTCGCACATATCGAGATTTATTTGCCATCATGAAAGAAATTGAAATGGAGTATGAAGCAATTCATGCATGCCCCAATGACCATGTTATATATTATAATCAAAATGAATTTGCAACAGAATGTCCGGAATGTCATATCAGTAGATATCGAACAGATGAAGTAACAAAAAAGGTGCCTCTCAAGGTTATTCATTATATTCCCATTATTCAATATTTGCAACAATTGTTCAGGTGCAAAAACATATCGCAATTTATGGATTACCATGCATGGAACAGAAGTCAAGATGAGATTATTCGAATTCCTACAGATGGGTCTTCATTTAGAGATATGGAGGAAAAATGGCCTCACTTTAAAGAAGAACCTCGTAATCTTAGGATTTCTTTGGAAGCAGATGGTGTCAATCCATTTGCAAATATGAGATCTGTTTACTCGGTGTGACCTATTTTTGTTATCAACAATAACATTCCTCCATGGTTGTCAATAAAGAGGGAGCACACAATGTTGTCAATGATTGTTCCATGCATATTGTGTCAATATCTTTTTTTTTAATGTAGTGGCATCTCATTTGTCGTATTTTGTTGCATAATGTCATATATATATATATATATATATATATATTATTTTTCTCTTGTGCAATATAGTTTATATCTCTAAATGGTACGTCTCATAATTATATTTTTTATATGTTCATATCAATCATGTAAGTACCAAGTCAAAGATATGAATGTATATATCGAACCTCTTATTGCTGAGCTACTAAATTTATGGAATGGAATCACTATGTATGACATATCTAGACCAATACGACAAAGACAATTTTAATTCCATGCAATGCTTGTATGGACAATACATGATGCCCCAGGGTTAACCCATTTTTACGGTTTGTAATTATAAGTTCCACTTTATTTGCATTTAATTTTATGAACTAGTTAATATACTACACACACATGTTTTTATAAATAATCCATTAATTTTGTATATAATTATAATTGAAATATATATTCCATCTCTTTATGTAGGTTCCAGACAAAGGGGAGATTTGCATGTCTAGTTTGTGGTCCTAAGATCAAATCTCATCGTTCAAAAAGATTAGGAAATGAGGTGTTTGATGAGTATAGGCACTTCCTCTCTAAGAATCACAGGTGTTGAACTACCGAAAAACATATGTTCAATGGAAAGCAAGAGACTGCATTAAAACCGAAGAGAATAACACCTCACCTATGGAAGTTGCAATATAATAGAAACCATCAAGGTAAGTATGAATCATCGTATATGAAATGTTATGTATTTTTTTGTATTGTGTGTTGCTTACTGTAATTGACATTGATTTCTGTAATTTCTTTATAAACTACGATTCATGATGGTCGTTCATGTGATCATGAAGGCATTAATGGGCTTCCACGAGGAATGAAAGGTTATCCTAGACAATTTAGTAGGTTTCCCTACTATGAGCACCTACAAATTGCCCATCTATTTGATGCAATGCATATCGAAAAGAATGTGACTGAAACATTATGGTGAATATTGGATAGAAGGAGTGAGAAAGAAAAAAAGTCAAAATTTGCAAAGACATTCATGAAGGAAACCATGCGAAAAAAGACGTCATTCAATTTCATAGCAACGGAGAGAAAATTAATATAAACTCACTTCCATGGATGTTAACGGGCTAGCAAAGTAATGTTGTAAAAGAAGTCATACAAAAAATTAAATTTCCCACCGGATTATGTGCGAACATGAAGAATATCATAACAAAGAAAGGTGATTTTGCGGGGGTGAAAACGCATGATTGGTATGTCTTCATGAAGGTAATTATTATGGTAAGCATTTAATTATTTCTTTTCTTCTATTCCGGTGAATATTGTTGGTATTTTGTTTGTCTACTCTTCTTTTTTTAAATGAAACGATTTGTATATTGTTATAGTATATTCTACCTCTCTATATCCTGAACAACTTCGACAAAAATGTCAAACAAGTAATATATAATCTTGGGAAATATATGAGGTAAGTAGCGATTTTTGCATGCGCTTAATGTTGGTTTAATTCCTCGTAGAACTTATATTTGATTTTTGTGCTCTAATTAATGTTATGTAATATAATTTTTTTATTGTTAAATCTCTTGATAACATTACAATCATGCAATGGAGGGAATCACTTTGGGATGAAGCTTGGTCGTCTCCTATTAATCTGTGGTGGTCATTTCCAGATGGTAGCGCAGACTTGTCGGTGGGGCAGCCTATATTATTAAATATGCAATCAAAAAGACCTTCAGACATTGACGAAAAAAATAGAAGGAATATAAACATATATTTCATTCTAGAATCGAGGGATTGATAAGGGAGGTGAACAATTTTGGTGTCCCAAGTTAAATTATTGGGAGTCTGTATATAAAGCTTTGGACAATCCCTTCGAGAGTGTTGATGAGTCAGCAACTAAATTTTGGCCATCGACAAGCCATGATATTCAAAGTAGTGAACCTGCAAGATTTGAACATGAAATTATGGATTCCTATTTGAAGGAAAATGTTCCTACTTTGCAGGATTTCTATGTTGGATCAGTATGCAACAAGCCTAGAGATGAATTCATTCCAAGAGTGGATGTTGTAAATGGCCAAATGGTCATTGTGCAATTACCAGATCCAGATTGTGAAATATGTTTGGGTAGGGCGATTGATAATTTTTATCAAGATTGAGATGCTAGTACTCTTGGGTCTTACAAAGTAGAGGTGCAATGGTGGAAGCCAACATGAGCATCGAAGGATTTGAAGGTCTTGTACAAAAACTTCTTAAATAGAAAGCAACAATGGGTTGTTGGTGCAAAATAAAATATGATGATCGATGTAAATAACATCATATGGGCATGGTCACCAAGGCTAGGATGGACAGGAGAAAAAATTAAAATAAACAAGAAGGGCCTTGCCGCAGTTAAGGCACAACGAGAACAGATGGGGCATAGTGTTGAGAGTGGGATGGATGTTCCTATGGATATCGTTTGATGGGAACTTAGCCCAACAAATTTATATTTTGTTACAATCCTTCTATTCTGTCTATCGACATGGATGGGTGACCAAACATCAAGCATCTGGAACGTCCACGAGCCTCTAGGAATTTGAGGAAAATTACCATTCTGATGCAGAATACATCATTTTTTTGTTATTATTGTGTAAGTAAGTCGTTCCTATAAATATTACGCAGAGAATTCCTGCCTCATTTGGAAACAACTAAAATTATATATGTAAAAAGCTAGATATTCTTGATACTATATCAAAAAAGAAACAAGAATTGATAAACTTGCCATTCAAACAAGGACTGAATATTATAGACATTGCACTTTTCACCTTAAAAGATTGCACATTTCCAAATGAAAATTGCACTTTTCAAATCAAAATTTTCATTTTTTTATTTGAAATTCGCACTTTTCAAATCAAAATTTGCATTTTTTAATTTGAAAATCACACTTTTCAAATCGAAATTTGCATTTTTTAATTGGAATTCACGCTTTTTGAATTGAAGTTCATAGTTTCATAATAAAAACTGTACTTTTAGGGTTCATAAGTAGTCAAAAAATACACTATTCGAATATAAAAACACACTTTTCAAAGCCAATATTGCAACTTTCAGAATCTAATTTTGCACTTTAGAAAAGTTGATATTGACACTTTCAAGTCTCAATTCACACTTTCTTAGTCCAATTTTTGCATAATAAGTCCAAATTTAATGAAATTGACGTTGAAACCAAATCCTAAAAATAACTTAATTGATCTTGTAATTTTATTGTCTCCATAGTTAATCATTTCCAGGATATTAATTTTGTTTGGGACTCAATTCTTGGTAATATATCTCATGAAATACTGAAGGTAGATTAAATTTCCTTTAGCAACAGGTTGTTCGAAAATCATACCCAGATTCATACAAAAATGATATCCATTGTTTATTCAACAATGCTTCTCAACATATAGTATGCTTCAAGAAGTTAACTGCACTCTCGTTGTTCACTGAGCTATAAACAATGCTTCTCAACATATAGTATGCTTCAAGAGATTAACTGCACTCTCGTTGTTCACTGAGCTATAAACAATGCTTCTCAACATATAGTATGCTTCAAGAAGTTAACTGCACTCTCGTTGTTCACTGAGCTGTAGGCAGATATTTTCATCATTTACGACTTGTCTATACTGCATTTTTGTTTAGGTTACACACTCAGCTTGGTTTATGCACTAGCTTTGCAAACACTTGGTTGAACATTGGCGTTTCTTTGGTTCTTAGATGATATTTTTGACATTTGACTAGTCGTTTCTTTGATGCATGACGTGTTGAGCATAAACTATGGCGGGTCCTCCCTTGTGCTTGCAATGACACTTGAACTTGGGCCTCGTGACTCTTCTTAGCACTGAGAGGATTTGATGTGGGCTCACCTTTGACACCTAGCCGATATGAATAGCACCATATTTGGTGGCATTCGACACTTACATTTGCGTTCTCCTTGCTTGCACTTGGATGCATTCATCGTGATTGGCAGCTTGATATATTTTTTGAATTAACTAGCGTTCCATGCATGGGATTTGGCATATGGCGGGATGGTTGGGTTGATACAATTATGACTTGAAGTTGGCGTAAGATATGGAGAATAGGACAAAAAACCCATACTTTTTATAAAACTCAACATAATATGTTAACCCAAGCAAACCCTTTTAATTAAAAAAACATAAAATATTATTTCAAAACCTTATAAAAAGTTTTAAAATAATTAAATTATATATATATATATATATTTGGATTTGGGTAAAAGTAAACAAGGGCAATCTGGCATTTAGGATAGACTTTAACTTCATGAGAGTCTTAGAATGTGGAGAGCATGAACTGTGAAACTTATGAGAGATTTAGCTAAGTACGCACCATATTTTTTAGGACTTTGATAATCTTGATAATAATTGAAGGCCTTTCAAAATCAAACAAGGAGAACAAAGGCCACTGACATACATTACAAATTAACAAGGATAGAAGCTCGAAGCAATGAGAAACTGATCAAATTGACACAAAAACTCAGTGCTTTGGTGAAAATTCGATTGGATTATAAGCTTCTGATAGAGCTTCTTTTGAACTTTCCAGTCAACACGTTGCTATAAAATAAAATTTTGATAGGGCAGTTTCTGGTACCAACACCTGTAACCCCCAATATCTCTCTCTCAACCCCTAACACATAGTCGCTTTCTCTCTCTATATTATGGGCATCCAAAACTTCATAGTAGATATTGGATAGCTTTTGCATCTTTTCCTTTAAGAATTCACACTTGTTCACATCTGATACTCTCTCTCTCTCTCTAAACCCCTAACCCTCAATCTCTCTCTCTCTCTCTCTCTCTCCATCTCTATCTCTAAACCCCTAACACCCATTATCTCTCACTCCAAACCCATATCTCCTCATTTCTCTCTCTAAACCACTAATCACCTCCCCATACCCCTCTCTCTCTTTCTCTCTTTATATATATATATATATATATGCCTCTCCCCCTTTTCCCCCTACCCTTAGCCACCCACTCACTCTCTCTCTCTCTCTCAATCTAAAACTGTAAACCCCAATATCTCTCTCTCTCTCAACCCCTAATCCACAAGCTTTCTCTCTATATGTTCTGGGCATAGAAAACATCATAGTAGATATTGGTCAAATTCTACATCTTTTCCTTCAATATTTCACCCTCTTTTAGGTATGATACACTCTCCCCCTCTCTCTCTAAACCCCTAACCCCCAATATATCTCTTTATCACTCGCTCTAAGCCCATAAACCCCACTTTTCACGAAATTTCATTTGGAGCTTCCTAGCCCAAGTTATGACCTTTTTCCCAAGGTCACCTGATTTTAACTCAGATCTGGAAGAGGCAGAAACCCTATATTGCACATATCATAAATCACAAAGTACAACGAATTAGAGGTTGTCCTTTGGACACAAGGTACTTGGCGATCTTAGCTTCGTCCTGTAACAATTTCAGATCCGAAAAATTCGCCAAAACGGATTTATAGCGAAAGTGCTACGATGACTGGTTTTTGCTATATCAAGCCCTAGCATTGTAAGTGCAACAAGTGTCATACATGCCATATCATGCCTTCTTTCAGGATAGCTCTGATACCATGTTAAATTTTCTGAATTTACTTCAATATGATCTAGGATCTTAACTGAGAGAACAACATGTACAGCATATCTACAGCATATGAATCATGGAGACAATAATGCAAGCACACAAGAGACACAAAGATATACTTGGGGAAAACCATAAAGGTGAAAAACCCCAATAACTTCCTCGGAGATAGATAGAGCAATGATACAACCAACCAAGAGAGATAGCCATAACCTAGCAGCAGATCCTCCTCCTCCATAAGTGCGCCACTCCTCCTTGAGTGCATGTATGAGAAGTGAGTGAGTAAATAGAGTGCCTCCCGCACTCTATTTATACTTGACTTGACTTGCCTTTTTACCTAACTCATGTAGGCTCGAACTTAACCACATAACATAATGCTGAGTGGGCCGACCCCCAATAGGGTGGTCTAATAACCCTTTGACCCACATGACTTATACAGGGCCGACCCCAAACAAGGTGGTCTAATAACCCATCAAGTATAAGTTACGACACTTACAATATAAATAACGACACTTCCTTATAGAGGAATAATACCATCTCTATAGGAATACAATATACATATATGTGAAATACATTCCGAAGTTACATATACATCAACAAACACCTGTAACCCCCAATATCTCTCTCTCAACCCCTAACACATAGTCGCTTTCTCTCTCTTTATTATGGGCATCCAAAACTTCATAGTAGATATTGGATAGCTTTTGCATCTTGGATTGATACAATTATGACTTGAAGTTGGCGTAAGATATGGAGAATAGGACAAAAAACCCATACTTTTTATAAAACTCAACATAATATGTTAACCCAAGCAAACCCTTTTAATTAAAAAAACATAAAATATTATTTCAAAACCTTATAAAAAGTTTTAAAATAATTAAATTATATATATGTTTGGATTTGGGTAAAAGTAAACAAGGGCAATCTGGCATTTAGGATAGACTTTAACTTCATGAGAGTCTTAGAATGTGGAGAGCATGAACTGTGAAACTTATGAGAGATTTAGCTAAGTACGCACCATATTTTTTAGGACTTTGATAATCTTGATAATAATTGAAGGCCTTTCAAAATCAAACAAGGAGAACAAAGGCCACTGACATACATTACAAATTAACAAGGATAGAAGCTCGAAGCAATGAGAAACTGATCAAATTGACACAAAAACTCAGTGCTTTGGTGAAAATTCGATTGGATTATAAGCTTCTGATAGAGCTTCTTTTGAACTTTCCAGTCAACGCGTTGCTATAAAATAAAATTTTGATAGGGCAGTTTCTGGTACCAACACCTGTAACCCCCAATATCTCTCTCTCAACCCCTAACACATAGTCGCTTTCTCTCTCTATATTATGGGCATCCAAAACTTCATAGTAGATATTGGATAGCTTTTGCATCTTTTCCTTTAAGAATTCACACTTGTTCACCTCTGATACTCTCTCTCTCTCTCTAAACCCCTAACCCTCAATCTCTCTCTCTCTCTCTCTAAACCCCTAACCCTCAATCTCTCTCTCTCTCTCTCTCTCTCTCTCTCTCTCTAAACCCCTAACCCCCATTATCTCTCACTCCAAACCCATATCTCCTAATTTCTCTCTCTAAACCACTAATCACCTCCCCATACCCCTCTCTCTCTCTCTCTCTTTATATATATATATATATATATGCCTCTCCCCCTTTTCCCCCTACCCTTAGCCACCCACTCACTCTCTCTCTCTCTCTCAATCTAAAACTGTAAACCCCAATATCTCTCTCTCTCTCAACCCCTAATCCACAAGCTTTCTCTCTATATGTTCTGGGAATAGAAAACATCATAGTAGATATTGGTCAAATTCTACATCTTTTCCTTCAATATTTCACCCTCTTTTAGGTATGATACACTCTCCCCCTCTCTCTCTAAACCCCTAACCCCCAATATATCTCTTTATCACTCGCTCTAAGCCCATAACCCCCACTTTTTACGAAATTTCATTTGGATCTTCCTAGCCCAAGTTATGACCTTTTTCCCAAGGTCACCTGATTTTAACTCAGATCTGGAAGAGGCAGAAACCCTATATTGCACAGATCATAAATCACAAAGTACAACGAATTAGAGGTTGTCCTTTGGACACAAGGTACCTGGAGATCTTAGCTTCGTCCTGTAACAATTTCAGATCCGAAAAATTCGCCAACACAGATTTATAGCGAAAGTGCTACGATGACTGGTTTTTGCTATATCAAGCCCTAGCATCGTAAGTGCAACAAGTGTCATACATGCCATATCATGCCTTCTTTCAGGCTAGCTCTGATACCATGTTAAATTTTCTGAATTTACTTCAATATGATCTAGGATCTTAACTGAGAGAACAACATGTACAGCATATCTACAGCATATCAATCATGGAGACAATAATGCAAGCACACAAGAGACACAAAGATATACTTGGGGAAAACCATAAAGGTGAAAAACCCCAATAACTTCCTCAGAGATAGATAGAGCAATGATACAACCAACCAAGAGAGATAGCCATAACCTAGCAGCAGATCCTCCTCCTCCATAAGTGCACCACTCCTCCTTGAGTGCATGTATGAGAAGTGAGTGAGTAAATAGAGTGCCTCCCGCACTCTATTTATACTTGACTTGACTTGCCTTTTTACCTAACTCATGTAGGCTCGAACTTAACCACATAACATAATGCTGAGTGGGACGACCCCCAATAGGGTGGTCTAATAACCCTTTGACCCACATGGCCGACCCCCAATAGGGTGGTCTAATAACCCTTTGACCCACATGACTTATACAGGGCCGACCCCAAACAAGGTGGTCTAATAACCCATCAAGTATAAGTTACGGCACTTACAATATAAATAACGACACTTCCTTATAGAGGAATAATACCATCTCTATAGGAATACAATATACATATATGTGAAATACATTCCGAAGTTACATATACATCAACAAACACCTGTAACCCCCAATATCTCTCTCTCAACCCCTAACACATAGTCGCTTTCTCTCTCTATATTATGGGCATCCAAAACTTCATAGTACATATTGGATAGCTTTTGCATCTTTTCCTTTAAGAATTCACACTTGTTCACGTCTGATACTCTCTCTCTCTCTCTAAACCTCTAACCCTCAATCTCTCTCTCTCTCTCTCTCTCTCTCTCTCTCTCCATCTCTATCTCTAAACCCCTAACCCCCATTATCTCTCACTCCAAACCCATATCTCCTAATTTCTCTCTCTAAACCACTAATCACCTCCCCATACCCCTCTCTCTCTCTCTCTCTTTATATATATATATATATATATATGCCTCTCCCCCTTTTCCCCCTACCCTTAGCCACCCACTCACTCTCTCTCTCTCTCTCAATCTAAAACTGTAAACCCCAATATCTCTCTCTCTCTCAACCCCTAATCCACAAGCTTTCTCTCTATATGTTCTGGGCATAGAAAACATCATAGTAGATATTGGTCAAATTCTACATCTTTTCCTTCAATATTTCACCCTCTTTTAGGTATGATACACTCTCCCCCCCTCTCTCTAAACCCCTAACCCCCAATATATCTCTTTATCACTCTCTCTAAGCCCATAACCCCCAATCTCTCTCTCTATATATATCTATCTATGTGTGTGTGTGTGTGTGTGTGTGTGTAAGTCCCTAACCCCCAATCTATCTCTCTCTAAACCCCTAACCCCCAATCTCTCTCTCTAAACCCCTAACCCTCAATCTCTCTCTCTCTCTCTCTCTCTCTCTCTCTCTCTCTAAACACCTTCAAGACTTCATACTCTTTCACATCGGATACTCTCTTTACCTCTCTAAACCCCTAACCCTCAGTCTCTTTCTATCAACCCCCAAGCCACAATCTCTCTCTCTCTCTCTCTCTCAAAACCCCTAACCCCCAGTCTCTCTTTCTCTCCCTCCCTAAACCCCTAACCCCCAATCTCTCTCTCTCTTTATCTCTCTCTCTAAATCCCTAACTCCCAATATCTCTATCTCTCTCTACACTCCTAACCACCAAATCTCTCTCTAAGTCCATGCCCCCCAAGCTCTCTCTTTCTTTCTCACTCTCTCTCTAAACCCCTAACCCTATCTCTCTTTATTAATCTCTCTTTTTCAATATTTCTCTATGTATCTCCCAAACCCACAATCCCCCCTCCCTCTCTCTCTAAACCCCTTCAATACTTCACATGCTTTCACATCTTAAACTCTCTCTCTCTCTCTCTCTCTCTCTCTAGGGAATCCAAAGCTTAATAGTAAATATTGGTTAGGTTCTACATCATTTCCTTCAATAATTCAAACTCTTTCATGTCTAATGTTCTCTCTCTCTCACTCTAAACATGTAACCCCAAATATATCTCTCTCTCTCAACCCCTAACCCACAATCTCTCTCTCTCTCTCTCTCTCTCTCTCTCTCATTGTGTGTGTGTGTGTATTCAGGGCATCTAAAATATCATAGTATATATTGGTTAAATTTCGCATATTTTCCTTCAATACTTCACACTTTTTCACGTCTGATACTCTCTCTCTCTCTCTCTCTCTCTCTTAGGAATCCAAAACTTAATAGTAGATATTGTTCAGCTTCTACAGCGTTTCCTTCAAGACTTCACACTCTTTCACTTCTGATACTCTCTCTCTCTAAACCCCGAACACCCAATCTCTCTCTCTCTCAACCCTTGACCCACAATCTCTCTCTATCTCTCTATCTCTCTCTCTAAACCCCTAACCCCCATTATCTCTCACTCCAAACCCATATCTCCTAATTTCTCTCTCTAAACCACTAATCACCTCCACATACCTCTCTCTCTCTCTCTCTCTCTTTCTCTCTCTATCTATATACATATATTCCTCTCCCCCTTTCCCCCCTACCCTTAGCCACCCACTCACACTCCCTCTCTCAATCTCTCTCTCTCTCACTCTTAAATTGTAACCCCCAATATATCTCTCTCTCTCAACCCCTAATCCACAATATTTCTCTCTCTATATTCTGGGCATAGAAAACATCATAGTAGATATTGGTCAAATTCTACATCTTTTCCTTCAATATTTCACCCTCTTTCAAGTATGATACTCTCTCTCCCTCTCTCTCTAAACCCCTAACCCCCAATATATCTCTTTATCACTCTCTCTAAACCCCTAACCCCCAATCTCTCTCGCTCTCTCCCTCTCTCTCTCTCTCTGTAAGTCCCTAACCCCCAATTTATCTCTCTCTAAACCCCTAACCCCCAATCTCTATCTCTTTAAACCCCTAACCCTCAATCTCTCTCTCTCTCTAAACCCCTTCAAGACTTCACACTCTTTCACATTTGATACTCTCTCTATCTCTCTAAAACCCTAACCCCTAGTCTCTCTCTCTCAACCCCAAGCCACAATGTCTCTCTCTCTCTCTCTCAAAACCCCTAACCCCCATTCTCTCTCTTTCTCTCTCTCCCTCAACTCATAACTGCCAATCTCTCTCTCTCTCTCTAAACCCCCAACCCTCAATCTCTCTCTTTGCCTCTCTCTCTAAACCCCTAACCCCCAATATCTCTATCTCTCTCTACACCCCTGACCACCAATATTTCTCTCTAAGTCCCTAACCCCCATTCTCTCTCTCTCTCTCTCTCTCTCTCTCTCTCTCTCTAAACCCCTAACCCTATTTCTCTTTCTTAATCTCTCTTTCTCAATATTTCTTTATGTGTCTCCCAAAACCACAATCCCCCCCTCTATCTCTTTCTAAACCCCTAACCCTCACTCTCTTTCTCTCTTTAAACCCCTTCAAGGCTTCACAGTCTTTCACATCTGAAACTCTCTCTCTCTCTCTCTCTCTCTCTCTAGTGAATCCAAAGCTTAATAGTAGATATTGGTCAGGTTCTACATCGTTTCCTTCAGGAATTCAAACTCTTTCACGTCGAATATTCTCTCTCTCACTCACTCTAAACATGTAACCCCCAATATCTCTCTCTCTCTCTCGATGTGTGTGTGTGTATTAGGGGCATCTAAAACTTCATAGTATATATTGGTCAACTTTCACATATTTTCGTTCAATACTTCACACTCTTTCACGTATAATACTCTCTCTCTCTCTCTCTTAGGAATCCAAAACTTAATAGTAGAAATTGGTCAGCTTCTACATCATTTCCTTCAAGAATTCACACTCTTTCACTTCGGATACTCTCTCTCTCTCCCTAAACCCCTAAACCCCAATATCTCTCTCTCTCAACCCCTAACCAAGAATCTCTCTCTTTGTATTTGGGTCATCCAAAACTTCATAGTAGATATTGGTTAGCTTCTGCATCTTTTCCTTCAATACTTCACAATGTTTCACGTCTAATACTCTCTCTCTCCCTCTCTAGACCCACAATTTCTGCCTATCTCTCTCTATACCCACAATTTCCCCCCCTTCTCTCTCCCTAAACCCATAACCCACAATCTCCCCCCTCTATCTCTAAAAATTAATTGAGTACTAATGTGTTATTAGAAATTAGTAAAAAAAAGAGTTCACACGAAATACAATATTGTAGTGAACATTCACCAACCACATGTTAATGCTTATAGGAGTGCATGTGCGTTAATAGCGTGCACACACTATTATGTGTGCATTAATAACGAGCACATACTTCTATATGCATTGATTAGGAAATGTTCACCACAATCATACGTTGAATGTTTGTGGTGACATTTTTATAGTTAATTTGCATAGGAGAGCACATGTGTTAGTAACGTGTGTGCACTATTAGTATGTGCGTGTTATTATTGTGCACGCTCTCCTCTGTCTGAAAAAAGACAGAAAAACGTTTCTTGCACATCATCTATTTCAATTTTTAGTGTTACGTGGTAAAATCCTTCCAGTTTGCGCGCTTTTAGTTCTCATATTCTTACACTCACACATTCAACTTGAATTCTTTGGTAAATTGGAACCTTCTCAACCATCTTGGACACAACATCTACACTTGGAAATTCTTAGAGCTCGGTTTGGAACATCAGACCATTCTCATAACTGTTGGACACATTGGAGTTCATTCATTTTGAAATTCATGTAAGGAGCTATTAAAGAAAGGTTTGGTGATAAAATTTCTACATGATTTGTATGAGTTGTCTCCACTTGTAATATCCAATGGTTGTACGTGGTGTATTCATTCAAATTTAAAGAGTATAAATTGTAAAAGGTTTATACATTTTCTTTTTTTTGTTCAAAATGATCTATATGTACATGAATGTGGAAATTCCAAATATCAAATCCATATAAGACAAATGATATTTAAGATAACTAATAGAGTAACAAGTGTGTAAAGAAAGACATGATTTTGGTTAGAATGAAAAATCTGCTATACAACTTCTTCCACAAATATGTTAATATGAGGAAAAACATAAACTCTCTCATAATTTAGGAAATAAAATGGATATGTTACAATCATTCTCAAGATAAGGGAATATATCAATTAGTAGTACCTATTCCCCTTAAACATTGTATGTGGCCCAAAAGGGATCATTACATACATTTCACATACAACTATAAATCTCAAAACCATTAGGCTTGACTTCTTGGAAAAATTCAGCATCTAGCATAACCTTGTGCAAAACTCCCCAAATAAACTGCTTACATCCTAGGATTGTCATCTATCTCACATTCTAAGAAAGATGACAAATATTCATTCAATAAATAGAGGGTTTTCCATAGTACTAAATCTCTACTTAATCCCACATTGTAAAAGGAAGAGACACCCTTGACTTGGGAATATGCCACAACTTCCTGGAATGACTTTCCCCGAGGAGCAAGATCCAGAACTCTAGTAGGCTTATCGAATGGACTGGGAGTTGAGGGAACCTTCATATATTTGGAAATAACTTTCCAAACTTTATCAACATACATACCTTGGGCCTAATCATTTATACACACAGTAGAATCCACCATAATTCTCAATCATTATTAGCCTTCAATAGATCCAAATTCAAAATCCATCACTATTTGTCATCCAATAATCCACTAATTCTAAGAAGTCTGTAAATACACCCCACCACTAGAAACTAACAGCAATATTTGTGATGGGAAAGATAAGATATCACCAACCTAGGCTTCTGTTTTAACTTCCTTGGCCACTAGGATAGGACCAACTAAAGACCCACTTATGTTAGACGAGGCAATTGATGCTACAACAGCTATACCCTAAGAAGTTGTAGCAACTGTACCATGAGAAGATACAAAAATTGTACCTTGAGAATATATGGGAGGTGGTTTTTGTTGTGGGAAGTGACAAATGAAGTCATCATGAGCTTTATAGGAAAACAAATTATTGTATATATTTAGATAATGCACCGGCTACTGACAAACCCATCCACTATACTAACTATAATAACAAGGGGAAGCTTGAAATGAACTACACCAACCATTTTGGATCAACAAATTGCTAAACCTATTGGAGAACAAGTCTGTAAAAGATCATATAAACCAACGAAAAGATAAGTGAACTCCAACCAAAAAGAATATTGAACTTGTCCTCAACTCTCTAGATTAAAATTTTCTATCCATGACTAAACATAGGCTAGGGAATTGGTGATTTTCTAGATACCATACTACAACACCTACATAATTGTTTCCTTATACACATACATATGGTAGAATCCATCATAGTGCTCTCTCCTTGCAAGCCTTCAATAGGTCCAAATTCAAAATTCATCACTATTTGTGATCCAATAATCCACTAGTTCTAAGAATTTTGTAAAGGCACCCCACCACTAGAACCTAATACCAATATTTGGGATGTGAAAGATAAGATTTCACCAATCTAGGCTTTTGTTTTGACTTCATTGGCCACTTGGCTAGGACCAACTAGTGACCTACTTATGTTAGATCAGGAAATTGATTCTACAATAGCTATACCCTGAGAAGTTGTAGAAGCTGTACCATGATAAGCTACAAAAATGTACCTTGAGAATTTATGGGAGGTGGTTTTTTATGTGGGAAGTCACAAATGAAGTGTTTATAAGCTTGATAGGAAAAACAAGTATTGTATAGATTTAGATAATGCACCTTCTACTGACAAAACCCATCCACTATAATAACTATAATACAAGGGATCAAGTTTGAAATGAACTACACCAACCATTTCAGATCAACAAATTGCTAAACCTATTGGATAACATGTATATAAAATGTTATTCATGTTAGATAGTTTATTTCAAGTTATGTTAGATAGTTTATTTCATGTTATATATTTTTTGCTATCTTAGATTGTTTATTTCATGTTTATGTTATGTTTAAGTTAATATTACCATACATTGATGTAATGTTGACACCGTTACATGTTTTAGACCATGCTCATTTTCCCATCACCATCGTGCTTCATCAACACCATGCCCATTACCACCATCAATGTCACCACCATCCTCCTCATGCCCACGTTGTCACCATCTCCATCCTCATCATCCCCATTGTTAACATCCTGGACATCGAACACCATCCCCATTCCCATTGACACCATCAATGTCACCACCATCCTCCTCATGCCCACGTTGTCACCATCTCCATCATCATCATCCCCATCGCCACCATAAAACACACTTAAAGGATCATACCTGAAGGGAACAAGTCATTTTCATGTTCTTGTTCTTGTTTGAATTAATCCCTAAGTATTCCTTCCACGACTATCTTTAGCCAAACTAATCTCCCTCTCACTTAACAACCACCCATTGCACCAAAAACTTATTATTTTCTCCATATTTTCCAAGATCCGCATATAATATTTTTTTTAACCATTAGGGTTTAGTAAATATCCTGGATAACCATTAGGGTTTAGGCCCTCATCAAAACCATTATCTATGAGAGTATATATGTTATTGTTTACCATGATTCCAATTTACCTAATGGTTAGATTGTACACAACTAGATTGTACCTTAGATTATACACAACTATTAAATTTTACCTCATCCACCTCTATGAGAAGATCCTCCCCTATAAAAATATTCTTTATGAGAAGATGTCAAACAAGCCTATAAAAAGTTCCATAGTCCACCCATTGGGCCCTGGGCTCTTATCCTTGTGCATTGTGGTGAGAATTTCAAGATGCCGTCAAATGAGAAGAGGGCATTTATATGATTGTCAATTGATAGTGTCTAACAACATTAGTATTCCTTCTAGGTTTCGTGCCATATATTCAATTTGTAACCTAGGCATACAAAAAGATTTTATTATAAATGTCAAAAGTAAATAAGAGAAACTAAATGAAAGTGTAAAGCATGAAATTTAAGCAAGATAAATAATCTATAACTAATAACATATTTATTTCATTGTTCACTTGAGTAGGCCACTTGGATTGAGTTTCTATTAGATATCATTTAAAATGTTTAGTATTTTAACAATGTCATTTTCTATAGTGTCATTTCTATAAGTTGAACAAGAAAATTGCAAAGGGAATCATGTATGGCTTGATAGAAAGTCATCATGCCTAATTTAAAGTTCTATCTTCAAGTTTTTAAAGGATTTGAAGGTAAACAATTATGCCTATTTCAAAGATCCAATAACATGTTTAGAAAGGTCATGACACTTAAGCAATCAGGGATTGTTTTAACATTTAAATATTTATTGACATATTTGAAATGGATCGATGGTAATTCATCATGGTTATTATAAGGATCCAACATCAATTTGTACATGTCCTTCTCCTTGGTGATAGGATTCCTCTTCATTATGGAAGGTGAGATCTCAGTTGAAGGTGAAATGTATGGTGACATTGGGATATAAGAATGCTCAACTAAAAATCGTATTGTAATAAAAGTATTATTTGAGGATGCCAAACTATGATGGGAATAGTCTTGCTCCTAAGGTGGGGGTAATAGTAATAAAAGTATCACTACCTCATCTAATTGGTTAACACTTTACTATGTTTCAAGGTAGTCGGAGAATTTTCACTCCACTTAATATAACACCCTGATTTTGACCCCATTGCATTAAACTTGTAAATAATGTAATATCATTATAAAATCGTGGTAAGGAGCTCAAGGCCAAGGCCTTGCCATTGATTTAGTGATTTATGTATAGACATTTAAAAATCGATGCGTGTGGATTGTGTGCTAGCCAAGCACAATAGAAATTACAAATATCATGTAAATATGTATTTTAATAAAAATACGCACAACTAGCTATTGAATGCAACAAGATTATGGGGGCATGATTTTTACAAGGAATATGGGGGGAAATATTCAAACCCTTGAACCAATAATGTCAATCCAAGTGTCAATGAGAGAACCCATGAACCATCAACTACTCATGTTGACTTTTGTACCCAATCATTCATTTATCCCAAGAATTGGTTGAAGTAATTATTATTTCGGTAAATGGAGAGGTATGGTTGTCCCATTTTCATGTATGGGAAAGCCACCATTTTGGAAATTCATGTTTGGATTCCTTGGCAAGAAAAGAGCCACAAAAATTTTCCTCAAGCCATTCTTCATGCATGAGTTTTGCTCTCTCACGAGTTGGGAGCTAGATGGGTGTTTTCTCTCACATTTTTCCTGAGTTTTCGTCCATTTTCTCTAGCTGGGAGGTCGTTTTTGTGTTGCAGAAGGACTAGGACGAAGGGAGTCACAATTTGGGGGTCAATGGAGGGTTTTTTTTCCCTTTGAATGCCCATATACCTGCTGGAAACTCGATTTTCTTCCCTATGTTCGATTTTCCTTTCCCATGATTTGTTTTAGGTGCCACAATTTGGGAAATCCATGGACACCATGTGTTGTGAATCCCATAGTTAAAAACGTTTTGCTATGCCCAACATATGTGTTGATGTGTGGTAAAGAATTTTTTGGATCAAGTTATGGGTATTGATTGCTTTGGGTTTAACTTGAGTGTTCCCATTCCTTGTATAAATCATGCCCAGCTCAGGGGTGGTAGTTGTGTTGAGAGAATGATGAACACAACTGGCCTATGGTTGGGTGGAACATTGCAGTAGCATAGCTAGTTGCTCGGGAAAACTTCACAATCAAGATAAGTATTCTCTATGTGTTTTACTTCGGCATTGTTTTTATTTGAAGACTGTTATGATTATGCTGATGAATGCAAGTGAAATGTGTGTATATACGGATTTTATTTCCGCTGTGTTCAATTTGAATTATACATATGCACACATGCATTTTATTGTTTTATGAATTGTTAATGATGAATATGGTTGTCTTTTTGAAAATCCCACAATTTTTAGTGTCATGTTCCCTTCCTTGATATGGATCCATGGGAGGGGATGTGACAGTGTGGTATCAGAGCCACAAGTTACAACATCGGGCTTGAATGGCTAACTTGAAAAAATTGTAAAGGTAAAATCCCTTCCTGATCACCACTGATCATTAGGAAAATTTCAAAAATTTCAAATTTCTAAGCTTTTGAGTTTTTTTGAGTTTTTGTCTAAGTATGAAGTCAGAGAAGAATTGTAAAAATCCCTGAAACTATCGGCGAGGAAATGGAAAATTCGCCAATACGTTTCAGCGAGAAAGAAAAAAAGTTGTCGAAAGAGGCATTTCGGCGCAAAAATGAAATTTGCGTCGATCGATGACAAATTGGAAAGTGCGCCGAAATGGGTCGGCGACAAAATTAAATTTGCGCCGATCAGGATGTTAGGAACCCATGTCTTTACTTTGTTAGTATGTTGTTGTTGGACGCATATGCTTTGTAAGTCGTCCCGTAGTATTTGTTGATCAATAGTTTGTGTTATTGTTGTTGGCGCATATGCTTTGTAAGTCGCCCATAGTATTGTTGATCCATAGTTTGTAACGGCCCATGGTTTTGATCCATAGTATTGGCGCCTAGAATTAGTATATAAGTCTGTGTTGAGACCTATGAAGGCACCGTGAAATTATTTGTATTGATCTTGCTCATAGGAGGTTGCCCCCTCGAAGTGGCCTGTGATCAATATAAAAGTGATTCCGAGTTCTGTCATTTCTGCTATTTCGCATATTTTTATTAAGTAATTGTTGCAAGTGCATCACATCTGGTATCAGAGCGCAAGGTATAATCTCCCATAGAGATACGCACATTGCGACACTTCCCTTTGCAAGGTAAGGTGCCCCCATTGGCAACCATGACTTCAAAGTTGGAGCAAGGATGGATAAAACAATCAGCTTGTTTGGCGATCCGAGGGTCAATGAAATTGTGAGTGCTACCAGAACCAATGAGTATTGTAAGAGGAAGCTTCTTGAAGTAAGCCTTGACCCGCATTGTTTGGGGGGTGGTGATTCCTGCTAAAGCATGGAGAGATATCTCTGGCTGGTCATCCTGAGACGGAGGGTCAATAGGCGGTTCCTGAATGTCGACCGGAGCATCCATTGTTTCTGGATCTTTGTCACCCATTTCAGAGGTAGGCGGAGACTCCACATCCAGGAGATAGAGCTTTTGCTGAACACATCTATGTCCCCAAGTGAATTTCTCATCACAATTATAGCAAAGCCCCTTTTCTCTGCGTGCTTGCATCTATGTTTCAGACAAACACTTGATAGGAGTCGGTCGAGGAGCCTGTGGTATAGGTGGTCACTGAGAACCCATATTTCTGAAGGGAACAAAAGTGGGCTTGGAGCGTTGTTGGGTTGCAATCTTGTCTTCTGCCAACTTATCCAACCCTAGTGCTTCCATCATTGTGTTGGGACAAAACATTTTGACCTCAGAGCAGATGGCATCCTTTAGGCCACTGATAAAACAACTTCGGTAAAATTCATCAGACAATCCTTCGGTGTGGTTGGCTAGATTCTCAAATTCAGTTTGATACTCTCTCACAGTGCCAGTTCGGCGAAGTTTAGTGAGGGCTCCAGTGAAGTCATCAAAAGCACTAGGACCAAACCGTTGCAAAAGGAGCTGGCAAAAGTCTGGCCAGTTGGGCTCTGGATGAGCCTTGATGTACCAACAGTACCATTGAAGAGCTTCCTGTTCCAAATGAAAGGATGCCAATGGAACCTTGTTGACATCAAAAGTATTATGCAAACTGAAATACTGTGATGTGGTTTTGGGCACTCAATGGCTACGCACACTCGGCCCTATCTTATGGGATTTTGCCAAACTTTGGATGCAGTTTTCCCTCAATGGACACAAACACACATTGACAGGATTACAACCAGGTTCTCTCAGCATCATCAGTTCACATCGCATGGAAAAACTCCTCAAGAAGAATTCACATGGTGTCATCGCTCAGATCCATTCCATCCAGATGCAACCATCAACGGTCTCCACTACTCCTTTGGATCTACAACAAATTCTGGATCGATATACAGGTGTCTTTGCGGAACCAGTGGGATTACCACCTTCCAGGCCAGAATACCATCGTATTCAGCTCCTTCCTGGCAGTGTCCCTCCCAACATCAGGCCCTATTGCTACCCATTTCACCAAAAAACGGAGATTGAAATGCTTGTTCAGGACTTATTGAAGCAAGGTATTATTCGCCCAAGCACTAGTTCCTTTTCTTCTCCAGTTATTCTTGTCTGCAAAAAAGATGGGTCATGGCGCCTCTGCATTGACTTCCGAGCACTTAATCACCTCACCATCAAGGATAAGTTTCCAATTCCTATTGTTGATGAGCTTCTTGATGAGCTTCATGGGGCTCACTTTTTCTCCAAGTTGGATCTTCGTTCTGGGTATCATCAAATTCGGGTTCATGAGGATGATATCCCTAAAACAACTTTCTGCACACATGATGGCCATTATGAGTTTTTGGTCATGCCCTTTGGACTCACTAATGCTCCTTCCACATTCCAGGCCTTAATGAATAAAATATTTCGACCCTACTTGCGGAAATTCATTCTAGTATTCTTTGATGATATCCTCATCTATAGTAAAACATGGGCTGAACATCTCCAGCATTTGGATCTTGTCATGCAAGTTTTCTCTGACCATCATCTCCATGCCAAGCAGTCTAAATGTGTTTTTGGATAGAAGGAAGTTGATTATCTCGGGCACATTATCTCAGCACAAGGGGTTCGCATGGATCCTGCCAAAATCGATGCCATGAACAATTGGCCGCATCCTCAGACACTCAAGAGCCTTTGTGGTTTTTTTGGGTTGACTAGCTACTACCGCAAGTTTGTCAAGGATTATGGGAAGATTGCAGCTCCATTAACTGCTCTATTAAAAAAGGATGCCTTCACATGGACACCTGCTGCTTAGTGTGCATTAGACAAACTAAAACAAGCTATGTGTACTACACCTGTGCTAGCTATGCCCGATTTTCCAAGCCCTTCACTATTGAGAGTGATGCTTGTGGCAATGGACTTGGTGCTGTTCTCCTTCAAGATGAACACCCCATTGCATTCACCAGCAAAGCCCTTTCAGGTAAGAATTTAGCTACCTCTACCTATGAGAAGGAAATGATGGCTATTTTGCATGCAGTACAGAAGTGGTGCCCATACCTATTAGGAAATCATTTATGCATCAAGACTGATCACCAAAGTCTGAAATATTTCTTGGACCAGCATGTCTCCTCCCCGGCACAACAGAAATGGGTTAGCAAACTCATGGGTTATGACTATGAGATCACTTCCAAGAAGGGTAAAGACAATATTGTGGCAGATGCTCTTTCTCGCACATTTGATGCCCAAGGTTCTCTTTCTGCTATTTCTATTCCTATTCCAAATTGGTTGCAATATGTTCAACAGGGTTATGTCAATGACTCCTCCTTATCTCAAATCATCCAACGCTTGACCAAAAACCCTTCTGCTGTACCACATTACTCTTGGGATGGTGCTTCTCTGCGATATAAGGGTCGTCTGGTGCTTCCCCAAAGCACAAATCTTCAACAGGCTGTCTTCTATGAACTCCATGCTTCTCCATCGGCAGGGCACTCTGGGTTCCTCAAAACATATGAACGAGCATGGCATAACTTCTTTTGGCTGGGCATGAAAAGGAGAATTCAACAGATGGTGGTCGAATGTGATACCTGCCAGCGCAATAAGGGTGAAACAACACTCCTTCCAGGATTGCTTGAACCCTTTCCCATACCTACACGGATTTGGACAGATATTTCTATGGATTTCATTGAAGGGCTCCCTAAATCTGGCGGGAAGACAATGATTCTCGTTGTGGTTGATCGCCTTTCCAAATATAGTCATTTTTGTGCTCTCAACCATCCCTATACAGCCTCCTCCGTCGCTCAAATTTTTCTGGACCAGATCTTTCGTCTTCATGGCATCCCTTCTTCCATTGTCTCGGATCATTGTGCGACTTTCACCAGTCATTTTTTGACAGAACTATTTCGCCACACTGGCACCAAACTGAAGATGAGTTCAGGATATCACCCACAAACAGATGGTCAGACTGAAATTGTCAATAAATGCTTGGAAACTTATCTTCGTTGCTTCACCTCTGAACAACAACATCAATGGGAAAAATGGCTCCCTCTCGCTGAATGGTGGTACAATACCTCTTACCACACTGCCTCTAAAATGACCCCATATGAAGCAGTCTATGGTCAGGAACCTCCAGCTCTTCTTCCATACACCCCCACCAATTCACCAGTTCAGGAAGTTGACACGGTCCTTCGAAACCGCGATCAGATTCTGCGCATTTTGCGGGACAATCTTCACATGGCAAGAAATCGCATGAAGCAACAAGCTGATCAGCACCGTTCTGAGCACACTTTTCAAGTCAGTGATATGGTTTTTCTTGGTCTCCAGCCATACAAACAATAATCCTTGAAACTCAAAGGGCGTCATAAGCTCGCTCCAAATTTCTATGGGCCATATCGGATTCTTCAGAAGATTGGGTCCGTTGCTTATAAATTGGAACTTCCTCCTTCTTCCCGCATTCATCCAGTCTTTCATGTCTCTTGTCTGAAGAAAGTTCTTGGCACCAACATCAGTGGACAAATGATTTTACCCAAACTGGATAATGAAGGATCCATCCTTCTGGAGCCAGAGGCCATCCTCAATCGGCGCACGCATCAGCTTCGCTCTCGCTCTATCACAGAGGTCTTAATTCAGTGGCACGGCATGCAACCAGAGGATGCTACATGGGAACCACTCCTTCAGATTCAACAACAATTTCCACATCTAAAGCTTTGAGGACAAAGATTTTTTTAAGGGGGAGGGTATGTTAGGAACCCATGTCTTTACTTTGTTAGTATGTTGTTGTTGGACGCATATGCTTTGTAAGTCGTCCCGTAGTATTTGTTGATCAATAGTTTGTGTTATTGGTGTTGGCGCATATGCTTTGTAAGTCGCCCGTAGTATTGTTGATCCATAGTTTGTAACGGCCCATGGTTTTGATCCATAGTATTGGTGCCTAGAATTAGTATATAAGTGTGTGTTGAGACCTATGAAGGCACCGTGAAGTTATTTGTATTGAGCTTGCTCATAGGAGGTTGCCCCCTCGAAGTGGCCTGTGATCAATATAAAAGTGATTCCGAGTTCTGTCATTTCTGCTATTTCGCATATTTTTATTAAGTAATTGTTGCAAGTGCATCACACGGTGACATATTGGAAAGTGCGCCGAAACGGGTTGGCGACAAAATGAAATTTGCATCGATCAGTGACAAATTGGAAAGTGTGCCGAAATGGGTTGACGACAAAATAAAAAGTGCATCGATTGACGAAAAATGGAAATTGCACCATGTTGGATCGTTTTCCAACTACACATCATTTATTTGAGCTTCACAGCTTAATTTTCCACTTCTACTAAGTATTTTGACTCAATTATGTGCTTACATCATTAGTAGATCATCAGTTTCAGTGAATTGGGCCTCCTCCTTCATTCGGGGAGTGAATTGGGCCATCAATATCAGTTAATTGGGACCCCTCCATCATTCGGGGAGCAAACTGAGGTGATTTGCATGATTAAATCTCCCTACTTAGTCCAACCGATAGCATTTATTATTATATTCAACCAACTAGAGTAAAAAAAGTGCCCTCCTACTCAGTTTGACGTCATCTGGTGTCATTTTCACCTAATATTCAGGTAACTGAAGTCAGAAATGTGCCCTCCCCTAATTTTGGGCATTCAGTTGAGTTCTGAATTCAGTTAGACAGTTTCAGAGTCTGTTAGAGTCAATTACATGGTAGTTAAGTGGTTAAATGATGTGTCGAGTAGTGTTAACTTCTATGTAATCCACTCTCTTGCATTCAATTCGAATGACCTCTCTAGGATTCGAATTGCTTGGCTTATTGTATCCATTGTTACACATTGTGATCATCTTTTGATTTAATGATAATGCATGAATTGATACAAACCTTTTGCATCAGTGTTTCGACACACAATTTACCGCATGCATCTATGGTAATTGTTATCTTTGTTTGATAGATCTTTTGTGCTTGAATTTTACATGGTATCAGAGCCGTGGTAGGAAAAGGAAACTTTTCTACAAAGTTTTATTGATGAAGCTTTCTGCACTAGTGTTTGTGCACTTCTACATTAGTGTTTCTGCACTAGTGTTACTACACCAGTGCATTCTGTACCTGGAACACATATGAAGCTTGAGCAAGATTACTCAAAAATATTCCAACACTGCACCAGAAGCTGAAAATTTTCCACATAAATCCCAGATAATGTGCATCTGGCTTATCAAACATGCTTGATAGGCTATATCAAATGTGATGCAACTTGAAAAGTGCAGGTTGCCAACCTAAATATTGCTTGTTTGTCTTTGATTGCAAGTTTCTCACAACCTCCTATTGCATTCGCTATAGCTAAAATGGACTCTTCTTCAAAATATATTCTTACTCCTTTGAACTATCATCAGTGGAAGGATAATATGGAGATTTTATTACACTCCAAAGGGCTCTACAGAGTTACTATGGGCACAAAACCAGAGCCTAATGCAGCCATAGAGAAGTCCAAGTTCTTCAATAAGCTTGTTGAAGCTTATGGTTTCTTATGTCTCAATATTTCGAAAGATCTTCTTTTCCATATCAATGGATTGAAGAATCTAAAAGAAGTATGGGAACAACTTGCCACACCCTTGGGAAATCAAGATGATACGGGGGCTTATCATTTAGAGAATGAATTGATTTCCCTCAATCCTAGAAATTTCGAGACCATTAATGAGTTTTTCACCAAGTTCAAGCATTTGGTGCTTCAGTTTAAGCAATGTGGTGTCAACAAGAAAGATGACCTATTGATTATTTCTATCCTTTCGAAAATTGGAGCAGATTATTCAGTGTTTTTCTTTACCTTCCATTAAGGAAAACTCACCATTATGAATTGGAAGATGCCATCCTTGAATGCATTCATTGATTCCTTAACAAAAGAGAATGACAAGCTTGTTCATATGGTTTCCATTAGATCCTCCAAATATCAAGCCCTATTTGTTGGAGGACCCAAGGATACGAATGGTAAAGGAAAGCAAAAGAAAGAGAAGACCAAGTAGTCAGATGAGCCCTCGGGTTCAAGAAAAGACAAGCAAAAGGGAAAGGATAAGGATAAGAAAAAGTGTTCGTACTGTGGAAGTGGATTTCATCCTGAAATATCATGCATGAATAAAACTATTGATTAGAAGGCCCTTCTCTTGGAGAAAAACAACATCACTCTTCCAGATGACGCAAGGAAGAAGGACAATAATGATCATGTAGAAAGAGGTCATGCACTCATGGCAAGTGTTTCGAATTCTACAGCTCTTCTCATAGATTCAGGAGCTTCAAATCACATGGTTGAAAGAAAAGTCTCCTTCTCATCATTAGAATCTAACAGCTGCATCTCCATCCACATGGGAGATGGTTCACAAATTTCATCGAAAGGAAAAGGTACTATTCATTTAGAACATGGCAGTTTTCAAAATGTTCTCTATGTTCCTTCTCTAGCTTCGAACCTGCTTTATGTGTATCAGATGACACGCAATGGTTTTCCCAAGAAGGTTGTATTCATCCCTAATGATGTTGAAATTTATTATATTAGCACCGGAACACTCATTGCAATAGGAAAGGAAAATCATGTTGCCAGAACCTATGAGTTTCCCCCTTTTTGTTGTATTCAAAGCCAAATGCCTTTCCGACTCATGGAAATGAGGTTAGGAAGCTATGGAATGAGAGGTTTGGACACCTTAATTATAAATATTTGCAGCTGCTACAAAATAATTCCATGGTTGAAGGCCTTCTGAACATTTTGGCGGTTTTCCAACCGTGCTAAAATATTTTGTTATATATGGATTGAGCTTTTGTCCAAAGTGCCTCTGAATACTTTTGTGATATGAAAGCCCACATATTTTGACAAAAAAATATTTCTATCATAGAAACAAAAACTGAATGTCGATCAACACTTGAAGATGCAATAGATGTGCATATGGAACATTGTTGTTCTCAACATATTATTGCCAGCATAGGTTTTACTAGAGATTCTAGGGTTTATAAAACCTATTAAAAACCATAAATTTTCTATTGGGCCTTTTATAGCTTCAAGGGTGCTTTAGTGTATTGAGCATGATTTTGTATTGAGTTATGACATAAATAGTTAATTGACATTCATGGATTTTAACTAGTAAATGGTGTTTGAACAATGGATTATATATTGGGATGTAGTAAACTAGGAAAAGGCACGTCGTTACAAGAAATACCACAAACAAACAAACAAAATAATTCTACAATGAATTTCAAAATCTTTGACTTTTTTCTACCTGTATTTTACTTTCATTGGCTTTGCATTGGCTTGAATCTTGAGAAGCGTACTTCAGTTCCAGTCTTAAGCTCATTTTTAGCTTTTGACGGACAATATCATACACTAAATGTAACTTGTATGGTATGGGAATTAACGGACGTTCATAGATAATCCACTTCCCACCCAATATTACATGCAAAAAAGAAGAACAAGTTTCATGCTAGAAGAAATTCTTAATTTTAAAGTTCAATTTTACTTATACGGTGGGATTCTAACAAACATAAAATCTCCCCCATAGACTGCTTGCTATAATGTTGTCATAAAACTCGAAATTCTAAAAGATATGTGGTTTTATGTTTGAGTATTTCATCCTTTCTATTGAATGAGGATTTGGTTCTAGCTTGAAATGAATGTTCCATACACAAACCAATAATTGATCCCTTGCTATTAATTCCATGGGAGAGGCATTTTTAAGGCCTGCATGCTAGGAAACAGAAAGATACCCACAAAGAATATAAGTTGTGCATTTGTTCAAAGTAACTAAAAGTAAAAACCATGACATAAATAGTGTTTCTTGCATTCAATAAATACTCCTGTGCAGAGTAATGTGCTCAAGACTCACAGACATAATAAAAAAATCGGAAAATGCCCTTCCTAATGACAACAACATGAACCAAAGGAAATACTCTAGATGGATGTTTAATATAACATGCTTATCCATATAGCATGTAACCTCAACACCAAGTCTAAATGTATAGCATTGAAGGCATTCTCATATGTCAAACTTGAGGCCAATTCCAAGATGTCTTTCCATCTACGATTGTACCAAAAAATATTTGCTAAGTCAGTTCCTTTGGTAATCAAGGTGCAGAGAGGGTTAGACAATCAAAAACTTCAATAACATTGCATATATATGAGTTTCAAATAGCACTTTTTCCATATATGTGTATTATACAGAGGTACATTGTTTGTTAGGCGGCATCTTAAATAGAAGAAACTCTTGAGAAAAGAAAAGCCTCCATCCTATGGACCTAATGAGGTTGTCCTATGTAAACAATAGTACTTGCATTGTTAAGGAGGCACATCCCATGGAAATAATCCTTGATGAAAAAGTGGATCATAAAGAATGGAAGGCCTCTTAGTACTCTTCATAAACATTGGTGGTTGCATTGCTAAGGAGCTACATTCTATGGAGATAAAATTTCAAGGAATTTCATAACTTATAAGGAAACAAGAACTTCTTGAATCTCTTAATATATAATGGTCCCTACCTATAATCTCATTACATCCTAGCAAGCATAAGTTGGCACTAGGAACCCCATGGATGAAATATTCAATTTCCACCAAACTTTATGATGTTGAACCTTGTAACGGTCTAACATGAAAGTTATGGCCATCTGACATGTAAAATTCTATATACATGTATTCAACAATCCCACAACTAAAAGTAGGATAATATTGAAAGAAATGTTTAACAGGAAAGATCTATGTGACTTAAGAATATGCCAAAGATAATTTATAGTGAAAGGCATCAGTCACATTTTTGTTTGAGAGACTATGATTAAGGGCATCTTTCCTTGTGCGAGGAAGACTTATCGGCTAGTATTGAAATCAACAAGACAACCAATAGTTAAAAATATATTTCTACAAATCAAAATAATTGAATATGCCACCACTTACATGCATTATTTAATGGTCTTCAATATCATGATGTTTTATGGTCATCATTATATGGAACTAAATAATTTAATATGGTTCAAAAACCCATGATTCCATGATTATGTTCAGTATCATAATGTTATGAAGCAGTGGAAGAATTAGCCTGCGGGGGTGTAGACCGACTGGAAAAGGAGTGAAATTATATGACACATTGTAAATAGGTCACATGTCCAAACCTTGATTAGCCAGTGCCCCATGGGTGCTAGTTGTGTGGGTACACTTGTGACGGGAATCAACCCTATGTCACAAGTGTATGATCCCCACCCTAGTTGATGATATCCTTTTAAAAAAAGCAGTGGAAGAATTTCCTAACACAAATTCATAGGACAAACTAGAATCAATTACAAGATATCCATAAATCAATTGGCAGTACTGCTATGACTTTTTGCACAATCCAACACAAAATAATACATGAAGAGACCATGTCCTTGATAGGATGAATAACAATGAGATAATATCTAACCCTCATTGGCTATTGAATATTTTTGTCCAATGAAAATTAAAAAGTATAGAGGGTTAAGTTGTTATTGTTGTTTTCTATGAGAAATTCCCGTCTTAAAAGAAATAAATAAGGTAGAAGGACAAAGTGCAACTCTTTAACAACATCAACAATTTAGTCCAACTACCTGATCAATAAGACCCAAATAACAACTACAAACACTGGGAGGTTTGGACATGTTGCTCTGAATTCCGAGGAAGATTGAAACACATCTTTAGGACAAACAAAAATATCAATGGCTCTCAGAAAATATATGTAATTGCCACCATAAGAACATGGTACTAAATCATTCTATTACATGGAAGGGCACATATTATCATTTGGTAAACCACCTGCTGTTCTAACTGAGTGACATATTATCTTCTTACTACAGTGCTCATGTCGTATTTCTTTCCTTCCACATTGTATAATGAAGGAATTCCATCCATAATTAGGATACAATTCAAGGTTCCATGAAAATCAATATTATTTTGCATTCAAGTCCATTTATTTGTATCTTTGACAATTTAAGAATATCCCGGTAAATACATTTCATAGTTGTTTCTATCAGTGTGAGATTGATCATTGATTGGGTTTCCACTAAGTCTTCATTATGGTCCACCAAACTAAACTCTAAAATAATAACTAGATTCTAGAATGAACCTTGACACAGGTCTCAATCATGGATAAATTTTAAACTCATATCAGAAACTCAACAATTATAATCTATATCCAAACACATAAAACATGACTCGTTTTTTGATCACCAAACTTCTACCTCAAATAGATATATTCATTATTAAAGTTTGGGAGAAATCTTGAATAAAAATTAAATTAAGAATTTGAAATACAAGTGTAATTTGTAATACAGATTCTTATCACTACATTGACCCAGATGAAAACCACCTATTCATCAATATGGGAAACTAGCATTCCATTACATATGCATCTTCATGGAAACGTTTTACCTAAAGAAAACCTTCACACAGTTCTTAGTATTTGAAACTTGTAATTGAAGCTTGAACAAGTAGAATGTATACACAAATACTTAAGCACATACAACTCGTGAGCTTTGATCGCCACACATATTCCACCACAAATACATATATTCATTATTGAAGATGGGATAAATATTGAACAAAAACTAAATCAGGGATTTGAAATACAGGGGCAATTTGTAAACTGGATGTTTATCACTAAATTTACCAACACGAAAATCACTTATTGAGTAATAAGCGAGGCCTATTCAGCAATGAGGGAGGCCTTCATTCTATTACACATGCATTTTCATGGGTAGGCTTGAACACATTTGAGTTGCATAAGCCCAACAAGCAAATCTTGACACATTTCTCAGTCCGAGATAAATGTAAAACTCATAATTGAACTTCAACAACTAGAATATCATAGCCAAATTATACATTGACTCATAATAATTGCATCGAGTACCAAATAATTCTGATTAAAATCAATATCAATATGATCGATAACTACCACACCGGTATTTAACGTTCTTATTCAATAGATTTTCATAAAAATATGTTTAATAAATCCAACTAACACATGCACAAATGTTATTCAACTTCTGTGCCAAATAGTCTCTATCAGTTAATGAGAAATTTTCAAAAATGGTCTTTACCAGTTAAGGAGAAATTTTAATGAGATTGGCCAAAACACCATTCGATATCTCTTGTGCAAATGATCGCAAAGCAGAAGCAAAGAACTAATATTAATGCCCAAACCGAATTTGACAGAAGAAGACTAGTTTTGTTTTGAATGTATTTGATTATATTGGGGTTTTTTGCATTTATATATAAATTGTTGTTACAATATATTGGGGTTTTTTGCATTTATATATAAATTGTTATTACAATATATTGGGGTTTTTTGCATATATATATATATAATTTTTTGTTTACAGACTTGACATATCTTATTCGTTGGAGTTGTAACAATATATATAATTGTAAAAGAATCACAGATCATTTATTACAATTGTAAACAAAATTTAAAAAATTAAAAAGGGGCAATTTAACAACTTTCACCTCTTATAACAATTTAAAAGAAAAACCACGACATTTATTCTACAATGCATTCCACAACCTTGTAACAGAACACACTGGACTAAATATAGCATACATATTGTTTTGAACAAATAAAAATATGTAAAGAAATGTAGAAAGAAATGCAGTCCCTTTAAATCTTGAAATGCGGCTTCTTTTGCGCTTTGCTTTGGTGCCCGCCATTGGGGGTTCTCTTTTCCTGCATACCTCGCTTTTCATTCACATCGGTTGGTTTTGGCTTTTCAATTGCATTGTCGCGATTTTGCTTTCCATTCACAATGGTTGGTTTGGTTGGTTGGTTTGCTTTCCATTCACAATGGCTGATTTTGATTCGCGATTTATGCACATCCATATGGTTTACAATATCAAGTAACTTGGTCCTTTTTTCCGGTGTTATCGTTGGATGCTGACTCTGTATACATTTTTTGGGAAAATCTTCATGTTTTTTAGTTGTTTCTTTGAGCTCTCGAGAAGGCGAACTTTTCTCATCCATAAGAGAATTAATCTCTCCTCGCAATGTGTTAATTGTCTTTTCAGACTGTTTCTCCTCCATCACTTTGTATTTATTGACATACTCCATAAGAGAATTAATCTCTCCTCGCAATGAATTGACTGTCTTCGCCTGTTCTTCTTTCTCCTTGAACAATTCAGAGTGTTTCTCCTCCATCACTGTATACTTCTTGACAGACTCTTCCATAAAAGAATTAATCTCTCCTCGCAATGACTGAACTGTTTTTGCCTGTTCTTCTTTCTCTTTGAACAATTTAGAGTGTTTCTCCTCCATCACTTTATATTTCTTGACAGACTCCATAAGAGAATTAATCTCTCCTCGCAATGAGTTAACTGTCGTTGCCTGTTCTTCTTTCTCCTTTAACAATTCAGAGTGTTGCTTGACATTTTCATCCACCTGTTGTTGAAGGCTACTAATTTCTTTTTCCATCATTGCATTGTGTTTAAGTAAAGCCTCGAACCTCTCTGCCTTGCTTGCAGACACAGCTTCCAACGCCTGCTTTTCATCTTCCATGCTAACCATTTTTTCACTGTACTTATTCAACTGGGCCTTCAAAGACTCCCCTTCAGTCTTCAGCTCTCTATTTGTCTCGTTGAGCGACTGTTTCTCGTCAGCCATTAACTCGAGGTTTTTCTGTAGCTCTGCAATCCTGCTCAACAGGTTCTCCTTCTCAACATTAAAAGCTTCATGTGCCGTTTGGCTTCTTCTACTGATCTCGGCAGTCTCCTTTTTGGCTGCTCCAATCTGTGTTACAAGAACATCCTTTTCCAATTTCCGACCTTTATTGTTTTCCTCTAATTTACCAAGATTCACAGCTTTACAATCGTCTTCTTTCGCAGAAATTTCGGTATTGAATCTTTCCTCAGCTTCAAGCAATTGTTTACCTGCTTGAGAAATCGCAGCTTGGTATTCCCCATATTTCCTTCCATGCTCTTTTTCCATCGTTGCATTTTGTTTAAGCAAATCCTCCAACCTCTCTGCTTTGCTTACAGACATAGCCTCCAACGCTTTCTTTTCATCTTCCATCCTAACCAGTTTTTCACTGTACTCATTCAAATGGGCCTTCAAAGACTCCGCTTCAGTAATTAGTTCTCTATTTGTCTCGCTCAGTGACCCTTTCTCGCTAACCGTCACCGCGAGGTTTGTTTGTAGCTCTGCAAGCCTGGTCAACAGGTTCTCCCTCTCCGCAGTAAAAGCTTCCTGTGCCATTTGGCTGCTTCTACTGATCTCGGCAGTCTGCTTTTCGGCTGCTACAATCTGTGATAAAAGCACATCCTTTTCCAATTTCCGACCTTTGTTGTTTGCCTCTAATTCTGTAGATCTCGCTTCGATTTGATTTTTCAACTGCAAAACAGTAGTCTCCAAATTCTTTTTATTAAGATTCACTGCTTTACACTCGTGTTCTTTCGCAGAAATTTCGGTATTAAATCTTTCCTCAGCTTCCAGCAATTGTTTACCTGCTTGAGAAATCGCAGCTTGGTATTCCCCATATTTCCTTCCATGCTCTTTTTCCATCGCTGCATTTTGTTTAAGTAAATCCTCCAACCTCTCTGCTTTGCTGACAGACATAGCTTCCAACGCTTTCTTTCCATCTTCCATCCTAACCAGCTTTTCGCTGTACTCATTCAAATGGACCTTCAAAGACTCCACTTCAGTAGTTAGTTCTCTATTTGTCTCACTCAGTGACCCTTTCTCGCTAACCGTCAACTCGAAGTTTGTTTGTAGCTCTGCAAGCCTGATCAACAGGTTCTCCCTCTCCGCATTAAAAGCTTCCTGTGCCATTTGGCTGCTTCTACTGATCTCGGCAGTCTGCTTTTCGGCTGCTGCAATCTGTGATAAAAGCACATGCTTTTCCAATTTCCGACCTTTATTGTTTGCCTCTAATTCTGCAGATCTCGCTTCAATTTGATTTTTCAACTGCAAAACAGTGGTCTCCAATTTCTTTTTCTCAAGATTCACTGCTTTAGACTCGTGTTCTTTCGCAGAAATTTCTGTATTGAATCTTTCCTCAGCTTCAAGCAATTGTTTATCTGCTTGAGAAATCGCAGCTTGGTATTCCCCATACTTTCTTCCATGTTCTTTTTCCATCGTTGCATTTTGTTTACGTAAATCCTCCAACCTCTCTGCTGTGCTTACAGACCCAGCTTCCAACGCCTGCTTTTCATCTTCCATGCTAACCATCTTTTCACTGTACTGATTCAAAACGGCCTTCAAAGAATCTGCTTCAGTACTTAGCTCTCTATTTATCTCGACCAATGACCCTTTCTCGCTAACCATCGACTCGAGGTTTGTTTGTAGTTCTGCAATCGTACTCAACAGGTTCTGCTTCTCGGCATTAAAAGCTTCCTGTGCCATTTGGCTACTTCTACTGATCTCGGCAGTTTTCATCTCGGCTGCATCAATCTGTGATAAAAGCATATCCTTTTCCAATTTCCGACCTTTATTGGTATCCTCTAATTCTGCAGATCTGGCCTCAATTTGATTTTTCAACTGGAAAACAGTATCCTCCAAATTCTTTTTGTCTGCTTTACATTTATCTTCTTTCGCAGAAATTGCAGTATTGAATCTTTCCTCAGCTTCCAGCAATTGTTTGCCTGCTTGAGAAATCGCAGCTTGGTATTTGGCATCCTTCCTTTCAAGTTCTTTTGTGAATTCTTTCTCAGTCTCCTTCAATTCTTCAGTCATTCTCCTTGCAGATTCAATATTTTCTGATCGCATTTCAGTGAGATTTTTTGACAAAACAGCGTTTTCTTTTCTTACGTGGGTGATTTCTTGCGCAAGCTTGCCATTGAGTATCTGCAGATTCAAAACCTTAACATGTTCGCTGGTGGGGTAAGGGGGTCCATTTGCAACTTTACCCTTTTCTTGCTCAGGTCTCTTCCCCATGTCCTTGTTATTGCCTGTCATCTTGTTCACTGACGAGGCCTACCTTCCTACGGAACCACAAATTTGCGATATAGGATATAGCAGAGGAAAATAAATACCTCTTTCTTGAAAATAAATGGCTTTATTATGTAAGCCGTATAGCATATAGAATAGGACAATAAATATCTCTTTCTTGAAAATAAATGCCTTGTTACAACAACAGACTCCCCAAAAAGCTACCTCTTTTATTGTGCGCTGCAACAAACAACTAACCCTTGCAAATTGGACAAAGTTGTTCTCAAACAATGCGAAGAATTATAAGATAAGACACTCAGAAAGCTATTATCATTTGGTGCATTACATGGAGATTTGAGTCATCTATAAATAATTAACTGGAATTTTTCGTAGTCCAAAAAGTATTAAAACAAATTCATGTCCGCTCTTAACTTTTCAAAATTAAAAAGGTAATTAAATATATAAAATCGATATAGATTTAACTTAAACCCAAATCTATCAAGAACCTAGAGCGATCCAATTAAGAAATTTATTACACATCAACAAATTGGATCTATATATGGTGGTATAAGATAATTTAATATTAATAGCCTTATTGTGAAGTGGTAGGGTTTGCTTCATATCTAGCTGCAATATGGGTTATGAAGTAATATGTAATTTTTAAACTTAGCTTTTTTATGTGAATGTGCAATAGAAAATATAATAATGAAATACCAAAAAAATTCTAATACAATTACACATGTTTCATTAAAATAGCTTTACATAGCTAAACATGGCTCTACATGTACATGTCCAGTCCTCGAACCACCACACTAAGTTATCTTGGGTTTATTAGATGGATATGGACAAATCGAATCTAGGTTTTGAAGAACAAGAAAGGTTATCAATCTCTAAACAACATCAAGGAAGGTAAGCAAATCCCTTTGTGCACCACACAAGGATTTTTAGAATCAAGGGCTATGTAAAATGGCTTTTTAGAATCAAGGGCTATGTAAAATGACACTGAGTCGCATCTGTGTAGGGGTTTTTGGCAATTGACTTGGATACGGATGCCATTATAATGCTTAAACACCATCCATTGATCATTGAGCCTTGACCATCATCGAAGAATGAAAAAAACGCATTTGGATGTTTTTTTTAATTTTTGAGGACCCTTTCATAGGTGGTTTCTAAACTTTAGAGTTGATATATGTGCCATGAGTAGTTTTTATGCAATGGAAATGTGTTTTGAGGCATAAACATGGTAAGTAGCTAAACACTATCCTTGTTCCCTAATTGAACCTTTTTTAGATCAATCATTGTGAACAAAACCTAAAAACCATGACACAATCTCTCTTTAGGGTGTCTTTGGCTTTTGAGTTGAATTTATGTTCCATTACGATATCTTGGTCACTATAGATGGGTCTTGAGTCCTTGAAGATACTATAGGAATCAAAAGAAAAGCCTCAAACCCCAACCCTTACTTATTAGTAATGGGATTCCTCCCTGACAAAGTGGTCCGGGAGAAATCCCATTACTAACATGGATGCTTATTTTTTATGGAGAAGTCAGCGTCCAAGTGGACCTTTATGGACTGAATCATGCGCAAAAATCGTTGAATCCATTGGAGCCGAGCTTCATTGTAGAAGCCAATATTGGAACATGGTTATGTTGCAGGAATCGTTGGATCCATTGAGGATTGCATCTTGTTGCATAGGTCATTGAAGCCACCAAGACTCGATTGCAGAGTTTGCAGACCAAGTGGTTGTAGCCAAGTAAAAAAAAAACCCTAAATTCTTGGAAGCCATAAAACTAGAGTCCAAGTACATAAAACTCAAGCATGCCATGGTATGATATGAAATTATAAAATTATAGCATAGAGTTTGAGTGCATGCTTTATATTACATATTTGTTATGTTCCATATGGTTTCCATTTAAAACTATGATATTATTCAAATATTTAAATGCATAACTGAGTCCTATATGAAGACATATTGAGGAGTTTTCAAACATGAAAAGGGGTTATCATAGTTTTGGCATATATGCTGAGTAGAACTGACGAAGGGCCAAAAATACTTTGGTATACGGGCATAAACCTTTTAGAATAATGTGCCTCATATTTCCTTTGGATATACTTTGTTATAGTATTTATTAAACTAAGAGAGCCTCATCCCTATGGATTTCATATTGAAGTTGTTATAAAACTAGTGTAAGCCCATAATCTACATGGCTATGGTATTATTGAAGCCATTATTTCAATATGGATTTTTCATGGAAACTATGGAAGTTCTCCTTTTCAAATATTGAAGCCATTATCCTATATGCAATTGAGAAGAGTTTTGAGATCGTTCGGTCTAATCCTTGATGCATTGTTTATGGCATGAATTGGTCATGTGCACATCACTTGTAAAAGGTTTTGAACGCTATATGCACATATCACTTGTAAAAGGTTTTGAACGCTATATGCACTTTTGTATAGTGGATATAAAGACTATACAGTCTTCCACTCAAGCACTTATATTGACATTTTTGAAGTAGTCATGTGCAAATGTATAATAGTTTGAAAAAACTAGCGCACTTATAAAGTTGGTTTATAATTCGAAGGAAAAAATAAGCCATGTGCAATTACTTGAAGGTGGAATGTTAAAGACCATAGAGTCTTCAACGATTATATTTTTGTTAGAAATATTGTAATTATGAAGATATGACATTGCTTTAGGACTTCATGTAACAGAATCATATGTTTCCTGAGTCATTATTGAGCAACTGTTGTTCTTGAGTTCATAATACACTCTTGGAACATCAAGGAAAGTGCTACCTTGCTTGTCTCATGCAGTTCATGATCAGATGTTTATCAGTTGCGACTATGTACATTGAAGCAATTGTTGGTCCTTAAGCACTATCCATCTGATGAATGAAACTGAAAGGTTTGAACGAGAGTGGGACTTTTGCAGAAGCAGTTGTGTTAGAAAAGAAACAACTACAAGTGTTGGTCTTTTAGCATTTTCCATCCGAAGAATGATTGTGAAGGAATTGAAGAAAAGTGTGGTATTGCATAAGTACATCTTGTGCATTTTGAGAGTGGATATTCAAAAAAGACTAATGCAGGTGAAAAATCCACTATTATTTAAAGCTTTTATGCATTTTGTTATGCATCATATTAATATACCCATCATGCGAGTTTTGAGCGAGACCGAAGACATATCAAATTATTTTGGTGAACTACATTACCATATGCGTGTGAAACTGAATGGTTAATGTTTTTTATTTCTCTCATTTGACTTATTGTATTGAAGATAATTTCAAACATTGTTTCTCATTTTCATATGCAAATAATCGTTAATTAAAAGTCATTTTTGGATACTATAATTTCACCCTGTTTACGGATCACAAAAAATGTCGTTTAGTGCCTCAAAATGGCCTTAGAAGTTCAGGACGCAAAAAATACACAAAAATGATACCAAGATGGAAAAAGGTGTTCTAATCCAATGGACTAGGTGGGTGTCCAGTAATACGCACTTCGATTAGTTCTACACCCTTAGGAATCAATGGTATCCATTGCGTCAAGTGCCCCCATCAAATGGGGAAACTGTTGTTGAACTCGATGTTTTTTGAGCCACTTACCTTGGTGTAGGAGATTCCCTCCTTTGACAATCGGATAGATTTGGATCATCTTTTGGTCAGTTCCCTTAACCTATGTGGCAACGAGCCGATCAATACTACCCTATTCCATTAGTCAATACTGGGATCTATAGGTTTCAGTTTCTCTACCACCTCTGATGTGTCCAATAGTGGTTGAAAATATGGCCGAGGAGGTCCATATTGAATACTAGGCTAAATCCAAGGAACACTACTACATATGGCTCAAAAGTCCCACGAAAGTTTGCCACAAAACAGTTAAAATTGATGCTTTCGTGGAAAAAATTGAAAATTTCCTCGACAATCGTCGCTATAGCCACGGATGAAATTTTCGTCTCTTTAGCCACGAAGGTTCGTCGCTATAGCCATGCAAAGTCCATCCGTCGCTATAGCCACGAAAAGTCGAAAATAAAACTTTTTTTGTTTTACTTTTGTAACGGTCATTGACTTTTTGTTTTTTTGGAATTTGACCGTCGTGCATTTTCGCCGGAACCGCAACCCTCATTGATCTATAAATACATGTTCTTAATTCATATTTTCAGAATCATTTGTTAAAGTTACAGCGATCTTTCTATTGGTTTTTTGTTCTGCGAGTTCAAGAGTCCAGTACTGGTTTGACACATCGAATTTTTGGTCTCATTCATTTTCTAGGTTAGTTTAACTACAATGCACTAGTCTTTTTTTTGTTGCACCCTTTATGTTCCAACTAGGGCTTCAATGCAGATCTCATTTTTCTCTTTCTCTACCTCTTTATCCATGTATCCTCCATTTATAATCCATGTGGGTGGCAAGGTTAATGCTATGAATGCATGCATGTCACACAAATGTTGTCCATGCATGATATTTCCTCATGCATTTTTGCTTTCACGTGTTTTAATCCCTAATTTAAGGATTTTGAGATGTGGTTTTGGTTCTTGTTTATAACATTTGTATTTATCCATGGTCCCTCTTTAGAATAACCATGAGGCTTATGCTTCTCTTCAAGACAAAGTGTGGCCATGTATGTAAAAACATGCATAACAATAATTTGGATCTAGTTGGCTTCACATGTTCCATTAATTCTAACTAGGAGTACCTTTTCACATGTTCCATTAATTGTAACTAGGAGTACCTAGTATTCATATTCTTTACATCAATGGTGTAACATATCCATATAAAATACCTAACAAAATATTTGAATTCTTAGGTGTCCATTTTGCCTTCCAAACCTCTCTTATGGAAAAATGGGAAGTAATGGTGTATAGGGTAGATAAGAACATATATAAGTGGATCACTAAACTCATGGTATTAGAAATCAAAGATAAAATTGAAACCAAAGTTCTGGTAAGACGTTATTCGTTACATATTGTACTTCTTGTAATAGTACTGATAATGTAATCACAATTTTTTTTATCATTTTAAATATATGTCTTGTATATTATACACTGATGTTATTGCATTGTTTGTAAATATAAAGACAATGCCCCCAAGATGTCGACCGCCAGAGAGCTATTTGCCACATAATAGTAGAAATACTATTTTACAAGACGACAAGCATGGAGATCATGTTATTGAAGATCGAGTTCTTAATGATCCTATGGACGAAGATGACGCTATTGATACTAATGGTGAATATGAGATTAATAGATTGATGCAAGACACATTTGCTCCATTGGATGAGGACAACCACCATGATTTTCATGATGTTCCTCTTCTCGAGAAGTCCCAAGAACCTCTTTATGACGGCTCAACAACCAATATTCTATCTGCTATATTGTTGTTGGTGAACTTGAAGGTTTTGAATGGTTTATCAAACACTTGTTTCACACAGCTCCTAAGGTATGTAAATTTGATTATTTTTCTCTATTTTTAGTGTTAATTAATTCGTAACTTAGGGATATGAAATATCTATGACGTATATTGTTTACATTTCACTTTTTGTCAATGTTGCAGATTGTTGGGTGAATTTCTATTACCACCTTCAAATAATTTACCATGCACAAGTCAAGAGGTATTCTTGGTTATGAAAGAAATTGGAGTGGAGTATCAGTCTATTCATGCATGTCCTAATGATCATATTATATATTATGGACAATATGCATCAGAAAACAAATGCCCACAATGTGAAATTAGTAGATATCGAACTGATCAATTAACAAAAGAGGTCCCTCGCAAAGTTCTTCGATATATTCCCATAATGCCACGTTTCCAACGACTATTCAAGTGCCAAAGTATAGCACATTTTGTGGATTACCATGCGAAGAACAGAAGTGAAGATGGTGTTCTTCGAATGCCTGCAAGTGGTTCTGCATTGAAGAACATCGAAGAAAAATGGCCAATTTTTAAAGATGAACCTCGTAATGTTAGACTTTCATTGGCAGCTGATGGTTTCAATCCATTTCGTGAGCTTCGTTCTACTTACTCAGTGTGGCCCGTTTTCGTCATAAACAATAACCTACCTCCTTGGATGACGATTAAGAGAGAGCACACAATGTTGGCAATGATTATTCCAGGTATTTTTTTTAAGCTATAATTATATTATTTCATAAAGTTATTTGTTTAATTGCTGCATGAGAACACCTTTTATATGTTTGGATGGATAACTAAATAGCAATATTGTATGTTTATTGATCAATTAGGTAAGTACCAAGTTAAAGATATGAATGTATATATTGAGCCTCTTATCGATGAGCTATTGAAGTTATGGGCTGGAATCACTATGTATGACATCTCTAGACCAATAGGGAAGAAACAATTTCATTTCCATGGAAATCTTGCATGGACAATTCATGACCCTCCCGGGTTAACACATTTTTGTGGTATGTAACTTTATGTTGCACCTCGTTAAAATTATATGTTTTTAAGGTAAAAAGCATGCATTTTTTTCGAATTAATAATGTTTTGATGCTATAACATTAATACATATATCTCGCAGGTCTTCAAACAAAGGGAAACTTTGCATGTCCAGTATGCGATCCTATGATAAAATCTCATCGTTCAAGAAGTTTAGAAAAGGACGTGTTCGATGAGTATAGGCACTTCCTCCCTAAGAACCATAGGTACCGAACTATCAAAAAAACAAAATTCAATGGTAAAGAAGAGAATGCAAATAAACCACGAAGAATGACACCTCACCTATGGAAGTTGGAATATAACAGAAATCGTCGAGGTATGGAAATTGTATATGTAGCATACAATATGTTCACGTAATATTATGATTTTTATATTTTTACTGAATTATCTCTACCATGGGTGTCATGAATTATTGTTAATGTGTTTTCGTTTATGTTTAATGATTTATTTAAGGCATGAATGGGCTTCCATGAGGAATGAAGAGTTATCCCATACAATTCAGTAGGTTTCCTTACTACGAGCACCTACAAATAGCTCATTTGTTTGATACAATGCATATGGGGAAGAATGTAACATAAATGATATGGCGGGCATTAGATGGAAGGTCAGACAAATATAAAATTGGAAAAATTTGTAGTGACATTGCAGAAGCCAATCACGCATTGCAAAGTGTAATTATTTCCAATGCCGAAAATGGGAACTAGAATAATAGTCCTCCATGGTTATTGACGGAGCAACAAAGCAATGCTATAAAAGAGGGCATTCAGAAAATAAGGTTTCCGACGGGGTTTTCGTCGAACATACAAAATATCTTAACCAAAAAGGTGATTTTGGCGGTGTTAAAACTCATGACTGGCATACATTCATTAAGGTAATTATTTACGTATATAATTTCCATTATGTAAATCCTTTTAGTAATTGTTCTCTCCTATTTGGATACATTCGATAATGATATGATTTTTTTCTACAGTACGTTCTACCTCTGGCTCTCCTAGATAGCTTTGACGAAAACATAAAACAAGTTATATATGATATTGGTAAATACATGAGGTAATAACAATTTTATATGAATGAAAAAAGTTCGTTATTTTGGTTGGATTGCTTAATGACATATTGTGTTTTATAGCTTGGAACTTTATTATATATTATATGCCTCAATTTGGTTGATCATTCATGTTATTTTATTGCATCTTTTGTAGGTGGATTTCATCTAAAGAAATCCATAAATAAGATATTAGGTATTGGAAAAGATAAATTCCTCATCTAATGTGTGAAATGCAGAAGTATTTACCTCTGGCATTTTTCAATGCATAAGAACACTATCTCATACACCAAGTTGAGGAGATTGAATTGTGTGGACCTATAAACTCAAGGTCAATGTGGATGGTGGAAAGGGATTTGAAGTCATTGAAGGATTTTGTTAGACAAAGAGCATGCCCTGAGGGTTCTATGGTGCAGGGCTATATGCTATATCAATCCATCGTGTACATTAGTCAGTATCTTCCAAATTTAGCAAAAAATATCAATCTACCTCACATTTGGCATGTCGACTCCATGAACAAATACGAAGGGGAGGTCCTGTTGGGGAAAGGTATAAAGAGGAAAGTGAAAGGTAATTGAATGGTGTACATTTTATTTATGATACAATTAATTTTTCAATTGATGTAATTTGTATTATTCCAACAGTATTTTAAGGTAAACTTAATTTCCTTTAATGATAAGTAATTTACAATTCTTAAATTTTTTTTTTCACATAGTTGGTCGCATGTGGGATGCAATACATTTATACATTGTAAACAATCTTGATTGGATGGAGGAATGGATTGAACGATGTACAGAATACTATGGTACCTTATCATGGGAAGGGGTTAGTAAAATGATTAAAACAGTGCATCGTCATCGAGAAGAATATCCCAAACTTACGCAAAGGGAAATTGATTTAGCATGCGGTTTAAAAGATAAAAAGGAAAGTATATTTACCCTGCTCATTTTTTCGTTGTTTCACATTGTATCAAAATATTTATCTCGTTTATGTCTTCTTATATATTTATTTACCGAGACGGGCATGATGCAGCTGATACCTCACAATGCTATGTGGTGTAATGGTTGTAAATTTCGCATCAAAAAGTTGGATGACAAGAGGAAAACATTTGATTGTGGGATAACTGCAGTTTTTCAAGTCACTAATGTTTCCTCTAGAAGTGAAAAGCATCCAGAAGTATCTGAAAATAGGTAATATGGTTATTTGGAAGATATAATTGAGTGCGACTTTAATTCCTTTAAAGTAGTTCTGTTTGAGGTCAAATGGTACAGGCTACGAATGAATGAACGTGATCCCGAAAGAACTGTTATTGAGCATGCCAATGGATTTAGCATGGTTAATTCAAGGGCACTTTAACTAGATACAGATCCTTATGTTCTTCCAAGTCAATGTGAGCAGGTCTTTTACTCAGAGGTTCCAGGTAAAGCAGGTTGGTCATACATTGTTAGATATGGTCCAAGAGGAAGACCGGTCAAGTATAACGTAGTAAAGGAAGAAGACAATGTTGAAGAAGAGGGTGATGCAGATCAGGAGCAGTTGGCCATCGACGTAAATGTGTTAGATGAAGAATATGATCAAGAAGTTGATCATCCAAATGATGTAGCAGACAATGGAATTGACATTGATGATGAATATCTAACCGAAAATGACATTGATCATGATCCCGCTATGAGCGATCTTTTCAACGATAGCGATTCTGAACCAGATGACGATACAGATGTTGAGTTAGATGAAGAAGAATATGAATGACATTGTAGCAATGTTGGAATCTAGGAGGTACGTGAGAACATCTTTTTGCATAATGTATTATGTTTATGACTATTTATTTATGTTTAAACCATCGTTATCATCATCAATATCATCATCACCATCATCAAAATCTCCATCTCCATCGTCATCATCATCTTCATCATGATCATGATCATGATCACCACCACCACCACCACCATCATCATATTCATCATCCTCATCCTCATCCTCATCATCTTCATCATCATCATCATCATAAACCTTGTCGTCATCATCATCATCATCATCATCGTCATCACCATCATAATCTCTGTCATCATCATCATTTCCACCACCACCAGCACCATCATGATCATCATCTTCACCACCACCAGCACCATCATGATCATCATCTTCATCATCATGGTCATCATATTCAACATCCTCATCCTCAACCTCATCATATTCATCATCATCATCATCACCATCATCACAATCTCCATCATCATCATCATCATCTTCATCATGATCATAATCTCCACCACCACCACCACCACCACCATCATCATATTCATCATCCTCATTCTCATCATCATCATCTTCGTCATCCTCATCATCTGTTACATCCTAATCTTCCACCCTGTGAACATCAGCATTATTTGTCTTGTAGGATCCATTTCAGTGACTCAGATCCACTTATATCCTTCCGAGATACTATTTTGCCCTATTTTTATTCCTACCCGCATGTTGCATCACTATAGCATGAGTATCAAGTAAAATCGTAAAAACCACTATTAATTACTTTTTGCTCCCAAAAAGAGGTCATTAGATGACCTTTGGCTCTCCATCTGCTCGAGTAACGTCTCAATGTGTCCTTTCACCTACCTTTTAGAGGGCTATATATTGAGCACATATGGCTTATGGACGGGAGGAAGAAGAGAATAGCAAGAGAACTCTGGTGGATTTTTTCCCTATTTTGAGTCTGCACTCATTGATCCTTGTAGTTGTGAACCCCTTATGTTCACCTTCCAAACTCCTATCTAGTTTGAGTTTGCCATTCATGAAGGATTGAAGTGGTGGAGGCACAAGTGGATTGATCTAGATCTTGGTTCAAATTGGTTGCTGGGAAGAGGTCGTATCACTTTGTACTTCTTCTTGTTCATTAATAGAAATACTCATATTCTCGTCCATCATGTTGTGAATGTTGTTTATTATACATTGGGTTACATTTGCCTGTGATATTATGGACCATTGTTATTGATAATGATAATGTCAATTATATATTATATGTACTTGTTGGATATTGGCTGTCAAGACTAATTTGCAGATTTCAAGTGCATGGATTGAAAGCTCCAATGGGGATCTACATCAAACATTTGGATTGAGGTTGGTTACATTTCTCCATTATCTTAACATTGTCATTTATAATAGCATTGCTTTGAGAATTGGGTAGATTTATGGTACTCATCTGTCTGTTGTGGTATTCCCAAGCCATAGTGAGTTTTCTCCAATACATCATCATCATCATCATCATAAACCTCGTCATCATCATCATCACCATCATCACAATCTCTATCATCATCCTCATCTTATTCATGATCATCATCTTCACCACCACCAGCACCATCATGATCATCATCTTAACCATCATGATCATCATATCCATCATCCTAATCCTATTCCTCATCGTCTTCGTCATCATCATCATCATCATCATCATCATCATCATAATCCTTGTCATCAATATCATCATCATCATCATCATCACTAGCATAATACTCTATATATTTTGATTTGATATTGCGTTGGAATTAATGTATTTTATTGGTACGTATAAATTAACTGCTATAACACATTTTTTTTTAGATAGATTTTGTCGGGTTATGGGGAATTGAGAGTGATGTGAGGGGGGGGAGGGGCCATAAGAGATTCCACCTTCACGTGGTTGGCCTTATTCAGTAAACAATATTACATTATTCTCAAAACAAAGAGAAGATCAGTAATGCAATGCATAGTTATGATAGTGATGATGATGGACATGATGATGATGATCGACATCATCATCGTAATCATCATCCTCATCACCATCTTCATCATCATTAGCAGCATCAGAATCATCATCATCATCCATCATCCTCATCATCATCATCACCATCATCCTCATCCTCATCCTCATCCTCATCCTCATCCTCATCCTCATCATTAGTGTCATCGTCATCATTATCATCATCATCATCATCATCATCATCATCATCATCGTCGTCGACATAATCATCGTCATCATCATCATCATCATTGACATCATCATCATCATCATCATCGTATTAAATAGCACTAAAGTTGTATCATCATCATCAAGAAACTAATGGCTATATCTCTTAAATAACACTAAAGTTGTATTAAATAGCACTATATATTTAAAAGTTGTATTCATCCCCATGGATTTATGTTTAACACATATTTTAAATGAAACGGGTCCTTTTATGAGTAAATGAAGTTACCTTCGTGTGTGCGGAATTTAATGTAAATCATTTCCAATTTAATATTTGAATCTAAGCAAGGTGGGTTTTATGCCCAGAACACTTTTCCTCAGCTTAGACAACGGCCATACCTTCTCCGAACTTTGGTGCTCTTAGTAGTGGTTTGTAAGGTATACAATTAGAGGATGTCAAGCCTATCATGACAATGATGATGGTGGATGAGAAGCCTATCATGAGTTCCCCTAAGAGTAACATCAATGTGACTCGCATAACCAACCCTACATGCAAGGAAACCAACAATTCTCCTTTGGGGCCTCCCAAGCAGCACCAACGCCTAAAACGCGACTCCCTTACAAGACATCAATAAATGTAGGTGCTTGGAGATTTTATGGGTTTTACATGAGAACCAACTCTCAATTTCCCTCTATTGTTTATGAATGTTATTGCTTATGATCTTTTTGTAAGCCTATTAGAATTTTGGTGATCTTCAATACTTTAAGTATTTTTCTTTCTAGCTCCTTAGTGGCAAAGCATGGACATTCTTTGTGTAACCTAAAGGAGGAAGATTGCAATTTATTTTTGGATCATGGCTTGGGCAGTGTCTTTTTTTAAAACACCCAAAGCCATCTATCTTTATATGTCTATGCAAATTTTTTGATAGTATAATATAAAATCTAACTTAATAAAAAACATATATTCCTTGAAATCATATTTATCTATTCTTTAATTAAATTAATAACTTATATTTAATAAAATTTTATAACTTTATTAAATTTGTAAAATACAACATAACAATTTTATATATGCAAAACCTTACCAGTACTTAGATATTTCACATATGTGGTGAATGCAATGAGAGGGAATGTTGGATTCAAAGACTTAACTTTATCTTGAGAATAGTGTCCAAAATCAATCATTCTGATCTTTCTGATGTAAATTGATGGCCTTTCATATGAAACGATACTCTCGAAAATGAAATGATGGTGTGCACTTCTATGTATTCACTTAATCATTTATTGATTACTCGAATGTGAAATTGGAAATACTAGCACAAGCAACAAAACATAGACATTGTTTGAGCCCGATGATTCGAATCTGTGACCTTTTGCAGCCCGACGATTCGAACCTGTGACCTTTTGCAACCATGGATGGAGTGCGTAACCCTTCCACGACAGTGTCAATTCCCAAGGTAAGAAGAGGATCACATTCAAATTTTGGCTTGTTGGACAAATTCGTTAGGATTTGAATGGTACAAATATCGCATTTACATTGGAAACCCTTTTGTTGCAACCAATTAATTTTCAAGAAAACTGTTATTTATTTATTTTTCAATCGAAATCTATATTCTGGACACCTATTTGCTTCATTCAGTGTGAAAAGTTGCAATCATAAACCCATTTTTCTCTACGCCGTTATCTCCATAGTAGGAGGGCTAACAAAAAAACCTGCAAATGTACCTGTAAAACCCTTATCATGAAAGGGGAAGTGAAGAAGAGAAAGAGAAAATACATATACATTGTCTTTGTTTTTTAGTGTAGGAAACACCATTGATTACAGGGGTTTTGATGGCCACAACTACGTTGAAATGAAGATACGACATTTAGGTGTCGAAAGCAGTCAATGCTTGCATGCCATATCTTTATTTCCCCAAATTATACGATCCCAAAATCTTCATATGCAGCCCACACAAACTAAAAATAGCAGGTAAGAGTTTGCTTGCAAAGTGTTTGTCAAAATATGTGAGAGAGAAAATTTCAATTTCTGTTATATAGATCCCAAAATTCAATCACTCTTGTGCTTTTCCTTCTATTGTTTGGCTTTTCCTTCCTCCATTTAATGGATTTTGTTCTTCCATTCTAGTTAAAAAAATGATGAGGTTTCGGTGGGTTAAAGAATGTTGAGTTAAGAGCAGTGTTGTGCAAGTAGTTTCTCACTTCAGGGTGTCACATGGCAGTTGCTGCAAGTTTTCATGTGTATGAAATTCCATGTGGTCTAGTCCTAAAACCCGGACTCATGTCAACGTCATGGTTAAAGTTAAATGGTGGGTTCGATTTGCTCTTTTTGGTTGATACTTTGCATATGAAATAGTCTTAGGAAAGATAGAAGAGTGCTTAATTGACTGCTTTTCCGAATATAGCGATGTTGCTTAGTTGGCTTAGTTGAGAAAAAGCTTATTCTAGGCACTTTCTCTTTCCTTTTCATGCAAATAAAGCTGCTGATTGGAACACCAAGTCAAAGGCTAGTTTGGAATTCTAAGGAAGACTAGTTCGCTACAGTGTAATTGCTTAGGTGAGATATGGTTTCACCTTATGGTAGAGAGGAAGTTCACATGCTAGCAAACAAAAAACCAAAAGATTCAAAAACAACATGTGACCATTACAAAGTTGGGAAATAATTGATGGAGGTTGTTTATGGTTTAGATTGGGGTGTATTAAGCAGAGGGAAAATGCACTCTAAACCAAGCTGCACATGAGGATAGTGCCTTGGTTGTATATTACTCCTGGTCTAAAGAAGGGCACTGAAAATTGACATAGACCTGCTTTTTAGGATGTTGAATTAACTATAAAAAGCATGGATTAAACCATATAACATCAATCATCTAGTAGTTATAACTTATAACATTACCATCAAATGATCAACCATAGCAACTTTTATAGGAGCTTGGCAAAGAAGGGAGGTACCATAACATTGTCATAAAATGATCAACCTAGTATAGGAGCTTTTAATATAGGATAGGTAGGGAGCACTTCAGGAGCATGCTTTGAAATGTGAATGGATATATAGTTTATTCCTTGTGATACTATTTTATAATCCTGCATATTCGCTTCTTAGATTCATTTTATGCAATCTTGACCAATGCAAACTTTTCAGATTCTATAATTTATCTATTTTATTTGTTGGATGGTTGGACATATAGTATTGACCCCTCATTAATATATTGGTTTCAGCACAAGGGTGGGGTTTTTTTTTTTTTTAACTTTCATTACTCTAGTGTGAAGGTATATGATGGTGCATATTTGATGGGTCCTTTAAAAGAGGTAATTGAGGATATTGTTAGAGAAAACGTGGTACATATTGCAAATTTGCAACAAATAGTGTAATAAGTACCCATATTATTTTTGTTTCTTGTGTTGGTCATTGTGTCAATGACTTAGGGAGATAGTGGTTGTCCTTGAGTGGTAGTGATGGAAGGGGTCCAGGACTGGTGATGGTACAAAAGTGAAGGACCTTATCATAGGTTGCTCATCTAATGAATTTTCTGTAAGGGTGGCGGAGGCAATGGTTATCTTTAATACTATCATGGATTCCCTTTTCATATTTAAAAAATGAGACTACTAATTGGGGGATGCTTATAAGGGTATTGATTAGATGAGGCAGAGGATTCTAGAAATGACATAGATACTTAGATGATTTTTTTTGTGTTATTATGGACTCCTGGAGAGGCATAAGATGCTTCACACCCCTTTTCATTTCGTGGCATTTCAATTCAATCTAAAATAGTTTGACAAAAAAAGGAAATGAAGATGCATAGGTCATGCAAAACTTATCAATAAGTGTTATGACCTAGATGATTGTATAACAATATGGATAGATCTGGGGACACAATCTGAGTTTAGAGTGTCAATTCTTAGATAAGGATTGACCAATATGGAGAATTGACTCTCTTTATTTGTCAATTGGGTATCCCTTTACTTTCAAAAGTAAATTCAAAATGTTTTTGAGACTTCTAAATTGGATTTTTAAAATATTTATAGTTCCATGTTATTCAGATTTAAGTTAGCAAAAATAAGGTTGAAGTCCATTTCACTTTACACACAAGTCACTAGTTGATTAACATGTGAGTGAAATTAGAGTGAATATTCATACTTTGTCAAGCTTAATTGAAATACCAGGAATACCATTTGGTGTTTTTCCATTGAAATTTGTGCCTCCTTTCTTTTAATTTCCATAGTACTGAGTTGCAACCACTAGTATTGAGTATGTGTGTACATGGTGGCTCACAAGTGGATGGTGAGTATTACATTCCCATGGACATTTTTCAGTATAATGCAGATGCTAGATAGAATGGTATGACCTCACCCAAGGTGGTAAAGGTCAAGTGACAAGGTAGAGGATGACATGCATTAGAATGAATTTCATACTAGCCTACTATGGCTTGTCCAATGTCTCTTCTATGCTAGATCTATCATTTGATATTTTATCATTATATACTTCTAAATTTAAAATTTTATAAAATCTTGCATAATACTGTATGCACGTTGTTATATTTCCATTTTCCAATATAACAAGATCTATCATGAAGTGAATATGAGTTGCTTTACTTTTATTTTCTAGGATTTGAGCTGAATTATTATGTGACTTCATGTTTTATGATGCATGATGATTTGAATTATGACTTTAAAGTTTAATTCCATCTATATTGTACAAAATTGATGCATTGTATCTTTTGGTCATTGGAATGGATTTCTGATATTAATAATATGCCAATGGAGAGGGGTGGAATGTGTTTTACCATAAAAATTTCAGTCCCATGTTTCTCATTATGTTTCCTTTTTCAACTTCTTGTTTATGGTAACATAGTTCCATGCATATTTCTCTCCATTTTAAAATATATTTACAGATATGTGAATTATTTGATAACTGTGAATGGTAATACTAATAATGTTATTGTGAATGTTTTAGATCTTGTAAAAGATGTTTGTCAACACTCTTTAGAAGTCTTTTGTTTAGTGACTTGGATCGGTAGTTATTTTCTCTAAAATATTGGTTGATACTATTGAGGTGTTTGGCATTTTCCCTTTTGATTTAATTGCTTTTAAAGGGCATATTTTGTGGTTGACAGTTCATGGTTGAAAGCTACATTAATAGGCTAATAGATTCTTTGTATGGCAGGATTACAAAGCAAGCTAAATAGATTAGAATTTCCACAAGGGTCTTCACCATTCAATAATAGTGCATGGCAGTACCTATCTTTTTCCAATTGGATGGTAGTAACTTCACTGGCATAGCTCTGTTTAGCAGCTGTAAACTTCACAAATCTTGGCACAGGAGATAAATATAATGCCATACTCCACTATCTTACATGATAAGTCACTTTCATATGTCTAATTAACGAAAATGTCAAGGTTGTATGCCAAAGGAATTATGAGGAAAACTGTCATTCGAAGCCATTAGTAGATTCAAATCACAGTTTTGGTCCATCCTAAAAAGTAGCTCGGCATCTTATATAGCCGAACTATCATAACTATCTCAGCAGGTTTCCATCAACCTAACTCAGAAAGAGCCCTGTGGATAGCAAGATATAAAGGAGTAACTGCTGTAAGAATCATTCATGGTGAATGGTTGGTAGGATAAGTCAATGGCAACTAATGATCACTTTTGTTGAGAGATTTTGGAAGGCTGATAGTTATAATTCTGTAGGATAATAAAGTCACTATTAATAGACCATAGGAGCAGCAAATGGTAGAATTATTTCTAGGGAAGTCGACGTAATGCTTGTAGTGACAAACAACTATCACAAAAAACTTTCTAAACATTAGTTAACCACAACAGCTAGCAGCCAATCAGGAAGTTTTAGGTGGAAAGAAAGGTGACACATTTTGTGGTGAAAGAAAGCAAGGAGAAAACATGCCAAAAGCAGTAAGCAGGTCAACCTTAAGGAGATAATATGATAAAGGTATAAATTTTGCATAGTGCAGGAAGTTGTAACTAGATATAGTCTTAAAATAAAACTAGAACTATGAAAAAATTACTAATTGTTAACTGTGTACAAAAGCAAGCCACTAATCAAAATGAGGATATAATAAACCTACAACCAAAAAATGCATATAAAACCAACCAAATACTTAATTCAAACTAGAGAGAGGGAAGCCATTTCAAGCCTGAGAGATGTAATAATGATGGGCATTGGGTGCCTAGGAAAAAATAATACATAGCTCAGAAAGCATTAAAAAAATCCTCCATACCAAGCAAGTTAGCAAAGCTAGCATCATAGGGGCTGGGGCATCAAATTTTATTGTTCAAAATTTGTCATGACAACATACATATATAGGATGGAGGGGAAATGGAATCAAGGCTAAGTGAATTGGAGCCTTGCAACTCGATGCATGTTTGAGTCTCAACAATCTGCCTTTTAAAATTGAACCAAAACACCAAAGGAAGTTTGTTAATGGATCGATTTGAGAAAATTCTAAATGTGTGTAATTAAGTGCTTGAAAAGATCTGGACCTGTCTATGGAAACTTTTTCCAAGTGCTTCCTATTTCCTGTAGTTTCCTACACAAACCATCTGAAAGTTTTCGATACTTTTGGACCCTTTCCATACTCAATTCTGAAAACTTCATTTCCATTTTCAATAATAGTTTGAAAAAACTAGTGCACTTATAAAGTTGCTTTATAACTCGAAGGAAAAAATAAGCCATGTGCAATTATTGGAAGGTGGAATGTTAAAGACCATAGAGCCTTCAACGATTATATTTTTGCTGGAAAGATTGTAATTATGAAGATATGACGTTGCTATAGGACTTCATGTAAGGGAATCATATGTTTCCTGAGTTATTATTGAGCAACTGTTGTTCTTGAGTTCATAATACTCTCTTGGAACATCAAGGAAAGTCTTGCCTTGCTTATCTCCTGTAGTTCATGATCAGATGTTTATGAGTGGTGACTATGTACATTGAAGCAATTGTTGGTCCTTAAGCACTTTTCGTCTTGTTGTGGCCACAACAGATCCCATGCTTAGCTAAAGCACGGGAACCCCATTTTTTAATCAATACGAAGGTATATGGGTAAATGTTTCTTTGTAAATATGATTTTCGGTTTAACTGTCTTTAAACATCACTGCCCATGTACCCGTACTTCATTTTCGCTGCTTGATCTGGGTTTCTTTAAGTGTTTGGTTTGCAAAATCTTTAAATTTTGACTATTTTTACTTTTTCTTGGCAAACCAGAAACCTGAAATTTGGAGAACCCGAAACCCAAAACCCGAAAGTTTCCGGTGCGGGAAGTTGCTGTTTTCAGTTTGGGATTTTCGTCATCCCGAAACCCAAAAGTTTCGGGTTGCAGATTCTATTTTCCATTGAAGTTTGTTTTACCAAAACCCGAAACCCAAAACCTGATGATGTCGCGTTTCGGGATACAGGATTTCTTTTTGCGAGTTTTAATAAACGCGAAACCCAAAACCTGACACTGTCACGTTTCAAGATTCGGGAATTCATTTTTTACGTTGTTACATCGTAATCTTCCACCCTATGAGCATCAGCATTATTTGGCCTATAGGATCCATTTCAGTGACTCAGATCCACTTATATCCTTCAGAGATACTATTTTGCCCTATTTTTATTCCTACCCGCATGTTGCATCACTATAGCATGCGTACCCGTGAGTTGCATCACTTTAGCCCACAGGTATCAAGTAAAATGGTAAAAACCACTATTAATTACTTTTTACTCCCAAAAAGTGGTCATTGGGTGACCTTTGGCTCTCCATCTGCCCAATTAACGTCTCGATGTGTCCTTTCACCTATCTTTGAGAGGACTATATATTGGGCACATATGGCTTATGGACGGGAGGAAGAAGAGAATAACAAGAGAACTCTAGTGGATTTTTGCCCTATATTGAGTCTGCACTCATTGATCGTTGTATTTGTGAACCCCTTATGTTCACCTTCCAAACTCCTATCTAGTTTGAGTTTTCCATTCATGGAGGATTGAAGTGGTGGAGGCACAAGTGGATTGATCTAGATCTTCGTTCAGATTGGTTGCCGGCAAGAGTTCGTATCACTTTGTACTTCTTCTTGTTCATTAATAGAAATACTTATATTCTTGTCCATCATGTTGTGAATGTTGTTTATTATACATTGGGTTACATTTGCTTGTGATATTATGGACCATTGTTATTGATAATGTTAATGTCAATTATATATTATATGTACTTGTTGGATATTGGCTGTCAAGACTAATTTGCAGATTTCAAGTGCATGGATTGAAAGCTCCAACGGGGATCTACATCAAACGTTTGGATCAAGGCTGGTTACATTTCTCCATTATCTTAACATTGTCATTTATAATAGCATTGCTTTGAGAATTGAGTAGATTTATGGTATTTATCTGTCTGTTGTGGTTTTCCCAAGCCATAGTGAGTTTTCTCCAATACAGAAATGGCGACTCCACTGGGGAAAACATCCATGTTTGGGAAAAAAATTTAGCATTAGTCCATAATTAGAGTTGTTGTTTATCAAAGCTCTGTGTCATTGATTGGCCGTTAAGATACACCATAGAAAAATTGCTTTTTCTAAGCCATTGGACTCTTTATTTGCCCATTTTCCTTTCCTCACCCGTGGGCTATCTTAGCTCAACTCGTGTATACCCGCCTCTTTTTACACTACTACTCGCGGGTACCCGCAGGTATTCCTTCGACAGTAGCGTATAACTACGGCTTTTGTTTTTTTATGGCTATTGGTTGTTGTTGGGTTGGCTTTGGTTGTTCCTGAGTCTTTGTTGGCGTCTTTCTTGACTGTTTCATGCCTTGGTTGTGACCAGAACTCTTCGTTTCTCTTGGTTGAGCCTTCTTGGTTTTTTACCAAACTTTGAATTTAGCCTCTTGGTTTTTTCCTTTTGAGCTCTTTCCTTTGGCTGAGTCTTGCTGTTTAGGATCTATTGGGTTGTCTTAGTGATCTTCTTGGCACTTCAGTGACTGAATAGTAGGATTTTGCTTGCATTTTTTCATTCCATTTATGTTGAAAAAATACAAAAATATACATTTAGTTTTTGCATTTTCCTTCTTGTTTATAAGCGAAAATACAAAAATACTTTACTTTCATGTACTACATCTTGCATTGAGTGCTTGTTGCCTTCATTTAGGTTCTGCTTGTGCATCGAAAAGATAAAAGATTGCATCTTTATTTCGGAATTGTTGGTTGATTTTGCATATTAGTGACATTGTTTTATTGGATAGATGAGTCTAGGATTGGACGATGCATACTATTGAGTCTACACATCACTAGTTTCACGATCATATCCCTTGAGTAACCACATCCACTAAAATTAACGCTTAATCTTAAAATTGATTAGACTGATTTTATTTATAGGGTACACCAACTAGCATAGGTTTAGAGTCTTGGAATAGATCATTGTGAGTTAACAATCCAAGACTACTAGACAAAACATTAGGTGTATGACTAGGGAGTGGAGGAATCCATGGTATAGATCAGTGTTCTCAGGAAGCTCTACTCAATTCATAGTTAAGCACGAGGTCACGGGAGGTTGGTTGAGGAGATATCCCTCTGATACCGGCTGAACGTGGGAGATATATCCAAGATTTGTTCATAACTGGGGGTACCGGAGGTTCGTCCTCTTGTGCTTCAGGCTTAGATACCCTACCCTTACGACAGGTCCCACCTGCGACTATCCCCTTGAGCATTGGTTATATTGCGGTGACCATAGTTGTCTTACCTAGGTATCGCACAGGGTACTTGCAGTGGTTATGCTGTTTGTGTCTTGAGTCAGATAGGGATTTGTGTAGTGGACTTGACCCTGTACACGCAGTGAAGCCTGGGTGTCTCTATAACTGATTCTGTTACCTATGACTATAGTTTGGGAGTCTCAAGCCTCTCCTAGGTGAGACATACTGGATCTAGTGTCGGGACCTCATTTAGCCACTCTGTTTGTGTGCTCTTGGCTGTAGTTTCTCTAGGTGTGTGCTTTTGATTTATTGTTTTTTATTGATAGTTGGACTTTAGGGGACTTTTTGATTACATATTCTCTCTGGAGATATCGTGGCGCGGAGCCATACTCTCCGTCAGTCCCGTCATTTGGTTGGTTTAAAGCCACTCGAGTTTTCACGCCGTGTTGCTAGAGGACACCGGAGGGATCCCTCTGAGTCTTCGGATTCATACGAGACTTACGTCCAAGACGTCATGGATGCAAATCCTGATACTGAGGAAAAACCTTCGACTCCTTCAGGTAGAGTTGACCATACTTCCAATCCCCATACTCCTCGTGAGGAGTGGGGAGGTGATCCACCTGAGACTCAACCTGGTTCTATTTGGCCTAATCCACTTGATTGAGATCCGTTTGATCCTTCGAATCCGGATAATTATCTTTACGGAATGCCTGATTTACCCGAGGATGAAGAACAAGACGAGCCTTTCGTTCCTTTGTTTCCATGCAGTTATAGATACAGGATGCCTGAAGCAGATAATGACACTACGATCAACCCCACCGCACTCTCTTTTGGTATTCCTAGTCATAGTACTGTCGAACCATCCACTACAGTTGGTAGTCACGCTGGCACTAGTCAAAGTGTTAGCCATACTATACCCACTGGGGGCACTACCCTCGCTGGGGGCACTACATTGTCCACCCACACACATAGTATGGGGACTGGTCAGATTCCTAACAATGATAATGTTGGAAGATGACCACCTCCTAGGATTACCCAACCTAATCAAAACGTTGTTCGGGACACGACTCGCCATCCACCACCTTATACACGTGTTGCTACTCGTCAACCCAGGACTACTTTTACGAATGATAATGCTCCTCCAAACCACGGGGGTGGACACATACCACATACTTTTGCGTCCACTGCCACCGCTAGTAATGCTAATGTAGGGGGTGGGAATATCTCCTATCCACTTTGACATCATGCCACTATCCCTACTACTAGTCACACCAATATTGGAGTTGGGAATACTTCTCATGCTTATGGTCATCACACGACTGATCAAGCTAATCCCAATGCTGGGGGTGGGAACATACCATACCATTACGGTCATTACAACACGGTTCCAGCTATGAATAGTACATACATGCCCCATACTCATGGTGGCAACCCTTACTGCAACACAGTCGGTGCTAGCCACCAGTATCACCCACCAACCCAATATGGTGCCCCAAACACGCATATACCTACTTACTCTCAAATGGGCCAGGCAGGAGGAGGTTATCAATCTTATGGCCATGGGAAAGCTTATGGACCGTCAGGTCCTCATTATCAGCAGTTTAATCCTCATGGTCAAGCTTTTGGTCCATCTTATAACACAGTTCCATTTAACCAACATTTTATGGGGGCTTATAATCAAGCTTTCCAGCCTCAGCTCTCGTTCCTTCCACGCTTGAATCTCCCAGATATTTCAAAGTTCATGAATGATCCAGTGTGTCATGACCCTACTTGGCCCCTAGTCCCTACCAAGCTCCCTTCGAACATTTCGAAGTTTGAGGGGAAAGGTCGTGAGGACCCGGGAGATCATGTCACGACATTTCACCTTTGGTGCTCCTCCAACTCTTTGAATCATGATTCCATTAGATTACAACTATTTCAATGCACCCTCACGGGCGCAGCCGCGAAGTGGTATGTGGAGTTTCCTGGAAACACCTATAGGGGATTCAACGAGATTGCTTTGGTTTTCTTAGACCATTTCCAGTTGCCGATTCGTTATGATAGTGGTACTGAGTTGTTGTCCACCTTCCGTCAGAATAAAGCCACACATATTTCTTACCACATTCAGGAGTGGTGTCGACAGAAGAGATTAATGAAAGCCAACATTCCTCCAGATTTCCTGTTGGAATGGTTCCTTAAGTCTTTACTTCCATACATTGCTAAGGATGTTTCGATGTCCGCCATTGTGACTGAGGAACAAGCTATCTTGAAAGTCCAACAGTTAGATCTACTTTATTCTCAGTTTGGCATTTTGTATGACATTATTCCTGATGCACCAAGACCAAGACATGAGCCTACGTCAGTTCCTGGACTACATGCCGATGGCATCCTGGGGTCTGCATGAACTCGCCCCGTAGACTTGGTAGCTAATCAAATGCAAAATTTGTCGCTAAACCAGTCTGCTCCTAGACAGGTTCATACCTTGTCCACTTCCACTCCATCGTCTGATATACGGAATGTGCAATCAACGAAATCGTCGGGTAACCAACAACCCGGTGGTAAGAAAAAGGGGAGAAATAATCGTAGGGGTGGAAACAATGGAAGTAATAACAATAGCAATTGTAATACTCCTCATAAAGAGAATGCCAACCCTCCTTAGGAAGGTGGTAATGCTGGCGAGGATCGTAAACCTATGCATAAGGTGAAATTCCCTTGCAAGCTTTGTGGGGAGGATCATCTTACTCACTTATGTCGGCTCTTGAAGTTTTGCAAGCCTGTCCTTCTCAGAAGCATGCCCTTTTGAGTGCGTTAGGAGTTCAGAATGGGGGAAATCCCAGTGTTATCAAGTTCGATACTAAAGATGTCCAACCTCGCTTACCTTACCATGTGGCTTTTCAAATCCAGGTGGTTTTCCTTAAGATATTCATCAAACATACTATGGTTGATGAAGGTGCTTTCGCATTAGTAATGTCGTTAGCTTGTTCGAAAGCTCTTGGATCTCCTCCTCTACTTTCTTCTAGAACTACACTCACTGCATTCGACGGTAGATCTTTTATGCCGCATGGAATTATCCCTTCCCTTGTTGTCTCCTTGGGAGGTAAGTTTGTGCCTATTGAAGTCGAAGTGGTTGATGCGCCCATCGACTACAACCTTTTACTAGGTCGGAACTGGATGTATGCTATGAAGGATGTCGCGTCTACTGTATTTAGAGTTATCTGCTTTCCCCATGAGGGCAAGATTGTGACGATCAATCAGCTGGATTTTGTTGGCATTCCTTCCGCAGCATCCACGGGATCTGTAATCCCACAAGTTTCTAATTCTCAGTCGGCAACTACGAACATAGGTGTTGGAATGTACCCTTCATTGATGGGAACTTTTAACCATTCTGCACTTGTGAATTTTATTGGAACCATTACTGACAATGCGTCTCGTCCTTCGAATAATATGTTATTCCGTACCTCCTATTTAGATGATCCGTGGACTTTACCATCCACGAATTCCACGTATGGAGACATTGTGCATGTCGGAATGTCTATGCCTTTATCTGTAGCGGAGCTCGCTTACGATCATATCCAACAAACCACTGCATATCCGGATCTCTCTTCTTCCCAGACAGTTGAAGAAGATCTCGTTACGCTGCCAGTTTGGGCAGCCAACTCATCTTGTTCCCACGATTGCCTTGATGATACTTTACCATCTGATGAAGCTATCCTCGAGGCCATGTGTGGTAGTGAAATGCCATGGGAAGATATGCACCATCGCTCTTATTTCCTTCCCAACCTCAAGCTCGTTGAGCAAGAGGAGTTTAGGATGACTCTAGCAGAGATGGTTGGTCACCCTGTGGTTCTTTTGGAGTCGCATGATATTTTTCGATCAACATCTCCCGCACTCCCGGAAAGATAGAGAACATTTACATCGGTGCTGATTGCACGCTTGAGGAGATCGCTATTTACACTGACTTGTTTACAGAACTCTGGGAAGATTTCGCATGGTCATATGAGGAGATGCCAGGAATAGACCCCCGCATTGTTGAAGAAAAGATTAGAACATACCTTGATGCTAAACCGGTTTGACAGCGCTTATGTGCTATGAACCCTAGGAAGGTAGCTGCTATTAAAGCAGAGGTGGAGAGACTGCTCAAAGTTGGTTTCATCTACCCCGTTCCCCTTACCAAATGGGTGTGAAATCCTGTTCCTATGGATAAGAAGCAGGGAACAATCCGTGTATGCACTGATTTTAGAGATTTGAACCATGCATGTTCGAAAGACAACTTCCCCACGCCATTCATTGATCAAATATTGGATGCTTGCGGGGGGAGTGAGATTTTTCCATTCATGGATGGCTTCTCGGTTTATAATCAGATTCAAATCAAACTTGCGGACCAACGTAAGACGACATTTATTTTTCCATGGGGAACATTTGCATATCACAAAATGCCCTTCGGCCTTAAAAACATTGGAGCTACTTTTCAGCGAGCCAGGACCTATGCCTTTCACGATCTTAAGATGATTATGGAAGTTTTTTTGGATGATCTTGCTGGCCATTCTCGTAAGAGAATGGACCACCCCAAGCACCTCCATCTGATTCTCGAGTGATGCATCCACTACAAAATTCGATTGAATCCAAACAAATGCATCTTTGCTGTTAGGACTGGTCGGCTTCTAGGATTCATAGTTTTGAGGGAGGGTATTAGAGTCGATCGTCTCAAAGTGGAGGCAATACTTCAGCTGCCTCCTCCGTGTAATTTGTTACAACTTCAGATCCTCCAAGGGAGACCTACTTTTCTGCATCGGTTTATAGCTAACTATGCTAATATTACTAAAGGTTTCGCATGCCTATTGAAGAAAGACACACCTTTTATCTGGGATGAGCGAGCCCAGCAATGTTTTGACGGCCTTAAGAAAGCTTTGGTATCGACCCCTGTGCTTAGTCCGTCGGACTTTACACGAGATTTTATCTTTTATGTGGCCGCGTCTCAAGAGATTATTGGCATGGTCTTGGTTCAGGTATATGATGTGTTCATCGAGCATGTTATCTATTATCTTAGTCGAAATTTAGTAGACACTGAGCTAAGATACACTCACATAGAAAAGCTGGCACTTGCGACTGTCCATGCAGTCCAGCGGTTACGACATTACATTTTCCTTCGAACAACCATAGTTGTAGCTCACATCAATCCGTTTCAGTTCGTGCTATCACGACGCCTTATCGGGGGTAAGTATAATAAATGGATTGTAATCCTTCAGGAATTCGATCTTGATTTTGGTTCGGCAAAAATGATGAAATTACTGGTGTTCGCTGAGCTTATGTCGGACCTTCCATGACTTGATGAGGATGTCATTCATGAATATTCCTTTGTGGATGAACACTTGTTTCTTATCTCGTCCGAGCACCCTTGGTATGGGGATGTCATTGTATATCTCCAAAATTTGAAGTTTCCTCCACATTATTCATGAGATGAGCGACAGCATGTGAAATATCACGCTAAAGACTATACTATCGTCGGCGACACTCTGCATCACCAAGGAAAGGATTCCATTCTTCGTCGTTGCTTGACTCACGAAGAAGCGGAACGGGTACTTAATGATTGCCATGCGGGGGCGTGTGGTGTTCACTTATCCGGGCTTGCTACAGCCCAGCGTATCATGCGAGCTGGTTATTTTTGGCCTACCATCTTTAAAGATTGTATTAACACTGTGAAGAGATGTCACCCTTGCTAGGTGTTTTCTCGAAACATATACTCGCATCTAGCGCCCCTCCATCCGATCGTCACTGTCGATCCCTTCACTAAGTGGGGGGTAGATTTCATGGATTGCAAACCAACTTCGGCTGGGGGGCATCACCATATTATTGTGGCCGTGGATTATTTTTCCAAGTGGGCTGAGGCCATGCCTACTGTAAAAGCCGACGGTGCTACTGCAGCCCATTTCGTGTTCAACCAGATTATCACTTTTTTCGGTATCCCGAAAGAGATTGTCACTGACCATGGCAGTCACTTTCAAAACAAGATGATGGAGGATTTGTCTCTCAAGCTTTTTTTCGTCAGGAATACTCGTCTTCCTACTATCCTCAAGCGAATGGTTAGGTTGAAGCAGTAAATAAGTCTTTGAAGACCATTCTCCAACGTACCATCCAACAAAGCAAGACCAATTGGCATATCATGTTATATCCTGCTTTGTGGGCATATCAAACCGCAGTTAAGACTGCCACTGGGTTCTCACCATTCTAGTTAGTTCATGGTGTGGAGTCACTTTTACTGATTGAATGCAAAATTCCTTTGCTCAAGCTAGCCATATAGCTCCTCCCTGATACGACAGAGATTGAGCAACGTTTAGTACACCTCGAGCAACTTGACGAGCACCATCGAGATGCCGCTGTGGCTATTGATGTTAACAAGCATCGTGTCAAGGTTCAATATGATAGGTATGTCCGTCCCCGGTAATATGCTGAAGGTGACTTGGTACTTTTGTATGACCAAGCTAAAGAACCCCTGGGGGCAGGCAAGTTCAATCCCATGTGGCACGGTCCTTACATTGTGAGGCATCCCCTCGAAAAAGGAGCTTATGAGTTAGAAGACTATGAGGGAGTTACCTTGAAGGAGCCTAGAAATGGGCTCTACCTCAAGCAGTATTACGCTTGAACCTTTGGTTCGGGCTGATAATTTTGTACACTATTGTATAGTTTTTTTGTACATAGTTTAGCTTGCCCTTTTTGGTTGTCGGGTCTGCTGATTAGTCTCTGTTTGATTGACAGATGTCAACGAAATTTCCTACATTTGTAGGTTTCGTGGATGGTGCTAGCCAACATACGCAGCAGCTTGCTTCTGCTGCCTGGTTTATCTTCTCACCTGACCACCTAGTTGTGTCCTCAGGAGGTGCTTGTCTTGGTCCTACATCTAATAATGTGGCTGAGCATAGTGTCGTTATTGAGCTACTTCGGGATGCTATTTCACATGACATCCAATCTTTAGAAGTCTGTCTAGATTCACAGCTAGTTGTGTCTCAGCTGAATGGGCAGTACCATGTACGAGACCCTACATTATTACAGATATTCTTTAAGGTATGACTCTTGGAGAGACATTTCATTTCAATTACATACATTCATATTCCAAGAAGTCTTAATTATATATCTGATGCATACGGTAACTATGTATTAGATTGGCATTTGTCACATTCATCATGAAGCAAATAAATACAAAGACAATCATACATTTGTACATACACACATGTAGTAGAACCGAGAACCAAAGTTGTATATATATATAAATATGTCCAAAAAATGGTAGTGTCATACAAGACTGGAGCCCGTAGCTCTCAAAAATATACATATCGATACAAAAATGAGACCCTGGGATATCTATTCCCTCCGAGGAGGTCTAGCTGCCACCTCAATGGGATGTGTCTCATAGAAGTACTGTACTGTATTGGCCACTCGCTGCAACAACCGCACCCACTCACCAGGAACACCCACTACCTGGTGCTGCATGGCCTCAGGTAGTCGGGCTACCTCTATCTATGGTACTCGGGCAACCATCCGTGATATGTTGCGCTGCAACGTCTGAAGTGTGCGCCCTGCTGCAGCATCTGCTGCCACATCATCTCTACCCTGACGACCATGTCTCGGGAAGCCCTCGGGTCTCACTGGGCCCTTGTCTGCGAGCAAACAGTCACCCTTTAGCACTTGATACTACCACCAAAAAGATTTTTTGCATTTCAACTATAATCAAAAAATCCATAAAAATTTAATAAAAACAAAACCAAAAGAGTGCTCACTAATGTCTCCGAATGCTGTGCCTGGTGGGAGTAGCATGTCACGGTCCTGTCTAAGGTCTATCCCCACATAGGGATAGTCCTCTATAGCGATCACCTTCCGGTTCCACCAGTGGAAGAACTCCTCAGTATATGGTGACGCCAGACGACCACCACCCTGTTGTGTCAGAATCTTAGCCCACTGGGTCAGGGCTGGATCACGGGGACTGTGAGGAGGGACATCCACCCTCGGACTAAGCCTCGGAACCCTCTCAAAGAAGAAGCTACATAGGATGCTACCATACCCAAATTTTTTGGCCTTCCCCTCTTTGCATTCCATCAATTGTGTCTTCATAGACACCAGCAGAGTAGTACACTAGTCGAATATCGTAGGTTGCATGCATTGTGATGCGTAGAATATCACCGGCCTGGATGCCTGGTGTAGTGCTTTGGATCCAGTGATCTACACCAAGGTAGCCACAATGATCTTTGTACTCAGATCCACTATGGCGTTGATGGGCACTTCGCTTCCCACTGCTCATGTGTTGGCGGGACAATACCGCGCTATGTAGTCCTGAACAGTGCCCCCACCACCCACGGTCCAAGACCAAAGGCTGGCCACCTCCCCTCTATGGGACAAACCGGTAATGAAATAGATATCCTCTACTTCCAGTGTCAGAGTTTTCTTGTTGAGGATGAAGTTTTGAGCATCCACATCCCACTAGTTTATCAGATGACGGAGTAATAGGTTTTGGGACCTTAAACCCCCTATACTCCAGAACTTATACAAACCACATGCTTGCAATGCTTATTACGCTTGCAAATTATTGCGCACAGCCTCATCAACCTGGTCATGCTCTCTTTCCCTCCACTCTAGAACCATCCTGGAGTGCAAAACAAGTAAATTTTGGTCAATTTTATGATTAAGAATTTCTTCACGGCCATACTCACGGGCTAATTTGTATACAGTGGTGGGTACCCGCGAGCAGTCTATTTTTTGACTGCGCATTTCGTGCCCTACCCGCGACCCGCATAGTTATAGCCCACGGGTAGCGCTGAAGCCATCTGGGGCTTGGCCAAACTAAAAAATCCACCGACCAAAACTGAAATAAAAACATTAAAATGAAATGTATGGAAGTAACCACCAAACTGCTCTGGACGGTTCACTGAACGGTCGCTCGTAGCTCCCAGGATCAGCAATGGAAGTTTCAGGAGAAAACTAACCACTAAACTCCAAATTGGTGAATAGTGCAAATGAATTGCAATTAGGAAAATTTTATTACTATTTATAACTTTCTGGACCCACTTCTCTATAGTTTTTTCCATTTTGAGTCGTTATGAACTAATATCGTGTCATGGAGTAGTGTTTTTTTCAATAGATTTCCTCGACAAGAGTGGTTCTGAACCATTTCACACCTACGGTAGGTACGTTTCACACCTGGCATATAGGTTAGATGTCATTTTTGCATGCATTATGCATTTGACCCGTTGACCATTTTCATAAACCCTAGGTGCGACCCCGCTTTGTAACTAACACAGAACCTTCACACTGCTATAGAAGTGTCATTATGTGGTGGTAGGGATTTTCCGAACATGGGTACCCTAGTTAGAACCCTTTCATGCATTCTGGTGCCCATGCCATTGTTTGTCCTTAGGATTGGGAGTCCTTTGTAGTCACACCATGACGTTGCGGTAAAGACTCATACTCTACTTTGTCTTATGCTGGCCATCTCCCTTAACGACTCCCCTCAATTATATCATGTTGTGATTGCATTGCATCATCCGGCTTGCTGCTTGAGCCTTGTGCCGGCTCCCACTTACTCAATTGTTAGCCTGGTGCATGAGCACTTTTCCCTTGTCGAGCCCTACAGAGCTTATATTTTCCCTTCACAATTTGATGACCTTTTAACCCTAAGGGAACATACCCCCAAGTGTCCACATCCTGCATGCACTTCCTTGCATTGAGCATAGGTATGTTCCATTGCTTGGGACTAGTCTGCTAGCTATTTGACACTCGTTCCCTCACTTGTTGTACTATAAGAAATTTTATTCTTTTTCAAGCTTTTCCCAAATATGAAAGAGACCAAAAAAATCAAATATTCCAAAAATTCGGACGGGATTATGGTCACTATTTCTTGTTGGAAATTGTTGTGTCACCTTTGAACAGAGCATTCATTCCACTCCGTACATTATGAGTCGGGACTATAGTTGGGCCTCAGGAGCTATACTTGTTTCTCAATTTTCTCCATCGATTGGTTAAGCTTCCAGTCATTATAGATCCCTCTGTAATGCCTCCTGCATTGCACAGTTTATGTCAAGTCTATGCTTCCTGAGTCTATCCATTTGCTTATGCTCTTGTTCAAAGGAAGTCCTGAAACCAGTGTCGGCCACTCCTCAAATATCTTGACTATTGCATGTCGGCCATCCTTATTGAGTCATTCCATTTCACCTGAGATCTTCCATATCTTTCAGCATTGCTGGTACCTCATGCTAGTTGATGGGGGATGCCTTAATGCCCTCCTTCCAGCGAGTCTCGTTCCGTCAACTTCAACCCATTTATCCCGGGACTTGATTCTTTGAGTACCTTGAGGCTTGCAGTCATTAGTGGCAGGTTCTCTTGCCATCGACAGTTTTGGAAATACATCAATGTCCCCTGATTGATGGATTCATCCTAGTGTTCAACTTCAACCCATTTATTCACACTCTGATGATTGTGCTTTGTGCCTTGATGCCCAATTTCATTATTGGTGGGTCATCTCGTGTCTGTTAACGGTATACATCATTGACCGGTAATCAGACGATGTCTCATCAGGTTTGACCCCAACTCCTTTATTCACTTGATGGGACTTACACCATCGAAGACTTGTGTAGAAGACCCCAGGCGATTGTGGCATTCAGTATGCTACATATGAATTTGACTTTACATCTGAGATATCACCTCTGAGATTTCAGTAGTTTGTACCTCTAGTTTGCACTAGTTGTCTTCTTTTTAGCAGAAGACCATATCTTACTATAGAGGGATCATGGCTATGATCACTTATGACATGTATCCATTATATATTGCCTATTCATGGCCATTGTATCAGATTGTTGTACTATCCTAACATGTATTCAAAGATACTATTGTATTATGATGAGTGAGCTTCTCTTTCCACTTGTGTCTCCATCACTCCACTTCTGAGTTTTATAATGTATTTCGGCCATCGTAGCATCAGTCTCTGACCTCACACATTAGGGGGCATCTGTTACATCGTAATCTTCCACCGTGTGAGCATCAGCATTATTTGACCTATAGGACCCATTTCAATGACTCAGATCCACTTATATCCTTCAGAGATACTATTTTTCCCTATTTTTATTCCTACCTGCATGTTGCATCATTATAGCATGCGTACCCGCGAGTTGCATCACTATAGCTCGCGGGTGTCAAGTAAAATGGTAAAAACCACTATTAATTACTTTTTACTCCCAAAAAGAGGTCATTGGGTGACCTTTGGCTCTCCATCTGCCTGAGTAAAGTCTCAATGTGTCCTTTCACCTACCTTTTAGAGGGCTATATATTGAGCACATATGGATTATGGATGGGAGGAAGAAGAGAATAGCAAGAGAACTCTAGTGGATTTTTGCCCTATCTTGAGCCTGCACTCATTGATCCTTGTAGTTGTGAACCCCTTATGTTCACCTTACAAACTCTTATCTAGTTTGACTTTTCCATTCATGGAGGATTGAAGTGGTGGAGGCACAAGTGGATTGATCTAGATCTTGGTTCAGATTGGTTGCCAGCAAGAGGTCGTATCACTTTGTACTTCTTCTTGTTCATTAATAGAAATACTCATATTCTCATCCATCATGTTGTGAATGTTGTTTATTATACGCTGGGTTACATTTGCTTGTGATATTATGGACCATTATTATTGATAATGTTAATGTCAATTATATATTATAAGTACTTGTTGGATATTGGCAGTCAAGACTAATTTGCATATTTCAAGTGCATGGATTGAAAGCTCCAATAGGGATCTACATCACACGTTTAGGTCAAGGTTGGTTACATTTCTCCATTATCTTAACATTGTCATTTATAATAGCATTGCTTTGAGAATTGAGTAGAGTTCTAGTAGTCATCTATCTGTTGTGGTATTCCCAAGCCATAGTGAGTTTTCTCCAATACGTACGTTGCGTTTAATTGTGTTCCGAAACCCACAACCCGCAACTTTCGGGCTGCGGCTTTTAGAAACTTGGTTTTGATTTGGTTGTATTTTTTAAACCCGAAACCCACCAATTTCGGTTTTCGGCTTTCGGGAGTGGTAAATAAAAACTTTTATTATGTTTTGAACCCGATCCCGCGCTGTGCATCAATCAATCTCAGCCACCCATTTTTCTTAATCCTACAGTCGTGATTTAATTTGGGTAAATTGATAAATATAGGTTTTATTTACTTTTCTTTATCATTTTTACTCGCCGAAGTTAATCCGATGATCTGGTTTTACCGTGGATTTCTCCCCTTCAGTCGATTGCCAGTTTTTAGTTATCACAGGTAGGATTGCCATCATACCAATTTTTTGGTTGGTCTTTTGGCTGTCTGTGATTGTTGTTTTTTTATTTTTGTTTTCTTTATTTCATCAGAAATTACGAAGTTTGCCACTATGTCACGAAGTACCCGGTCTAGGGCCGCTCTCGGGGGTACCTTAACCAAAGACCCCAACTTTGGTATCTTCTCTGATACCAGTGGAAAGGTCACCGAGACTTATCAAATGGATTGGTCTCGGATTTATGCTATTTTCGACAACGATGACCTCTCGTAGGTAGAATTTGATAGGCCCGCTTATGAGAAGATTAGGGCTTCTCAGGTTCATGCTATCGCTGCACGACCCGCTATATTACCCTATACAGATGCTGTGAAGTGGATAATAGAGAATGCTAGTGTTAAAGACCGGTCTTTCAATGATGCTTTGGGGAATCAATTGACTCGTTTCCGCCCTAAGGTTTTTACTCGAGCATTCGCTCTCAGGCCGCAGAAGCAGACCCTATCTCCTGAATTCATCCAATCCTCAACTCTCGTTACAATTTTGTCGAAATGATGAGGTCTTGGATGATAAAACCTAACGCTTTCGTGCTTAAGCCTTATAATTTATACCCAATTGCCTGGTTCAAGGAACCCTACTCTTTGCTAGTGGCTATGTTGTGTCGACTGTTCGGACTCCCTAATTGTTCATTGTTCAAAGCTGAATGGGAACTTATAGCGCATCATGTCTTGACTATCAGTGAATCCTTCCCATGGGCTTCCATCTTGTCCTCAAAACTATAAAATGCTATCAAAGATTATAAAAAGTGTCCAGCTTTCAAAAAACCACATTTCTTTTTATTTGCGTATGTAATTGATGTTTTCTGCTCATAATTTCAATACCCCAACCTGAACTGGAATTGGACTCCAGCAAACCCACATGTGCATATCTATCATTCAATCTTATGGGAATAAAACTTTATCCCTTTACTATATGATATATGTGATCAGTTCCTGAGCACTGTTTACTTCAAGATTTTCAAGCAAGAAGCACCAGCATTTTCAGATGATGCCAAGACACTCATCAATACTATCAGTGATTGGTATGTGTGTGCGCATTTCTCATATATCAGAGTCTCGGGAATTAATACTGTTCATCTGTTGCCCAGAATTGTCCCTGAAAGATTGGCTTTGCAAGAAGTTTCATTTCAAACTGTGACTGATGGTATGTACAAAAAACTCACAGGGCCTAGAAAGAAAGGGTGGCCTAAATTCCCTCTGAAACTTGGGTCATTGGTCATCCCAACCTCTAATTGGGAAGTCACCCTTGGTGACCAGTTGGTTGATTTCAAATTGGGATGTGCTCCTAAAAGAAAGCACGACCCCAAGAAGTTATTGGATGCACATCTAAAGAAAACCCATGTAAAAATACACTATGTGCATGAGAACATCCCAGATGACTCTATCTATCATGGAGTCAATACATTTGTTGAAGTTCTTTTCAGAGAAAAAGACCTAGAAGAGCAGCATAACATTCTGCACTATCAGAAGGAATTAAAGCTCAGGGTGCTGAGTTATAGGAAATTGGAGCTGGACTTGCTGGACAAAGTGAGAAAAGAAAGGGAAGGAAAGGAAGCTCAGGAAGATAATCCTCTTCAAGTGGTGGTTCATTCAGAACAAGGAAAAGGAAAAAACCCCATTGAAGATTCTCCTCCTAAGAAAACATCAAAATAGGCCAAATCCTTGTTATATACCTCTCAACAATTTCAGAAAGATCTGACACAATTGACATCAGTGTTGAAGGCTCACCCTGCAGAGCCCCAGAAGGTTACTGTGGATTCTCAAATAATGGAACCGTGAAATCCCCTTGAAATTATCAGTGCAATTGTGCAAGAAGATGATGATTTGGTGGTTACACATGCTAGCTCAACAAAAAGGCAAAAGATCCATGCTGATCCATTCCCCAACATTCAGATTATTGACTGTGATGTTGCTGAAGAACCTGAACCCCCAGTTTCAGTAACTGAGGAGATTACAGAACAATCCAAGTTAGTCATAGACTTGTTAAATGTTATTGAAATGGAATGCTTTGTTTAGGACTAGTCATTTGAAGACACCTCTGTTCAGGATTTTCGGGCTTCAACATCTCAGTTAAACTCAGTTCTACAATTTTTTGCTTCGCTTTCAGAGCATTTACCTCCCTTTTCATTGTCTCAACTGTTCAATAGTATAACTGCTTCTTCTATCACACTTTCATGTAGTCAAGAGTCTTTCTCTATCTCTAAGTCCATGATGCAAGAAGCTCAAACCACCATCATTCCTACATAGTCACCTAAACCTATTCTACTAATACCTTCCATCGACCAATTAACCTCTATTCCTTTTCCCATTTCATCTTCTATCACAATTCAGGATAACCTTCCTGCAATCTCTCAGTCTACACCAATAGCTATCTCTGTTTCACCTAAGATTGAGGAGCCACCTATGATTCCCTCTCCATCATTAGCTCCTAATGATGAAGAGCAGAATTATCCTTCTGAAGCTTCCACTTCGGTCCCCTCAATCACACAGGTCTAGTCATTTGTCCAAGATGTTTCTGTCCTTGTGGTCGTTCCTCAAGTCCCCATGTCCATCCCTCACCGTGGTGATATTATGACACCTTCAATAATTTCCACTGCTAATGTCATTCCCATCACTACCCAGTTGGCTGATGAATATGTAGATGAGGATTTGGTGACCTGGTTCTAAGGTGGGATAAGCAACATAAATATAAGAACCAGTATGCCAAGTTTCAGTGCCTTTGGCTAGGACCTTTCATTGTTACAGAAAATATTGGTCCCCGCACTGTTCGATTACAGACACTAGAGGGAGTTGTAGACACCTTCCCAGTGAATGTGTCTCTTCTAAAAAAGTATTTTGTTTGAACAACCTGTTGTACTTGTACATAGGTGTGGTTTGTTTGTCAATATTTTGTTTTCTTGCATTTTCATTATGATTAGTCTTCTTGTTTTGTTTTGGTTTTCATTAATAAGGCTTCACGCATCTGGTAATGGCTTATGATCATTTTTCTTAGCAAACAATTGCTTTTGAAGTTTCAGCATTCTTATCAATCTTACTTTCTAGCTTTTGATTAGAATTTACTCTGAAGAATAAACAGTGAATAAGTGAAGTACTTTTGGATATTTTTCGCTTTGATCATTATCTTTCACAATTCTTTATTTGTATAATTGAGGTATGGAGGATGGTCATCACTTCTCTATCTGGTGTTTCATGGTTGAACGGCATATCATAATAACCTGACCAGCTCCGATTGCTCATGGATCCTTTTACGATCACTTTGAATATGAATTTTGTTTAAAATTATAAGTTACAAGATGGGTGGTCTTGTTATCAAGCCAGCCCATTAGGTTCATAGGTGTTTAAGTGGAATGAAATCTTCACATCAAGCCACCACACTTGAGAAATGACTTTTAGTTCTGCTGGAAGGTGGAAGATCCTATTACAGGTCGGTCCATTCATGATCCACAAAGCACTAGTGAGTAACATTACCACTATATGGTCACCAAGCCATGGTAATGCCTTGTAGCCTATGCCAAAATAAATTGTTTTGTCTTTCATTATGGATTTTGTTGTATAAAAGAACAGGGGGTCCTTATCACAAGCCATCCCTTCTATGATCATGGGTTTGATCTTGGACTGGAGTTATCACAATATAGTCACCAAGCCATGATAATTTCTTTTGGTCTTATAGCCAGAAGATAAGGAGTTTTGCCATAGAGCTAGTTTGACCAGCTTCCAGATCAGGCTTGTGAATGGCGCTGTTTCATCTGATCACCAAGTCAGCACAGTGGTCTTGTATCAACAAGGTTCTATATATATATAAAAAGAGAAAAAAGTATATATAATCCATAGAGGATCATTGAATATACATGCAACTAATAAACCAAGGTGATCTGTAATTAGGATATCCATGAGCATTTCTAAGACTGTCCCCAGGTTCAACACAAGCTGGTTTTCAATGATTACATCATGGTAAAGATTTGGTATTACTCTCTAAATCTCCTTATAGATGAGTCTTATCTTTAAAATGGTCACTGTTTGAGATCTATCCATTTTCATGTTCATTGTTTGTTGACTGTTATCTTTTGAGTATTTTCTTTGAATTGAGTTTCAAGAAAGTGGTTGATTAACATGTTGTCTTTAGTCATGATTTGATTGCAGAGATAACTGGTTCTTCCCAGCCAGTCGCCATTTGTTGTGGCCACAACAAATCCCATGCTTAGCTAAAGCACGGGAACCCCATTTTTTAATCAATTCGAAGGTATATGGGTAAGTTTTTCTTTGTAAATATGATTTTCAGTTTAAATGTCTTTAAACATCACTGCCCATGTACCCGTACTTCATTTTTGCTGCTTGATCTGGGTTTCTTTAAGTGTTTGGTTTGCAAAATCTTTAAATTTAGACTATTTTCACTTTTTCTTGGCAAACCCAAAACCCAAAATTTGGAGAACCCGAAACCCGAAAGTTTCGGGTGCAGGAATTTGTTGTTTTCATTTTGGGATTTTTCTCATCCCGAAACCCGAAACCCAAAAGTTTCAGGTGCGGGATTCTATTTTCTTTTAAAGTTTGTTTTACCGAAACCCGAAACCTGAAACCTGACGATGTCGCGTTTCAGGATCCAGGATTTTTCTTTGCGAGTTTTAATAAACGTGAAATCCGAAACCCGACACTATCGCGTTTCGGGATTCAGGAATTCATTTTTTACGTTGCGTTTAATTGCATTCCGAAACTCGCAACCCTTAACTTTCGGGTTGCAGCTTTCGGAAACTTGGTTTTGATTTGGTCGTATTTTTGAAACCCGAAACCCAACAATTTAGTTTTCGGCTGTCGGGAGTGGTAAATAATTTTTTTATTATGTTTAGAACCCGATCCCATGTTGCACATCGATCAATCTCAACCGTCCATTCTTAATCCTACGGTCATCATTTAATTTGGGTAAATTGATAAATATAGGTTTTATTTACTTTTCTTTATCATTTTACTCGCCGAAGTTACTCCGCTGAGTTCGTTTTACCGTGGATTTCTCGCCTTCCGTCGATTGTCATTTTTTAGTTATCACAGGTAGGATTGTCGTCATACCAGTTTTTCGGTTGGTCTTTTTGCTGTCTGTGATTGTTGTTTTTTTATTTTTGTTTTCTTTATTTCATTAGAAATTACGAAGTTTGCCACTATGTCACGAAGTACCCAGTCTAGGGCTGCTCTCAGGGGTACGTTAACCAAAGACCCCAACGTTGGTATCTTCTCTGATACCAGTGGAAAGGTCACCAAGACTTATCAAATGGATTCGTCTTGGATTTATGCTATTTTCGACAATGATGACGTCTCGAAGGGTAGAATTTGATAGGCCCACTTATGAGAAGATTAGGGCTTCTCAGATTCATGCTATCGCTGCACGACCCGCTATATTACCCTATACAGATGCAGTGAAGTGGATAATAGAGAATGCTAGTGTCAAAGACCGATCTTTCAATGATGCTTTGGGGAATCAATTGACTCATTTCTTCCCTGAGGTTTTTACCCGAGGATTCACTCTCAAGCTGCATAAGCAGACCTTATCTCTTGAATTCATCCAATCCTCCAAGTACCGTTACAATTTTGTCGAAATGATGAAGTCTTGGATGATAAAAACTAACGCTTTCGTGCTTAAGCCTGATAATTTATACCCAATTTCCTGGTTCAAGGAACCCTACTCTTTGCTACAGGCTATGTTGTGTCTATTGTTCGGACTCCCTAATTGTTCGTTGTTCAAAGCTGAATGGGAACCTATAGCGCATCATGTCTTGACTACCAGTGAATCCTTCCCATGGGCTTCCATCTTGTCCTCAGAACTAAAAAACGCTATCAAAGATTATCAGCAGTCTCCAGCTTTTAGAAAACCACATTTCTTTTTATCTGCGTATGTAATTGATGTTTTCTACTCAAAATTTCAATACCCCAACTTGAACTGGAATTGGACTCTAGGAGACCCACCTATGCATATCTATCATTCAATCTTATGGGAAGAAAACTTTATCCCTTTACTATATGATATATGTGATCAGTTCCTGGGCACTGTTTACTTCAATATTTTCAAGCAAGAAGCACCAGCATTTTCAGATGATGCCAAGACACTCATCAATACTATTGGTGATTGGTATGTGTGTGAGTATTTCTCATATATCAGAGTCTGGGGCAGTAATACTGTTCATCTGTTGCCTAGAATTTTCCTTGACAGATTGGCTTTGCAAGAAGTTTCATTTCAAACTGTGACTAGTGGTATGTAAAAAAAACTCACAGGGCCTAGAAAGAAAGGGTGGCCTAAATTCCCTCTGAAACTTCGGTCATTGGTCATCCCAACCTCCAATTGGGCAGCCACCCTTGGTGACCAGTTGGTTGATTTCAAATTGGGATCTGCTCCTAAAAGAAAGCCCGACCCCAAGAAGTTATTGGATGCACATCTAAAGAACACCCATGTAAAAATACACTATGTGCATGAGAACATCCCATATGACTCTATCTATCATGGAGTCAATACATTTTCTGAATTTCTTGTAAGAGCAAAAGACCTAGAAGAGCAGTATAACATTCTGCACTATCATAAGGAATTAAAGCTCAGTGTGCTGAGTTATAGGAAATTGGAGCTGGACTTGCTGGACAAAGTGAGAAAAGAAAGGGAAGGAAAGGAAGCTCAGGAAGCTAATCCTCTTCAAGTGGTGGTTCATTCAGAACAAGGAAAAGGAAAAAACCCCATTGAAGATTCTCCTCCTAAGAAAACATCAGAATAGGCCAAATCCTTGTTATACACCTCTCAACAATTTCAGAAAGATCTGGCACAATTGACATCAGTGTTGAAGGCTCACCCTGTAGAGCCCCAGAAGGTTACTGTGGATTCTCAAATAATGGAACCTTCAAATCCCCTTGAAATTATCAGTGCAACTGTGCAAGAAGATGATGATTTGGTGGTTACACATGCTAGATCAACAAAAAGGCAAAGGATCCATGCTGATCCATTCCCCAACATTCAGATTATTGACTGTGATGTTGCTGAAGAACTTGAACCCCCAGTTTCAGTAACTGAGGAGATTACAGAACAATCCAAGTTAGTCAAAGACTTGTTAAATGTTATTGAAATGGAATGCTCTGTTCAGGACCAGTCATTTGAAGACACCTCTGTTCAGGATTTTCGGGCTTCAACATCTCAGTTAAACTCAGTTCAACAATTTTTTGCTTCGCTTTCATGATCATTTACCTCCCTTTTCATTGTCTCAACTGTTCAATAGTATAACTTCTTCTTCTACCACACTTTCATGTAGTCAAGAGTCTTTCTCTATCCCTAAGTCCATGATGCCAGAAGATCAAACCACCACCATTCCTACACAGTCACCTAAACCTATTCTACTAATACCTTCCATCGACCAATTCACCTCTATTCCTTTTCCCATTTCATCTTCTATCATAATTCAGGATAAGCTTCCTGCAATCTCTCAGTCTACACCACCAGCTATCTCTGTTTCACCTAACATTGAGGAGCCACCTATGATTCCCTCTCCATCATTAGCTCCTAATGCTAAAGAGAAGACTTCTCCTTCTGAAGCTTCCACTTCGGTCCCCTCAATCACACAGGTACAGTCATTTGTCCAAGATGTTTCTGTCCCTATGGTCATTCCTCAAGTCACCATGTCCATCCCTCACCCTGGTGGTATTATGACACCATCAATAATTTCCACTGCTAATGTCATTCCCATCACTACCCAGTTGGTTGATGAATATGTAGATGAGGATGTGGTTCCTATTGGTAACTATTTCTATGACAAGGAAGAGAAGATAGTATTAAAAAGGACAAGGAAGAGAAGTAAAGAAGAGGAAGCATTGGAATCACCTGCTCCCATTCAAGTCTTGTGGATTCAATAAAATGGTGACCCTCAGTCTGGGGCTATTGAAGCAGGAACAGTTTTGGGGGCTTTTGCTGGTGCCAATATAGATTCAGTCCACTTGCTGAACAAAGAGGTTGATCTTAAAAAGGAAAGGATCAAGGAACTTGAAGATGAGTTGGTCAAGATTAAAGGTGAACATACTCAGCTAGTGGCTAATATCTGGCAGGAATGGATGGAATGCTTGCATGCATCAGAACAGGAGAATATCTCCCTTCAGAATCAACTTAATACCAAAAAGACTCAAAACTACATCCATGCAGAAAAGATAGCAACCTTAGAGATACAAGTTGGAACTGTAACTGCAAATGCAGCTTCAGTTGGTTTGTCTAACTTTACACCACAGGAGTTCAAAGACTTGGCCTTGGAGGTTAATCATAATCATTATAAATTGCTTGAAAAGTTGTACATTGCATAGGATGAAATTAGGTAGACGTTTATTATCTTTGATAAACTGTCTTTTGAGCTTGAGGTACAGGAAATCAAGAGAATTTAGGATTCCAAGGTCAAGAGGAGGTTAGTGAATGGAAAAGGTACATTAAAAACATCCTTGTAGACTTCCCGATTCTCAGCAGTCTTCAGATGAAGAAGAACAAAGCTTTCGTGAATACATGGCTCAATTTCAATGACTCTGCTGAAGAAATCATCAAAAAATCTAAAGACCTTTGCACTCGATGCTAGTACGCAGCTGATAACATCATGGAAGCTCTACATCTCCCATACATGGATCCTATTTTGCAGGCCCTTCCACCTGAATGTAAGCTGGAAGAAGTGGAGCGTGATTGTGAGGAAATGGCACAGAAGATCCGGGCTATTCAAGCAGTCAACATTGGTCACGTGGATGAATTGATCAGGAAACCACTCTCCTTCAAGTGCAAGATCCATTTTTACCTTCGCACTTGGCATAAGCTTCCCAAGCATGACATGGAGAACAACATATGCAATGCCCAAATAGGCATAGAATCTATCAATTATCCAAACATAGATGAACTGTTAGAAATATATGATAAGTGGCAGGATTTTCTAGCCCAGTAGACTCATTTTTTATTTTAGAATGCCTATTCTGTACGATTCATTTTGTACTTTGTTGTAGTTTAATCTTTAAAGAAGAATACCTCTCGGAGAGAGGGGTTGGAATTTTTGGAATTGTAATTCAGCTGGAGATAAGACTGAGGATACTCTGTGACCAGAGTCATTGTAATTTTGGTACAAGACATCTTAATACAGTAATGTTATCTTCAGATCCATCTTCTGATTATCACTTAAATTTCTTTAAGGATTTCTAATTTTATGTTCCAGATTGTCATCCACTATAGATATGATCTCTTGTTAAATATATAATGAATGCGAAACTGTTGTATTGGTTTTTATGTATAACTGATGTGTGTATGAAAATATTTGATTAAATTTCTTTAATTAAATAATTTCTTTATCGATTTCTGCAATTGATCAGATATATATATATATATATATATTCAATCATTGTTGATTTTTCAATCAACAAAAGGATAACAGGTTATATCTTGATGGTCTTGAATCTTGGATTATTGTTGTTTAATTTTCAGCAAATATCTCATCTAAAGGCATTTTTGTGAAAGGTGATAGACCGTTTGTTTTCTTACACCTCAAGGTTGATCTGCATAAACACCCAGCTTTTCATTTTAGAATAGATTTGACTTAAAATTAGGTTCTTTTTCTAAATAGGTTAAGTTAGAATTGTTCACTGTTTCCCACACCCCTTTGTTTCCCTAAATTGGGAAACTGATATTATTAATCAAATCACTTACTCATAGAGTGCCAACAGAGGCCGAATATCTGTGGGTTATTACCACACCAAACAACTCGATGATAGAATTTCCTTTGCGTAGGGTCTTTCGAAGCCTTTGGCTAGGTTTTCATCCCCTGTTGTGTGCCTTGGAACCCATTCCACCACCTTGTACTTACCCTGCAAACCCGAGGCATCAACACGTCTGATGAATGAAAGTGAAAGGTTTGAATGAGAGTGGGACTTTTGCAGATGCAGTTGTGTTAGAAAAGAAACAACTACAAGTGTTGGTCTTTTAGCATTTTCCATCCGAAGAATGATTGTGAAGGACTTGAAGAAAAGTGTGGTCTTGCATAAGCACTTGTTGTGCATTTTGAGAGTGGATATTCGAAAAAGACTAATGCAGGTGAAAAATCCACTATTATGTAAAGCTTTTATGCATTTTGTTATGATTCATATTAATATACCCGTCATGCAAGTTTTGAGCAGGTCCGAAGACATCAAATTTTTTTGGTGAACTACATTACCATATGCATGTCAAACTGAATGGTTAATGTTTTTTATTTATCCCATTTGACTTATTGTATTGAATATAATTACAAACATTGTTTCTCATTTTCATATGCAAATAATCGTTAATTAAAATTCATTTCTGTAGACTATAACTTCACCCTGTTTACGGATCACAAAAAATGTCGTTTAGTGCCTCAAAATGGCCTTAGAAGTTCAGCACCCCAAAAATACACAAAAATGATACCAAGATGGAAAAAGGTGTTCTAATCCAATGGACTAGGTGGGTGGCCAGTAATACGCACTTCGATTAGTTCTAAACCCTTAGGAATCAATGTTATCCATTGTGTTAAGTGCCCCCATCAAATGGGGAAACTGTTGTTGAACTCGATGTTTTTTGAGCCACTTACCTTGGTGTAGGAGATTCCCTCCTTTCACAATCGGATAGATTTGGATCATCTTTTGGTCAGTTCCCTTAACCTATGTGGCGATGATCTGATCAATATTACCCTATTCCATTAGTCAATACTGGGATCTATAGGTTTCAGCTGCTCTACCACCTCTGATGTGTCCAATAGTGGTTGAAAATGTGGTCGAAGGAGATCCACATTGAATACTGGGCTCAATCCAAGGAACGAGGGGAATAACTAATTCAAAAGAATTTCCACCCAAAGCCTTGATGATGGTATAAGCCCCTTAGTGAAGTGGACACTACTTATAATGGATTCCTATAAGCAGGGAAAATTTTAGGGGCAACATTTAGCACATGGGATAATTTTTGAGGTTTTTTTCCCCAAAAATATTCGCATTTCCAATTTTTTTCTAATATGAATCACCCAAATTTGATAGGATTAAACATTTTACTATAAAAACGACAAAAATTTCAAAAAACTATATAAAATCCTTAGCAATTTGAATAATTAAAAAATAAAAACATCACCAAATATTTTATGGTTGGAAATTTGATAATTAGTAATATTCGGCAAGGTTTATACACTTTAAGAAAATAATGCATGCTTCAAAATTTTCATTCCTGTAGGGTGCTCTTTCCGCAAATGTAACCAAACCTTGTTTCCCACCTAAAATTTGTGTGAACCTTGTGTTGATCATGGCACTATTTGTACTTACCATTGAATTTATTGGAAATATCCTCTACCTATTGGTGGACATGCTGAATCGATTCGATGAATTTGGTGGACTTGTCGGCCTCCAATGAGGCATGGGAGGGTTGTTCTTGTGTGGGTGAAAAGGGAAGTGTTACATCAATGGGGTCCAATGGTTCAAAAATCAGGCCCACTTGAAAAGGATTATGGTTGGTCAAGCTATGGAGGGATCTATTATAGTTGTGTTGAACATAAGGAAGGATCTCATCCCATGTGAGTGGATGCTTGGATTTGTACATGCACAAGATGTGCACAGTCATCATGTTGAAGACCTCTATCTGTCCATCAATTTGGTCGTGGATGGAAGTGCATTTGGTGAGCTTGGTGTCCAATAGAGACCATAGGATTGACCAAAATGTACTTAATAACCTACAATATCAGTCTGAGATGATGGTCTATGGAATTCCAAAATGTACACACACACACTAAAAGAAGATCTTGGCAGTGGCTTCAGCTGTAATATTCTTTTTGAAGTTGCTTGAATGGTCATCTTAGATAATCGGTCAACAACCATGAATACACTGTCATTACTGTTAACACCCAAAAATTGTTCACCTACCTCATCTCCCTAGTCACATTACCCATTGATCCCTTTTTCCTACCTTTTTTGCCTCTAAAAACAAAAAATCCCTAAATTGGTAACCAAATGTAAAAAAGATCATCATTTCCCTCATCAATTAATGAAAATCCCTCGAAAAAGGTCAAAATCCCATAAAAAGGGGTCAAAATCTCTCTGTACGGTGTCTTTGGATTTTGAGTTGAATTTATGTTCCATTGCGAGATCTTGATCACTATAGATGGGTCTTGAGTCCTTGAGTATACTATGGGAATCAAAAGAAGAGCCTCAAACCCCAACCCTTCTTAGGATTCCATGGAAAAATCCTCAAACCACCACATATGAACTCTGTATGGTATTAGTCACCTCGAATTGGGATATGAGCACCATGACTAAGTTGGTTGTGAACCGAGAATATGTTTCAAGGTATAGTGAAGATCGTGGGAGTACAACAAGGGCCTTGTTCCCTAACTGAAGCTTGTTTCTCTTAGTCACTATGAAAGACATTTACACCCATAAAGCATGCCTTATTTTGGGGGTGTATGCACCATAAGTGGTTTCCGAAGATCCATTATGATTTATTTTCTATGATTGACGGTTTTGGGTGTTAATAGTGGTCAAGGAAGGACATTGAGGACCTTATGAATTTAAAAGAATATATCCTCTCAAGCTCAAGCATCATTTGATATGCACTAAATCACCACATAGGAGCTTTGTATGGGATCTGTGTTCTCTTACTAAGATATGGTCTTCATTAATTTGTTTCAGATATAAATGATTGGTGTAGGCTATTAAACCATGCTGAAAAAGAGAAACAAGGGCCTTACATAAGAAATGAACTTTATAACCCTATAAATCATGAACAAGGCCAACAACTGTGACACATACACTACTAGTGTGTTCTTTTATTTTTTGAGTATGATTCAAAATGGATCAATATATATTTTTTCTCTATTATGGTGCTTTCTGGGGTGGGAGATTGGATGGATTGGTTTGTAGAGCCCATTTTAGTGGAAACTCCCACTTTGCATATTTGGGGCCTAGAAAATTTGGGGCTTGTTTGAGGACTTAAATGAAGTTTCTTGGGGTCAAGCATTCATCACTTGTACAATTCCACTTAGCACGATTCTACACTTAGATACCTTTTCGACAGTAAAATATTCGCCTCATTCAGAGTTTGTATGAAGAAGTTATGCCTTCCGCAAGTTGACCTATCAAGTTGGCCACCATGAAACAGAGTGGATTGCACATCATCTCTCATTTATCAAACATGTATATCTAGTTACATCTATAATTTCAAGAACATTATATAAGGTCCAAAACCCAAGCACTAATCATGAATCGAGGAATGAAAGAATACTAAAATTAACCCTAGATGACTATTAAGCTATGTTAAATGTCTAGCTGCTAGGAAGAGAGGGTGTCCCATTTTAATGATATTATTGTATTCTTCAATATATGAGCAATAATAACGGAGTATAAGATCCTGTAGTAGACATACAAGAAACAATATCTAAGGTAACTCCCCATAGAGTACCTTTTCCTTTGTATCTACATTTAATATAAAAGAAGAAGGCATAATCCTCATTTATGGTTGGTTTTTTCTCCATAATGGGTTTTCTTAGAGTAAATCTTTTGTTGATTGTTTGTATTGTGTATTAAGTATTCTCTAGTCATTTTTCTTTCAATTCTAGTTTATTTATCATTCTGTGGAAATTAGCAAATAAAAAAAACTAAGTTGTAAGATCAATCATGCCAAACTATTCCAATGGAATATCTATGGTAGTTTACGAATCATATTCGTATCATAGTAGTTTTATTTGTGGTTTTGAAGAAAACCACGTGATCTAGTGGTGGAAAAAATATTCTTCAAACCCTAGACATGGTAGACAAGTCTAATGAAGAAGCAACATGCAATTATGACCATGGATTTACAAATATGGAAATAGAAGTGACTGATACCTAATGCAACATGGCTATCAACACAGTGGATCTAGAGAGCAATTTTGGACCTTTCAGTAATTTTGGAGGTTCTAATTCAAATACCATATCAGAGGGGAAATCGTGAGAAAGAGGACACCCATAAAGGTATCCAAGTAAAGATCCTGAAAAAGACAATCCAAGTTCCAGTACCGATATTCCTTTTATCTGAATACTTAAGATGGAAGATAAAGTGTATATCAATCCCTACCAAGGTTAGAGAGATGCTTTAAAGTTGAAGCATTTGTCACAACAATTAGATGTCTATTTTAGTATCATATAGATAAGGAGCATAAAATTTCCATTTTCTTGACTGAGATTAGAGGGCCATGCATTAACTTGGTGGGAAAACCACACTAAGGGAATTAGGATAGAGTGTGATATTCTAAGAACTAAGTGGAAGGATTTAAAAACCCTCATTAAGTCTCGGTTCTACCTTATCATGTATGGAGAGGACCACTAGATCAAATTGCATTTCTTCAAGAAAATAAAAGGGAAGAGTGTGCAAAAATACACTGATGAATTCATAAATATGGCTATCATATTAGGTATCACACCCAAGAATTCATATGTACTCCTTAAGTATATAGGGGGTCTACATATTCATTTACTAAATATAGTGATGCTCTTCAAGCCTAGAACAATTGATGAGGCCTATGTGGAAGCACAATATCTAGAAAATATAGGCCACACGAGCCCAATAGTTCTAAACAAAAATAGAACCAAGATGCTTCCTAGGAGGGGAAGAACAAGTGGAAGAAAAATGACAGGAAGACTACAACCATGGAATATTAGTGTAAGGATCCAAAATACCATAGTAATCATTACAAACTTGATGGTGACACTAACGACATGTGTTGGAAGATACATCCATAGATGAACCCTAAGAACCGCGAGAAGGATGCTAAGAAGAAGAACCTTCTATCCAAAGATTCAAGAAAAAGGGTAGAGATTAGCTCAGATGTGGAGGAGAATCTTATCTACACTCTTGTGTAGAAAGAGGCGAATCTAACCATCCTTCATCACAAGTAAAAGAAAGAGATGAAAAAAAACTTACATATCAAGATCTAGAATAGGGAGGCCAAGGTAGATGGTCTATTTGCTTCTATTTCATAGGACAATCTCATAGCAGAATATGTGGTAAGTTGTCACATACCCCAATTTTGTGAAAATAATGTAATTATTTTATCATATTTCTAAGACATTATGTTAAATTTAATGCTTACTAGAAATTGATGACTCAGCAGAGTCACTAGAAATGGAATGTAATTCTGAATATTTTATTATTAATAAATAAATTATGGAGACAACAGCATGGGAGAGCTGTTAAAAGAGGTTACTAGTCTAACTGGTGGAGGGAACTAGGTGGAAAGGCAAAAGACAAGTGGCAGCATCCTCAAACACTTCCTAAGTTGCAGGTGGCAACTTCCCTATATTTTGGGGTCATGATTCCCCAAGAAAGTGGAATATGAGCAGGTGGCTCATTAATGACATTTAACCCAACTAAGACCTAGGCAATCTTTTACATAGTACTCAATGAACTGAGCTGAGGGTTCAACATAGTTCTGGAGGGAGAATACATTCAGGTGAATGCTATTCAGGAGTCCCATTGAGGAAGAGGGAAAGACAGTAAAGAAGTGTTTTGAGATAGGAAGCTGCAATAACTTGGTTCCAGTTTAGCTGTTTTGGCTGAGTGAATTGTTTTGCTGCACCTAGTTCCAGCCAGGGAGACCAGAGTAAGCTCGGGGGTCCTGAGAAGTGCTGTCTGGGCACTCTCCAGGAGTTGGTAGGGAGGAACAGCCTCCCATTGCTGTTGTTGTCCACAGTTTCAAATAGGTTCTGCCACCTATTCCTGTTTGTTTTATTAAGTATAAATGAATTTATGTTATGTCTATCTACATTATGTCTAAGTAGTATTTAATTCAGCAAAAATTTGCAATCCCCGAATATAAGTAGTAGATTTAATAAGAGATTTCTGTATTTCAGCATTTCTTTCATATTATCTTTCCTTACGGTCAAAGTATTTACAATGCAAGCTATACAGTAATAATACTGTAAGCGATAGTTAATTGTTATAATTTTTTTTTTAAACTAGTTTATGTATAATAGCCAAATACATACGTAGGATTTAAGGGAACAAGTAATTTTTCTCAGGATTTACAACTCGTTAAATAACCATAAAAACGGTACTAAATATAGCCATTTAAATCACAGTATAGATATCATTTATCAAAGCCCTCCAAAATAGTTACGTCTAATGTTAGAAACAATCTCCCAGTTTGTTAACTATCAAACTGATTAACAGTGCAGAAAACCTAACAGAAGATTGTCGTAAGTAATTATCCACAGTTAAACAAATTAGTATGGTTACATACAGGTTAGACAATAGATTTAAAGTAACCTAGTTATTAATATTAAACAGTAGGGTTAGTATTTAGTTCCTTATGAAGCTTAGTAATATATTAACATGCTTTGTTGACCCTCATTATCGAGAGAGTCTCATCCGTAACCTAGTAACAGAACAGTAAAATTGTGTTCAGTTATCGAGCTTCACTGTTTATTAAAGTGTGATCATTGTTTATCAGTTACCAACAGAGGCAATTTCATAATACTAGAATAAACATCTAAATCACAGTTCGTGTCTACAGTTTTAACATCTACACCAAACCACTGTTGTCATTCAGAATCGAACCCTACCACTCTAGTTATTAATATTAAGAATTTTCTTATCAAATAAAAATCTAGATGCTAATCCATATTAAACAACACGAATAAGAACGATTTCCCCAGTTCATTGATTTAGCTTCATTTTATCTTTGCAAATCTTTCATTTGTTTCCCAAAATTTTCCAACAGATGAATATCATAGCTACGGATTTAGCATGCAGCTAAATCACTATTTACTTTCGTATTAAACCCTAATATGCCAAACATTACAGGTATTTAACATGAACAATATTACAAAAACCCACATACAGCTGTAGTTCCTTTTTACAAATTTTATTATCCAAACCCTGGATGAAGTTTTTCTCCCAAATTAAATTAATAGTTTAAAGAACAAAAACTTAGGCACGTAAAACCCTACAGTAGATATCTATAAGGGTTATAGGTAGCCGAATAATTGAGTGAATATTTCTTCCTTCCAACAAAATTACACAAAAACAAAACACAGAGATTAAGGCCACGCCCTCACTTACAGTCGTGTTAACAATTCATTCTTTATGTGTTTTAAAATTTAAAACATTTCTATCACTTTACGTAGCTTTAGATTTAACAAGAGACGCAGACTTAAACCAAGTCGTGTACAGACAACAAGTTATTTTAAGATAACGTTCAAACCCTGGGCGTTAATCATTGAACTCTTAAAGAAAATGCTGTAACAAAAACATAAACCACCGAGGCTGTTAATTTACTTATGGAATAGGCTCACAAGCCTTTAATATTTTCTAAATTATACATTACAGTCTTCCGTATAAAAACAAATTAAGAGTAGAAAGAAGTACATTAGCCACAGTACCGGCCGAAGCCATATATCTAACCAACGCAGGGTTAAACCCTTATCTAATCTTTTAATTTGTACAGTTACAAGATTTTGCAAGGGTGCCGAGACTTTTACAGTCAAACCAAAAACCATACCACCCAAACAACCCACAAGGAGGAATTTGCCATGGTAAGAACCAGGCTTACCCAGGAATGCATGACGTCGCAGTTTGTGCCCTCCATCCGTTAAGTAGAGCTTGAACCTGCATCGAAAGAACAAGATTTCAACCCTTCTGTGTGGCTTGAAGATTTCAATAAATTCATATAACTTTAAAACAACAAATTTTAAAACCCTGTAGCTCACCGGTGTTTTGAACGCAGAAGCAAACTGGAGACAGTGTGATAGTCACGAACAGCAGAAGGGTGAACCCCTTTCTTTCTACCAACCCGAACAAGCTGACTAAAAACAAGGGTTTCTTCTACAATGGAAGTTCAAAGGAACACCATGTAAGCAGATACACTCAAGCCGTGACAGGAAGTATTTAGAATAATACCCTCACGCCACAACCAGACTAGAAATGGAGGCACGCATATTAACCCAGGTCATAACCACTTCATAGCTACCAATAGCTAGAACACAACGACTCTAAAACTTATAAATGGAGAAATACGAGGGCTAGTAGAAGCACAAGAGCTGCTAGTAAAAAGTAACAACAGAAAAGATAGCCGAAGTGCTCAATAACTTATAGAATTTCAACTGCAGAAATAAAACAGCTCACGAACGATACGAAGGACCCATACCATGAATTGTAACAGTATGGGCACCGCCACTTACAGCACTACAACGAGAAACTCATACCGAGCCCGAAGGCAGAGGGAAATGACCAAGTAGGGTTTGGACACAGCATTTATATCATTAAACACAAGGCCCAGGATCATCCACGTATCCTTTAAATAATATAACTTGCCATGGGTCGACAGTCTAAAGTCTTGAGGTGTTTTCAAATTATTCGATTTTCAACTTTAAATCATAGCATGGATAAAACTTAATCATAGTCGGGATATTCTCCGACGTCCGATACACTATCATTTAACCCATCATATCTTACATGCTAGAATAATGTATTTGAAGTTACCTAGTACACATATGTGCTTGCCCTACAAACAACGAAATTTTTTGCATTATCCATATGTTCAAAGCTAGGATGGGACTTTCATCATTGGTTATAGAAATAAAAACCTTAGCACGAGTATTGGAACTATTAATAGTAATACATAAAGGTTGAAGTAGCATAATTTCTATATTATCTTTTAAAAGGATAAAAACAACAACATATCTCTTCTAAGTCATGAAGATAAGAGTAACATTTCGGGTGACTCATAGTTCTTATCACTTTGACATCCATAGGAATAAAAATAGCTATCAAGATAAATGTTTTTCTGAAAGTGTTAAAAGGAGACATGAAATTTTACAGGACATCTGCAAGTGATAGAAGCAAGCAAAGAATATTTTTGTATTGGTACCTTCAGAATTCTACAATGCATATCATATATTCTAATTATAAAACATGACTGATACTACCATATTGGAGGAGTAAAGAATAAACTGATTATGAAAGGTCTGTCATACTCTATAGCTCTAGAAATTTTCCAATTCTTACACAGCTGAATCAAATGGAGGTCGTAGGATAATTGCTACCTGTAAATATTTGGTAACCTAGCTAGTATGCTTAGAATTGTACTGAATGATATGGTACAGATAATTGAAATACAATACTGTTGAATTTAAAAGCAGCGACCTGTACCTTACCTGTGCATTTGCAAGAAGAAAACAATGGGAGGCATTAGCTCAGCAGCTAAGTAAGCCCGGTCTGCTATGGAAACTCCCCCTTGAGGTTGCAAACAATCAAAACAATCAGTAACTGAAAAGAGAAAAACAATATTAACATTTAAGTACAACAACAAATCTTTCATACACATTTAAAATCATGTAATTAAACAGACAGTTAAAGGACTGCATTTAATAACAATTATTTCTATCTTAAAAATTTTAAATTTTTCGAAAATTATTGGGTTTTGACATAAGTAATCTTGGATTTGGACTAAATTATCACCCTCGCCCCTATCCAATAGGATAGATAAATTTCAGGATATATAGATTAGGGATACAAAATAGTGCAAGATTAAATTTTCCGCAAGTGCAAATTATATTTATGAAGTAGAGGTATACATAGTATCACTTGATGTTTGTGGTGTAGTGTTTGGAAGGCCCTGCATTTATATGAGGTATGAAATCTTCATGAGCATATCAAACAAACACTGGTTGATAAGGGATGGGAAATATTTCATTATCAATGCACACAAAGGTAAATCAAATATCTCTCTAGCAAGTGCCATTTAAGTGAAAAATATGATTAGTTCATGTAGAATTTTTTTGTTTCTTTTCTTAAGACAGAATTAGAAAGAAGGTGAATTTGTAAAATTAAAGTCATCGTTGGAGGTATGTACTATCGAGTAGAAGCACCCGTAAGAGAACATTTTGAAAGCATATAGAGTAGTGTTCCAGGAACCTAGAGGGATATCTCCTAAGAGGTCATTCGAACATGAGATATTACTATTTTGGAATTCTCCATTGATGAACATCAAACTATATAGAAAGTCTATTATGGAAGCATAAGAAATAAAGAAACGATTGTAGAAACTAATAAATGAGGGCATAGTACAACCAATCACCTCACCTTGTGAGTCACTTATTATCATAGTACTTAAGAAGGATGGGGATTGGAGGATGTGTATTGAATTAGAGATATGAATAAGATCATCCTCAAAAATTGATACCCTCTTTCCAAGGACAATGATTTTCTATATCAGTTGCAACATGGCAAGTACTTCACTAAGTTGGATCTCGAATCAAGATACCACCAGGTGTAAGTGAAGGAATAAGACACCTTGAAGACCACCTTCAAGACTAGGTAAGGTCTATATGAATGGTTAGTAATGCCCTTTTTGTTTGCATAATGCACCAACTAAATTTATATAGTTGATGACTGATGTATTTCACCCCTTCACAGATTCATTTGCAATAGTGTATTTAGATGATATATTGGTTTATAGTGGTACTTGGGAAGATCATATATCACATCTCAAGTGCGTGTTGGAGACTCTGAAAAAGCATTAGTTGTTGGATATTCTTAAGAAATGTGATTTCATTCAATAGTCAATTATAGTCTATTTGGGGTATGCGATTGGTGGAGGAGAACATAAGATTGATCCTACAAATATGGAGGCCATCACCAAGTGGCCTACTCCTAAAACTATCACTAAAATTAGGGGTTATGTGGGGGGATCAAAATACCTTCAAAAGTTCATATCTTATTCAGTTTTGGATGCACCTCTCAATTCGATAATAGCCAACAACAAGGGGTTCGAGTGGGTGAAGAATCAATAGAAATATTTTGAAGAGATCAAGTAAAATATCAATTAGGAACTAGTTCTCCCAATACCTATCTTACATAACCCTTTCGAATCAGAGACATATGCAAGTGGCTATGCTATGAGAACGACTTTGATGCAAGGTGGGAGGCTAGTATGCTATAATTTTGAAATGTTTAATGACAATGCACTGAACTACCCTAGATATGACAAGGAAATCTATGTCTTGGTTAAATTTGTTAAGAAGTGGAAGCACTATCTGATGGGAAAAGAGACCATCTGTCACAATGATTACTAATCATTGTAGTATTTGTAGGATCGAAGTAAGCTACGACAAACACGACACTACAAGTGGATGGGATTTTAACAACAATTCCATTTAATTATCAATTATAAGAAGGGAATTACAAACAAGTTAGAGGACATGCTTGCAATGCCAGCCATGATCACATATTTGGGTACTCTTGGGAATACATATCCTTTCACCCATGATGCATACAAGGAGGAATACACAGAAGATGAGGCATTCAAGGACATATTTTAATAGCTGCAAGGACAATTCCATGTAGAAGAAGGTGACATGAAGGATGACTATTATATTTAGGATTGGTTACTCTATAATCTAGACAAGATCTAAATTTCCTAAAGGTGCAGTATTTCAAGTCATGAGAGAGGCTCAAACTTCCAATGTTGAAGGGAATTTTGGTATTGGAAAGATAGTTTTTGAATTAAAAGATATGTTTATTGGCATAGAATGCAAGAAAATGTTGCTTGATTTATTAGAGGATGCATACTTTGTTCTACAAGCAAGACTAGTACTAGGAATAATGACATATATCATCCCTTGCATGTTCCTACAAGACCATACAAGACCATGGGAGAGCATTTCTATGGATTTTGTTACATTACCCCTCAAAGAAAGGCTTAATAACTTCCTTTCCTTTAAATCCTACTATAGGTCTGACATAACAGAATTTGATAAATGACCAGAGAGCCATGTCACATCACCTAAATTAGCTTTAGGTGGGATATTTCCACCAAGAGTATTTGTATTACCTGTTATAATGTTATAATAATAAGTTCAAAGGTTTATGGATTACAATATAACCTTGCCTGTTGCAAGGATAATAATAATATCAGTATTAATATAATAATTGCACGAGTACGAAATATGAATATCAATATGATCGAGAACTACCCCACCTGTATTTAACGTTCTTCTTCAATAGATTTCCATAAAAAATATGTTTAATAAATCCAACAACACATGCACAAATGTTATTCAACTTCTGTGCCAAATAGTCTCTACCAGTTAATGAGAAACTTTAATGAGATTCGCCAAAACGCCAATCGATAAGAAAACTACTATTAATGCCCAGACAGAATTTGACAGAAGACTAGTTTTGTTTTGAATGTGTTTGATTATATTAAGAAAACTAAACTGAAAACCCATATTATAAGAAATCGTCTAGATAATAAAATGCGTGGAGTCTGTTGCATTTATATATAAATTGTTGTTACAATATGTTGGGGTTTATTGCATTTATATATAAATTCCCTTTAAATATAGATTCCCTTTAAATCTTGAAATGCGGCTTCTTTTGCGCTTTGCTTTGGTGCCCGCCATTGGGGGTTCTCTTTTCCTGCATACCTCGCTTTTCATTCACACCGGTTGGTTTTGGCTTTTCAATTGCATTGTCGCGATTTTGCTTTCCATTCACAATGGTTGGTCTGGTTGGTTGGTTTGCTTTCCATTCACAATGGCTGATTTTGATTCGCGATTTATGCACATCCATATGGTTTACAATATCAAGTAACTTAGTCCTTTTTTCCGGTGTTATCGTTGGATGCTGACTCTGTATACATTTTTTGGGAAAATCTTGATGTTTTTTAGTTGTTTCTTTGAGCTCTCGAGAAGGCGAACTTTTCTCATCGATAAGAGAATTAATCTCTCCTCGCAATGTGTTAATTGTCTTTTCAGACTGTTTCTCCTCCATCACTTTGTATTTATTGACATACTCCATAAGAGAATTAATCTCTCCTCGCAATGAATTGACTGTCTTTGCCTGTTCTTCTTTCTCCTTGAACAATTCAGAGTGTTTCTCCTCCATCACTGTATACTTCTTGACAGACTCTTCCATAAAAGAATTAATCTCTCCTCGCAATGACTGAACTGTTTTTGCCTGTTCTTCTTTCTCTTTGAACAATTTAGAGTGTTTCTCCTCCATCACTTTATATTTCTTGACAGACTCCATAAGAGAATTAATCTCTCCTCGCAATGAGTTAACTGTCGTTGCCTGTTCTTCTTTCTCCTTTAACAATTCAGAGTGTTGCTTGACATTTTCATCCACCTGTTGTTGAAGGCTACCAATTTCTTTTTCCATCATTGCATTGTGTTTAAGTAAAGCCTCGAACCTCTCTGCCTTGCTTGCAGACACAGCTTCCAACGCCTGCTTTTCATCTTCCATGCTAACCATTTTTTCACTGTACTTATTCAACTGGGCCTTCAAAGACTCCCCTTCAGTCTTCAGCTCTCTATTTGTCTCGTTGAGCGACTGTTTCTCGTTAGCCATTAACTCGAGGTTTTTCTGTAGCTCTGCAATCCTGCTCAACAGGTTCTCCTTCTCAACATTAAAAGCTTCATGTGCCGTTTGGCTTCTTCTACTGATCTCGGCAGTCTCCTTTTTGGCTGCTCCAATCTGTGTTACAAGAACATCCTTTTCCAATTTCCGACCTTTATTGTTTGCCTCTAATTCTGCAGATATCGCTTCAATTTGATTTTTCAACTGCAAAACAGTAGCCTCCAAATTCTTTTTACCAAGATTCACAGCTTTACAATCGTTTTCTTTCGCAGAAATTTCGGTATTGCATCTTTCCTCAGCTTCAAGCAATTGTTTACCTGCTTGAGAAATCGCAGCTTGGTATTCCCCATATTTCCTTCCATGCTCTTTTTCCATCGTTGCATTTTGTTTAAGCAAATCCTCCAACCTCTCTGCTTTGCTTACAGACATAGCCTCCAACGCTTTCTTTTCATCTTCCATCCTAACCAGTTTTTCACTGTACTCATTCAAATGGGCCTTCAAAGACTCCGCTTCAGTAATTAGTTCTCTATTTGTCTCGCTCAGTGACCCTTTCTCGCTAACCGTCAACGCGAGGTTTGTTTGTAGCTCTGCAAGCCTGGTCAACAGGTTCTCCCTCTCCGCATTAAAAGCTTCCTGTGCCATTTGGCTGCTTCTACTGATCTCGGCAGTCTGCTTTTCGGCTGCTACAATCTGTGATAAAAGCACATCCTTTTCCAATTTCCGACCTTTGTTGTTTGCCTCTAATTCTGCAGATCTCGCTTCGATTTGATTTTTCAACTGCAAAACAGTAGTCTCCAAATTCTTTTTATTAAGATTCACTGCTTTACACTCGTCTTCTTTCGCTGAAATTTCTGTATTGAATCTTTCCTCAGCTTCCAGCAATTGTTTACCTGCTTGAGAAATCGCAACTTGGTATTCCCCATATTTCCTTCCATGCTCTTTTTCCATCGCTGCATTTTGTTTAAGTAAATCGTCCAACCTCTCTGCTTTGCTGACAGACATAGCTTCCAACGCTTTCTTTCCATCTTCCATCCTAACCAGCTTTTCACTGTACTCATTCAAATGGACCTTCAAAGACTCCACTTCAGTAGTTAGTTCTCTATTTGTCTCACTCAGTGACCCTTTCTCGCTAACCGTCAACTCGAAGTTTGTTTGTAGCTCTGCAAGCCTGATCAACAGGTTCTCCCTCTCCGCATTAAAAGCTTCCTGTGCCATTTGGCTGCTTCTACTGATCTCGGCAGTCTGCTTTTCGGCTGCTGCAATCTGTGATAAAAGCACATCCTTTTCCAATTTCCGACCTTTATTGTTTGCCTCTAATTCTGCAGATCTCGCTTCAATTTGATTTTTCAACTGCAAAACAGTGGTCTCCAAATTCTTTTTCTCAAGATTCACTGCTTTACACTCCTGTTCTTTCGCAGAAATTTCTGTATTGAATCTTTCCTCAGCTTCAAGCAATTGTTTATCTGCTTGAGAAATCGCAGCTTGGTATTCCCCATACTTTCTTCCATGTTCTTTTTCCATCGTTGCATTTTGTTTACGTAAATCCTCCAACCTCTCTGCTGTGCTTACAGACCCAGCTTCCAACGCCTGCTTTTCATCTTCCATGCTAACCATCTTTTCACTGTACTGATTCAAAACGGCCTTCAAAGACTCCGCTTCAGTACTTAGCTCTCTATTTATCTCGACCAATGACCCTTTCTCGCTAACCATCGACTCGAGGTTTGTTTGTAGTTCTGCAATCGTACTCAACAGGTTCTGCTTCTCGGCATTAAAAGCTTCCTGTGCCATTTGGCTACTTCTACTGATCTCGGCAGTTTTCATCTCGGCTGCATCAATCTGTGATAAAAGCATATCCTTTTCCAATTTCCGACCTTTATTGGTTTCCTCTAATTCTGCAGATCTGGCCTCAATTTGATTTTTCAACTGGAAAACAGTATCCTCCAAATTCTTTTTGTCTGCTTTACATTTATCTTCTTTCGCAGAAATTGCAGTATTGAATCTTTCCTCAGCTTCCAGCAATTGTTTGCCTGCTTGAGAAATCGCAGCTTGGTATTTGGCATCCTTCCTTTCAAGTTCTTTTGTGAATTCTTTCTCAGTCTCCTTCAATTCTTCAGTCATTCTCCTTGCAGATTCAATATTTTCTGATCGCATTTCAGTGAGATTTTTTGACAAAACAGCGTTTTCTTTTCTTACGTGGGTGATTTCTTGCGCAAGCTTGCCATTGAGTATCTGCAGATTCAAAACCTTAACATGTTCGCTGGTGGGGTAAGGGGGTCCATTTGCAACTTTACCCTTTTCTTGCTCGGGTCTCTTCCCCATGCCCTTCTTGTTATTGCCTGTCATCTTGTTCACTGGCGAGGCCTACCTTCCTACGGATCCACAAATTTGCGATATAGGATATACCAGAGGGAGATAAATACCTCTTTCTTGAAAATAAATGGATTTATTATGTAAGCCGTATAGCATATAGAATACGAAAATAAATATCTCTTTCTTGAAAATAAATGGCTTGCTACAACAAGGCTCCCCCTAAAAGCTACCTCTTTTATTGTGCGCTGAGACAAACAACTAACCCTTGCAAATTCGACAAAGAAGTTCTCAAACAATGCGAAGAATTATAAGATAGACACTCAAAAGCTATTATCATTTGGTGCATTACATGGAGATTTGAGTCATCTATAAATAATCAATTGGAATTTTTCGTAGTCTAAAAAGTATTAAAAAAATTCATGTCCGCTCTTAACTTTTCAAAACTAAAAAAGTAATTAAATATATAAAACCGATATAGATTTAACTTAAACTCAAATCTATCAAGAACCTAGAGCGATCCAATTAAGAAATTTATTACACATCAACAAATTGGATCTATATATGGTGGTATAAGATAATTTAATATTAATCCCCTTATTGTGAAGTGGTAGGGTTTGCTTCATATCTAGCTGCAATATGGGTTATGAAGTAATATGTAATTTTTAAACTTAGCTTTTTTATGTGAATGTGCAATAGAAAATATAATAATGAAATACCAAAAAATTTCTAATACAATTACACATGTTTCATTAAAATAGCTTTACATAGCTAAACATGGCTCTACATGTACATGTCCCGTCCTCAAACCACCACACTAAGTTATCTTGGGTTTATTAGATGGATATGGACAAATTTAATCTAGGTTTTGAAGAACAAGAAAGGTTATCAATCTCTAAACAACATCAAGGAAGGTAAGCAAATCCCTTTGTGCACCACACAAGGATTTTTAGAATCAAGGGCTATGTAAAATGGCTTTTTAGAATCAAGGGCTATGTAAAATGACACCGAGTCGCATCTGTGTAGGGGTTTTTGGCAATTGACTTGGATATGGATGCCATTATAATGCTTAAACACCATCCATTGATCATTGAGCCTTGACCATCGTTGAAGAATGAAAAAAATGCATTAGGATGTTTTTTTTAATTTTTGAGGACCCTTTCATAGCTGGTTTCTAAACTTTAGAGTTGATATATGTGCCATGAGTAGTTTTTATGCAGTGGAAATGTGTTTTGAGGCATAAACATGGTAAGTAGGTAAACACTATCCTTGTTCCCTAATTGAACCTTTTTTAGATCAATCATTGTGAACAAAACCTAACCGATATAGATTTAACTTAAACTCAAATCTATCAAGAACCTAGAGCGATCCAATTAAGAAATTTATTACACATCAACAAATTGGATCTATATATGGTGGTATAAGATAATTTAATATTAATCCCCTTATTGTGAAGTGGTAGGGTTTGCTTCATATCTAGCTGCAATATGGGTTATGAAGTAATATGTAATTTTTAAACTTAGCTTTTTTATGTGAATGTGCAATAGAAAATATAATAATGAAATACCAAAAAATTTCTAATACAATTACACATGTTTCATTAAAATAGCTTTACATAGCTAAACATGGCTCTACATGTACATATCCCGTCCTCAAACCACCACACTAAGTTATCTTGGGTTTATTAGATGGATATGGACAAATTTAATCTAGGTTTTGAAGAACAAGAAAGGTTATCAATCTCTAAACAACATCAAGGAAGGTAAGCAAATCCCTTTGTGCACCACACAAGGAATTTTAGAATCAAGGGCTATGTAAAATGGCTTTTTAGAATCAAGGGCTATGTAAAATGACACCGAGTCGCATCTGTGTAGGGGTTTTTGGAAATTGACTTGGATATGGATGCCATTATAATGCTTAAACACCATCCATTGATCATTGAGCCTTGACCATCGTCGAAGAATGAAAAAAATGCATTAGGATGTTTTTTTTAATTTTTGAGGACCCTTTCATAGCTGGTTTCTAAACTTTAGAGTTGATATATGTGCCATGAGTAGTTTTTATGCAGTGGAAATGTGTTTTGAGGCATAAACATGGTAAGTAGGTAAACACTATCCTTGTTCCCTAATTGAACCTTTTTTAGATCAATCATTGTGAACAAAACCTAAAAACCATGACACAATCTCTCTTTAGGGTGTCTTTGGCTTTTGAGTTGAATTTATGTTCCATTACGAGATCTTGATCACTATAGATGGGTCTTGAGTCCTTGAAGATACTATAGGAATCAAAAGAAGAGCCTCAAACCCCAACCCTTACTTATTAGTAATGGGATTCCTCCTCGACAAAGTGGTCCGGGAGAAAGCCCATTACTAACATGGATGCTTAGTTTTTATGGAGAAGTCAGCGTCCAAGTGGATCTTTATGGACTGAACCATGCGCAAAAATCATTGAATCCATTGGAGCCGAGCTTCATTGCAGAAGCCAATATTGGAACATGGTTACGTTGCAAGAATCGTTGGATCCATTGAGACTTGCATCTTGTTGCATAGGTCATTGAAACCACCAAGGCTTGATTGCAGACTTTGTAGACCAAGTAGTTATAACCAAGTAAAAAAAAAACCCTAAATTCTTGGAAGCCATAAAACTAGAGTCCAAGTACATAAAACTCAAGCACGCCATGGTATGATATGAAATTATAGCATAAAGTTTGAGTGCATGCTTTATATTACATATTCGTTATGTTCCATATGGTTTCCCTTTAAAACTATGATATTATTCAAATATTTAAATGCATAACTTAGTCCTATATGAAGACATATTGAGGAGTTTTCAAACATGAAAAGGGGTATCATAGTTTTGGCATATACGCTGAGTAGAACTCACGAAGGGCCAAAAATACTTTGGTATACGGGCATAAACCTTTTAGAATAATGTGCCTCATATTTCCTTTGGATATACTTTATTATAGTTTTTATTAAACTAAGAGAGCCTCATCCCTATGGATTTCATATTGAAGTTGTTATAAAACTATTGTAAGCCCATAATCTACATGGCTATGGTATTATTGGAGCCATTATTTGAATATGGATTTTTCATGCAAACTATGGAAGTTCTCCTTTTCAAATATTGAATTCATTATCCTATATGCAATTGAGAAGAGTTTTGAGATCGTTCAGTCTAATCCTTGATGCATTGTTTATGGCATGAATTGGTCATGTGCACATCACTTGTAAAAGGTTTTGAATGCTATATGCACACATCACTTGTAAAAGGTTTTGAACGCTATATGCACACATCACTCGTAAAAGGTTTTGAACGCTATATGCACTTTTGTATAGTGGATATAAAGACTATACAGTCTTCCACTCAAGCACTTATAATGACATTTTTGAAGTAGTCATGTGCAGATGTATAATAGTTTGAAAAAACTAGCGCACTTATAAAGTTGCTTTATAACTCGAGGGAAAAAATAAGCCATGTGCAATTATTGGAAGGTGGAATGTTAAAGACCATAGAGTCTTCAACGATTATATTTTTGTTGGAAAGATTGTAATTATGAAGATATGACATTGCTTTAGGACTTCATGTAAGGGAATCATATGTTTCCTGAGTCATTATTGAGCAATTGTTGTTCTTGAGTTCATAATACTCTCTTGGAACATCAAGGAAAGTCTTACCTTGCTTGTCTCCTGCAGTTCATGATCAGATGTTTATCAGTTGCGACTATGTACATTGAAGCAATTGTTGGTCCTTAAGCACTTTTCATCTGAAGAATGAAACTGAAAGGTTTGAACGAGAGTGGGACTTTTGTAGAAGCAGTTGTGTTAAAAAAGAAACAACTACAAGTGTTGGTCTTTTAGCATTTTCCATCCAAAGAATGATTGTGAAGGACTTGAAGAAAAGTGTGGTATTGCATAAGCACTTCTTGTGCATTTTGAGAGTGGATATTAAAAAAATATTAATGCAGGTGAAAAATCCACTATTATGTAAAGCTTTTATGCATTTTGTTATGCATCATATTAATATACCCATCCTACGAGTTTTGAGCGGGACCGAAGACATATCAAATTATTTTGGTGAACTACATTACCATATGCGTGTGAAACTGAATGGTTAATGTTTTTTATTTCTCTCATTTGACTTATTGTATTGAAGATAATTTCAAACATTGTTTCTCATTTTCATATGCAAATAATTGTTAATTAAAAGTCATTTTTGCAGACTATAATTTCACCCTATTTACGGATATAAAAAAATGTCGTTTAGTGCCTCAAAATGGCCTTAGAAGTTCAGGACGCAAAAAATACACAAAAATGATACCAAGATGGAAAAAGGTGTTCTAATCCAATGGACTAGGTGGGTGTCCAGTAATACGCACTTCGATTAGTTCTACACCCTTAGGAATCAATGGTATCCATTGATTTAAGTGCCCTCATCAAATGGGGAAACTGTTTTTGAACTCGATGTTTTTTGAGCCACTTACCTTGGTGTAGGAGATTCCCTCCTTTGACAATCGGATAGATTTGGATCATCTTTTGGTCAGTTCCCTTAACCTATGTGGCAACGAGCCGATCAATACTACCCTATTCCATTAGTCAATACTGGGATCTATAGGTTCCAGTTGCTCTACCACCTATGATGTGCCCAATAGTGGTTGAAAATATGGCCGATGGAGGTCTATATTGAATACTAGGCTAAATCCAAGGAACACTACTACATATGGCTCAAAAGTCCCACGAAACAGTTAAAATTGATGCTTTCATGGAAAAAATTGAAAATTTCCCTGACAATCGTCGCTATAGCCACGGATGAACTTTTCGTCTCTTTAGCCACGAAGGTTCGTCGCTATAGCCACGAAAAGTCGAAAATAAAACTTTTTTTGTTTTACTTTTGTAACGGTCATTGACTTTTTGTTTTTTTGGAATTTGACCATTGTGCATTTTCGCCGGAACCGCGACCCTCATTGATCTATAAATACATGTTCTTAATTCATATTTTCAGAATCATTTGTTACAGTTGCAGCAATCTTTCTATTGGTTTTTCGTTCTGCGAGTTCAAGAGTCCAGTACTGGTTTGACACATCGAATTTTTGGTCTCATTCGTTTTCCAGGTTAGTTTAACTACAATGCACTAGTCTTTTTTTTGTTGCACCCTTTATGTTCCAACTAGGGCTTCAATGCAGATCTCATTTTTCTCTTTCTCTACCTCTTTATCCATGTATCCTCCATTAATAATCCATGTGGGTGGCAAGGTTAATGCTATGAATGCATGCATGTCACACAAATGTTGTCCATGCATGATATTTCCTCATGCATTTTTGCTTTCACGTGTTTTAATCCCTAATTTAAGGATTTTGAGATGTGGTTTTGGTTCTTGTTTAAAACATTTGTATTTATCCATGGTCCCTCTTTAGAATAACCATGAGGCTTATGATTTTCTTCAACGCAAAGTGTGGCCATGTATGTAAAAACATGCATAACAATAATTTGGATCTAGTTGGCTTCACATGTTCCATTAATTCTAACTAGGAGTACCTTTTCACATGTTCCATTAATTGTAAGTTACTAGGAGTACCTAGTATTCATATTCTTTACATCAATGGTGTAACATATCCATATAAAATACCTAACAATGGTGTAACATATCCATATAAAATACCTAACAAAGTATTTGAATTCTTAGGTGTCCATTTTGCTATAACGTCCCCTCCTACCATACCAACATGATAGAGAGGACGTGACCCTAAATGCGGACATCTAGTCCCATACTTAGTAAACAAACATTCAATTTAAAATGGAGCTTTTAACTAAGCATTCAAGTAATTGAAAGAACATATGGAAATGCATAACCATTTGAAAACACAGCGGAAGTAAATTCATTTAACGCATCCATCATTCATTCAAATATTCATCAAATAACAATTGCAAGATTAACACAGGAGAATACTTATCTTATAACAAAATAGTCCCAAGCAACTGGCTATGCAACTACAACGTTCCACCCAACCATAGGCCAGTTGTGCTCATCAATATCTTAACACACTGCCACCCCCCGAGCTGGGCATGATATCTACAAGGAATCAGGGAACAACAGACTCACACATAGCCAAGCATACACCAAGATTAGCCAAGCAAATCTACAATTGGGTTTATCAGGCTGCTAGGAAATGGCAAGGAAGAATTGCTAAGCTAGTGAGCTCAACCATAGAGCTATGGATACCCCTCCCAGATCTATTCATCTTGGCACCCACAATGCCTACACACCCAACACAAGGAAGTATTCTCTTCACTGCCACACAGTCCCTCAAGCCCTACCTTCCTTTCTAGTGCTCTCAGGGTGTGCATAGACAAGTAGCCAAAGCCCTCTTGATCTTCTTGAGAGGTTACTCCCTTCACTAGGTTTATCAAGCCAATTCTGTCCACTACCACTCCAAGTTTCTTGCTCACAGGTTCAAAACAAAACTGGGATGCACATACCAACAGAACTACACTTATTGGTCATGATAAAATGTTTTTACAGTGAGATGCCCAAAGATGGGGTTTTCATTAGCTTCAGAAAAACGTGGGCAACCCAAAAACGAAACTGGAAGATGGGGAACAACCCTGGGAATCCAAATCCGTTTTTAGAAAAACGTTCATGGACATTCTGGGGAAAAAATGACCTGCATAACAGTCCCAAATCGTGGCCCTTCTCTCCCGGCTGTTGTATAATGCAAAAACGAGCTCCCATGCATGGAAATTGCAGGAAAAATGGATGAAAACATGTAGGGAAAGACCCAGCTAACTCAAACTGCGTGAGAGAGGAAAGACTGTCTCTTCATAATTCTGAAGTTTATTTAACCAAGACAAAACATGACATGTTTTCCAGAGATGGGGAATGTAATACCTTTGAGCTAGAGACAGAGAAATATTAGTTTGGATATCAGAATGCAGTAAATGACCTTGAGAAAAAGATCAACCTTAGAAACAAGGATGTAGTTGTAAATAAAGGGAAGGGTCCTATTGATCAACCTTCGACTAGTCAGCATAAAAAAGAGAAACCAAAAGAGGATGTAGTAAAGAAAATTCCAGAAAATAAAAGAGATACAATCAGGGAAAGTGACAAAACACTTACTCCTTTCAGCCTGCAAAGTGAAATATCAAAAATTAAAATTTCTATCCCATTTAATGAGATATTGAAAAACAGTGAATATAAGGAACAAATCTAAAAAAAGGTTAGGAGTGAAGGGAAAATACAACTTGATGTTGTGGAATTAAATTATGATGCTTCGACTATTCTTATGGGTTCTTAAATGGAGGATAATAGTTTGGATGAAGTTCCACCCTTTTATGTAAATTTGAATGTTCATGATATGATCCTTAATAATTGTATGCTTGATTCAAGAGCTTCCCATAATTTGATGCCAAAGGTCATGGTTGAAAGTCTGGGTTTAGAAATCACTAGACCATATAAGGATTTGTTTGCTTTTGATTCAAAAAGGTCAAATGCTTGGGGTTGATAAAAGACTTGTTATTTTCTCTTACTAAATTTCTAGCTAGAAGTGTGGTCATGGATGTGGTTGTTGCAAATATTCCTCCCAAATTTGGTATTTTTTTATCCATATCTTGGGCCTCAAAACTCTGGGGAAATTTATAGATGGACATGTCCTTTTCTACAATTCCAGTTCTTGGTGAACATAGAAGATTATACACTGAGAAGAGACTCGCATATGTGGTAAGCAGCATAAATGAACCAGACAGTCACTCCATTTATGTAGTAGATACTAATTTAGGATCTTCCATTTTCTATAATGATTCTCAGTATGAAGAAAAAAAAGACCTAAATAAAAATCAAGAAGAAAATAACCAAACTAAGGAAGAGGAAATGGTTAGACAAAAACATAGAATTGAAGGGGTTTGGACCATGCATTTTGATGGGTCGATGAGCAAAGAAGGTGCTGGTGTAGGGGTATGGATAATAACTCCTTATTGAGAATTCCTGATGTATTCTTTCAAACTATATTTTTAATGTACCAATAATGTTGCGAAATATGAAGCCTTGATCCTGGGATTGAATTTGCTGAGAGAGTTGAAGACAAAAAATATTGAAGTATTTGGAGACTTAGAACTGGTAATAAATCAGGTAAATGGAATCAATCAGACGAAGCATCAAAAGATGAGGGCTTACAGAAATGAAGTCTGGGATTTGTTTGAGAATTTATTTGATGAACATGACATAATGGTGATACCCGGAATTAACAATTCAGTAGTAGATTCTTTGGCTACTACTGCTGGTGCTTTCAGAGTACCAAGTTTCTCAAAAAAGAAATATGATATTGAAGTGTTGAACAGACCTTATATTCCTGATAATTCAAAACATTGGCAAGTCTTTGAAGACGATCTGTAGATTTTTTTTTTTTTTAGAAATGACAAATGAATTTGCCAACATTGTCATTGATACTGAAGATTAAGATATGGAGGAAGTTCCCAATTTGGGATACTTTTCTGAAGAATCAAAGAAGTTCAAAGGAGAAATTGGAGGAAAAGAAATAATCCAACTAGAGAATAATGTCATTCCAAGAGGCCTTATACCCCTAGAAATATTGTTTGATAGGAATGACATAGCGAAAAATCCAAAGGTAGAAGCCCAAGAAGGCAAAATTAAAGATTGCAACATTGGGACAGAAGAAAGACCAAAAATAGTGAAAATTTCCAAAAGTCTTCCCCCAAACGAAGAAGAAAAATATGTCAAATTAATGAAAGAATTTTCTGATGTGTTTGCATGGATTTATGAAGATCTGAAAGAATATGATATGTCCATAATCCAACATACAATTCCAATCAAACCAAGAGAAAATCCATTCAAACAGAGACTCGGAAGGATAAATCCTTTATTGTTGCCAGTAATTGAAAAAGAAGTCAAAAAATTGTTTTTGCTAAAATTAATGTGTCATTAAGATTTTCCAAGTGGGTAGCCAATTTAGTCCCTATGAGGAAGAAAAATGGAGAGATAAGGTTGTGTGTAGATTTCAGAAATCTGAATAAATTATCTCTGAAAGATAATTATCCACTACCCAAAATGGATCACATTTTGCAGAAGGTTGTTGGGGCAGAGAGGATTTCCATGTTGGATGGTTTCTTAGGGTACAACCAGATCAAAATTTTTCTAGAAGATCAGGAGAAGACAACTTTTACAACGCAATGGGGGACTTTCATGTATGCGAATATGCCATTTGGATTAATGAATGCAGTGGCTATATTCCCTAGGGCCATGGATATTGTGTTTGTTGAAGAGAAGGAGAAATTTGTTGTAGTGTACATGGATGATATAACTATGTTTTCAAAATTTGCTGCAGATCACTTGAAACATTTGGAGAAGGTATTTGTGAAATGCAGGAAATTTGGCATCTCTCTGAATCCTAAAAATTCAAATGTTGTGATGAAGGAAGGAAAGTTATTGGGGCATATCATATCAAAATTTGGCATCAAAATTGATCCTGAAAGAGTAGCAAAAATTCAGAAAATTGGGATACCAAGAAGTAAGAAGGAAGTTCAGTATTTTATTGGTAGAGTAAATTTCCTAAGAAGGTTTGTACCCAGTTTTACAGACATTTTGAGAAATATTTCAGATATGTTAAGAAAGAATAATGAAATCAAGTGGACTATTGAAGCCAGAAAATTCTTCACATATACCAAGAAATATCTTACTAAAGCTCATGTTCTAATCAGTCCTGACTTTTCAAAATATTTTATCATTTTTTCCTATGCATCACAACATACTATAGCTAGGGTCTTATTGTAGAAAAATCAAGATAACATGGAACAACCAATTTCTTTTTTCAGCAAAATTCTGAGAGATGCAAAATTGAAGTACAATATAATGGAAAAACAAGCCTATGCGTTGATAAAATCCTTCAAAGATTTCAAAGTTTATATATTGCATTCCCATACTATTGCATATGTTCCATCTGCAGCTATAAAAGACACTCTTACTCAACCGGACCCTTAAGTAAAGAGAGAAAAATGGATTGCAGTATTTTTGGAATACGACCTAGACCTCTTAGAGCTACTAAATTGATCAAAGGACAAGGTCTAGCAAAACTAATGACTGAGTCAAATTGTGATTCCCTGGACATGAATTTCGTATGTGATCTTTCAATTGAAACAGTTCCCGATCTACCAGTAATTAAAGATTTCTCTTTGTCCCCCCGGTATAGCGATATTGTTTATGTTTCACAAAATATGCAAGCGCCTCCTGAAATGAGCAAGGCTAGGGCAAGATCTGTAAAATTAAAGTCAGCAAAATTTTGTATTATGAATGAGTATTTATATTGGAAAGATGCAGGAGGAGTTTTGTTGAATTGTTTGTTGGAAAATGAAGCACAACAGGTAATGAAATAATTTCACAAAGGGGTATGTGGAGGACATCCGTTCTTGGAAGGCTACAATGAATAATATTCTCATAGTAGGATTATACTGGCCCACTATTTTTTCAGATGTGTACAAAGAGATTTCAAAATGCCATGAGTGTCAGATCTTTGATGGAAAAAGAGAACTTTTACCTTTTCCTTTGAAACCGATTATAGTCGAAGCACGTTTTCAGCAGTGGGGATTGGATTTCATTGGGGAAATTAATCTGAATTATTCAGGGAAACATAAATGGATTTTGACAGCAACAGATTATTTCACCAAGTGGATTGAAGCTATCCCAACCAGAAATGCTACATCAATAGTAATAATGAATTTTCTGGTGGAAAACATTCTCTCAAGGTTTGGATGTCCTAGAAGAATAGTAACAGATAATGCACAGGCTTTTAGATCAAAGAAGATGATTAATTTTTGTCACAAGTATTATATTCAGTTAAATCATTCAACAACATACTATCCTCAAGGTAATGGGTTAGCAGAATCTTCAAATAAGAGTTTGTTGAGAATTATAAATAGATTACTAGAAGAAAACAAAAGGGCTTGGCACACAAAGCTTAAATATGATTTATGGGCAGCCAGGATAAGTACAAAAAGAGTTATTGATATGTCACCTTTTCAGCTGGTGTATGGACACTATGGAATTATGACCCAAAATTCGATGAGAAAATCCGACACATCCGACGAAAAGGACTGTGTCGTCAGATTTCACCTTCAAAGTTATGAAATTTGATGATTTTTTTTTAAATTGATAGAAGGTTCGGTCGGATATCCGACGACCCTCAGATATCCGACGACATCTGTCGGATAGCCGATGTAGTTGTCAGATATCCGACACTATATTATGCTCGCGGATGTCAGATATCTGACACTATATTATGCACATGAATGTCGGTTATCCAACAATATATTATGGCCGTGGTTGTCGGATATCCGACACTATATTATGCACGCGGTTTTCGGATATCTTACATGTATTTTACAACGGTAACTATGCTTAATTCACCATATATCTGATGAACGTTTATATTTTAAAATCTATAAATTTTGAAACATTCCGACATGTTTTCTATACAAGAAACGGTTTGCAGAAATGTTTTTATTCTGCAAACTATTTTTCGTAAAAGAATACATAATTAATTCTATTGATTTTGTGATTAAAAATAGCGAAGTGTGAAGATTTATTTTCTAAGATCGATAATATTCATTCAAGCTCTTTATGAGAAAATTTCAAATAGAAATATTCCTGATCCAAGCGAACAAAATCGACAATTGCTTGCTAAATTGTGGGATGGATTGAAAAGAAAGTCTGATGGGAAATGTTATTGTCCATGTAGTCAATGCAGGGGCTTTATTGTTAAATTTCATACATTCATAGCATAAAACATAAATGCATTACCAAGATCACTAGAAGTAAGACAAAGCACAAAACAACAACACGGAGTTTACCTTGGGAAACCCAAATGGGAGAAAACCCACCAACCTTCACTGAGAGATGATAATTCTGAGATCAGAGTACAAAATAAAGAAAGAGAAAGAATGTGAAAGTGTCTTTCACAAGTAGATTCCCCAAAGAAGCTTCCTCCTTCAAGTGATGTGAAATTTGCCTCCTCCAAGTGATGCGCACTTTCTAAGTGAGTGAATGAGATAATGAGGTGCACGAGCCTCTTATTTATACAAGTGCAAACTGGAAAATTCCCTAATGGGGCCGACTTCACCTGGGGGAAATAAATAATTTAATTGAATCTTTTTATTTGTTTCTTTTGCACCCCAAGGCTTACATTGATTCTTTCATGTGTTTACATAATTGATTACATAAAGTTCTTCTCCCCTTTGGAGGTATAAACAAGTACAATGAAAGTACAATAAAATATTATGAATAATATCTTCCGAAGTTGTACAAAATCCAACACTCCCTCTCAACGAGGAAGGTATTCTTCGGTCTTCATCTGCATCACGATCGTGTGGGTTTCATATTGTACATCCATTCTATCTCCATCATCTTTCTGCATACTGAAGGTTGTTCACACAGTCTCTATGCATCATCATCACCAGTCCTTCAGTGAGTCCAGGAGAATCACTCAATCTTGGATCCAGGAGAATCACTCAATCCTTGATATATGAGATTCAGCTGTACCATCTTTGCTATACAATTTGCTACCTATTTGTCTCATCTACCAATGGGGTCCTCCCATACCTGGCTAAGATCTCAGATGAGCAAAAGGGTACAGCCATCTACTGATTGTCTGACTCTTCTGCCTATGGGATTTCTCCCATATCTGGCTGAGTACCTAGACTGTAGAGGCACCTGTGCAACTGCACGGCCAACTACTGATTGTCCTTCTCATCTACCTATGAGATTTCTCCCATATCTGGCTGAGTAACCGGACAGTACAGGCACCTGTGTGAACCCGACCAACTGCTGACTGTCCTACTTATCTGCCTATGGTATTTCTCCCATATCTGGATGAGTAACTAGACTGCAGAAGGTACCTAGGTGAGCCCTACCAAGTGTTGACTGTCCTACTCATATTCTTATGGGATTTCTCCCATATATGGCTAAGTAACTGGACTGCAGAATGCACCAGGGAAAATCAGGGAAAGCATCTCAATGTCATCTTTCCCTCTCAAGGAGGGATACATTCTCTTCAACTCCAAGTCTTCCATAAAAGTATTCGAACTTCACCCTAGGAATAGCCTTGGTGAGAACATGTGCAATCTGGTCATCTATCGGCACATACTATAACTCAACAGCACCTTTCTGCACCATATCATGAATGAAGTGATATCGAATCTCGATATGCTTCGACCTGTCGTGAAATACAGGATTCACTGACATCTGCACACAGCTCTAGTTATCACCATGAATCACGGCCGACTCTGGAATCTAGCCAAAAAATCCTGCCAGGAGTTTTACAAAGCAAAACTTCTTCTCTAGCAATTGTGCTAGTAGCCATGTACTCGTCCTCTGCAGTACTGAGTGCTACCGAGTTCTGCTTCCTGCTGCACTAGGAAATAATCGTAGAACCCAAACTGAAGCAACATCTCGAAGTACTCTTCCGATTGCAACACATCCGGAACAATCTGAGTCTGTAAACCCATGCAATCTCAGGTCACTATCTGAAGCATATTTCAAACCATATCACATAGTGCCATGTAAGTATCTGAGCACAAGTTTTGCAGCAATCGAGTGAATCTTCCTTTTGTTCAAACGTGAACTGACTGGGGGCATTCACAACAAAACATATATCTGGTCTGGTGTTGGTAAGATGCATCAATGACCCAATCAACTAGAGATACATGGTGGGATTAATCAAATCAAAATCTGAAGTAGAATCTCTCAACTTCTTTCAATTCACATCCATCAGATTAGCAATGGACTTAAAGTCCAACATCCCGAATCTCTTCAATATGTCAATGGTGTATTTTCCTTGTCCTAGGAAAATCTCTTTCTGCCTCTGCCATACTTCTAAGAAGAAGTGCATCAATCCAAGATCTTTCATTTCAAACTTAGAGGAGAGATTCTTCTTACACCATACAATGAGTTTCTCATTTCCTATGAGAAACAAGTCATCAACATACAATACAAAAATTAGTGACTCATCATCTGCAACCTTGAAGCAAAGGTTCGAGTCTGCATCATTCTGATGCACCTTCCATCTCATAGCTGAAACAATAGCGATGATCGATCTGATGGAAGTATCTCGAGCCATAGGAGCAAATGTATCATCATAATCGACTCCCTCTTTTTGAGAGAATCTTCTGCCAACAAATCTGGCCTTGTATTTCCCATATGCTCCATGCTAAGTCTGTTGTGCCATCTAGATCTTTTCCGACCTACTGCAACATTTCTAAAGATATCAACTGGATCAATGGAATCGATAGGTTCATCCTTTTCTTCTAAATCCCTCTTTAACTAGAGGGGGATATGATATCATCTCCTTTGGTTCTATCATTTCATCATCGATCTCCGTGTCTGATCCTCTGCCTTTCCTGACAGCTAATTATTATTCAAAGGTCACATCCCTACTAACTTCAATCTGTCTGGACCCTGGGATGTAGACTTTGTAAGTCTTTGAAGACTCACTGTATCCCACAAAGGTTCCCTTCTTTCCTAAAGATTCCAACTTGGGCACATGTATAAAGACTGGACAACTAAATATCTGAAGGTAGCTTACTTCTGGTTTCACTTCTGTGAAAGCTTCCTCCGTGGCCATCCTTCTAAGTTGAGAGTCATGTTCTAGGAAGCTTCTTGCTGAACATCAACGGGATTCATATGTCCATCGGAACAAGTCTTCTCTTGTAGGACAAATCACATGGTATTTTCCCTACAAGTCAAATCTCGACTGATGATCAATGAAATTTTATAATCAAATGGAAAAAAAATTAGTTTACATAGTCATCTTAGCTAATACTTTATCACAGCAATAATGAACATGTCTAACAAACACTTTTGGGAAGTATCTAGATGTCTATTATCTCCGCTAGACCATTCCATCAAGAGTGTGCACTACCCTAAGCATGTAGGAGGGAGATATCATCTAGACTAACTTCATGGAATGTTGTGTAGCTCATATGCATAATATAAAAGGGTAAACTATATCAACTTCTTAATACATTAGATCTGCATATGAAAAGCATATCAGACAAAAATATATTATTTTGGTGTGTGGACCCCCACTGCCTTCTTGTGGGAACCATAAGAGATCTATGTTCTTGCATTCTGGATCTTCTAGAAGAGGAACTCCAAATGATCATCATCCTTTGCTTCTTACGATGATGATCCTCTTCTACATCAACAGTTGAGGCTTCATGCTTCCTTTTACTTGAACTTCAAAATCTATTTGCATAGTGTCCATATTTTCTGCACCTATAGCATTGAACTTGAGATATGTCATTCTTCTCCTTTTGATCTGGGTGAAGACTTGGTCTCCGATCTTGGTGCTTATGTTTATGGAACTTCCTACCTTTTCCCTTACCCTTCATGGCATGAGAAACAAAAGCTTAGTTCTCCTCAGGTTGAGTGCCATGGCCATGGAGTCTTTGATGTGCTGCAATCCTGGTCTCTTCCTGAGTGCAATCTGCCCAAAGCTTATCAAACTTTGGTAGTTTGGATCTACCACTTATGATTTGGATAAAGGACTCCCATGATGGTGGAAGACCATTTAAAGTGTGGAGGACAAGCTCCTTATCGCCAATAGGATCTCCACTGGGGTTGAGCCTGTCTCTGAGTTCTGTGATCCTTGTAAAGTATGACGCAATGGATTCTGACTTTGCTATCCCCATATTTGAGAGCTGGTTTCTCAAGGTCGTGGATACATTTAGGATAGTGTGTTCAAACAACTTTATAATGGTCTTGAACATTTTCCTAGCATTCTTCTTTCCTGAGATTTGAGGAACCAAATGGTCTCTCACTTAATCCACAAGAATCCTTCTTGATTTAGCATCATTCTTCCTCCATTGAGATTTATTCTCTTTGGCTTCTGGCTCGGGGACCTTCTCATTTACATATATCAAGAGATCATTTTCTTCTAGGAGTAGAAGAACCCTATACTTCCAGGAGATAAAGTTGGAGGCTCCTTCCAAACAATGTTCAACCTTCATCCCAATCATCTTGATTGCAGATATGGCTCAGAAACCCTAGCAAGAGCTAGGTCAAAAATGAAAGTTAATAATTTGAAAAACTGAACCCACAGATAAATTCTCCTTGCCAAGAAGAGTTGAATAGAGCGTGGGCTAGTCTAAATCTGTGGAGAGAAATGAGTTAAAACTAAAACCCTAATTCTATTGCAGCCAAAGAGTTTGGTAAAAAATTGAAAGTTCTCGGAATTGAATTTCATCTTCACCAATAGATTCTCCTTACCAAAAACGAAATTCCCATGGCTTTTTTTCTTCAAAATGGTGGGTGAAGACTTCACAAGATGAAACCGTCATTCCGGCAGGGTTCCAACAATGCTTCGACAGTGGCTTCTTGTAGAACGTCTTTGATACCATGTTAAATTTCATACATTCATAGCATAAAGCATAAATGCATTACCAAGATCACTAGAAGTAAGACAGAGCACAAAACAACAACACAGATTTTACCTTGGGAAACCCAAATGGGAGAAAACCCAGCAACCTTCGCAGAGAGATGATAATTCTGAGATCAAAGTACAAAATAAAGAAAGAGAAAAAATGTGAAAGTATCTTTCACAAGTAGATGCCCCCAATAAGCTTCCTCCTTCATGTGATGCGAAATTTGCCTCCTCCAAGTGATGCGCACTTCCTAAGTGAGTGAATGAGATAATGAGTTGCACGAGTATCTTATTTATACAAGTGCAAACTGAAAAATTCCCTAATGGGTCGGACTTCACCTGGGGGCAATAAATAATTTAATTTAATCTTTTTATTTGTTTCTTTTGCACCCCAAGGCTTACATTGATTCTTTCATGTGTTTACATAATTGATTACATAAAGTTCTTCTCCCCTTTGGAGGTATAAACAAGTACAATAAAAGTACAATAAAATATAATGAATAATATCTTCCGAAGTTGCACAAAATCCAACATTTAAGAGAAGAAGAATAAAGATCACAATAGCTAGAAAACATTGTAGGGAACATGGAAACGCTAACGGGGGACATGGATATCGTCCATTTGTAAGTTTTTCATTATATATGTTTTTATATTGATTGCTTTTGTAAATGTATGTATTATTTTAATATTTCTTATATTAAATTTTATCTATTGATGGTTTAATTTAGTTATAAAGAAAAGACATCCTACAACATATCGTCCGAAGGAAGTGATTTCAGAACAAGTACTGGAGGAACATGGAACTATCAATAATGGAGAACAAGTTAATGATCATATTGAAGAAGATGATCGTACTGATATCATAGTTGAAGATGATGGTACAAATGCTTTGATCCATGATTCATTTAATGTTATAATGGATGATGATGATGATGATCATTTTGATGATATTCATGATTTACCTCTTCTTGAGAAGGCATATGAACCCCTATTTGAGGGCTCCAACTCAAATCTTCTCTCTACTATATTTTTGATAATGAACTTGAAGGTTATGAATGGTCTTTCAAACATATCAATCACACAGATGTTAAGGTATGTAATATATTCCATCAAATAACATATATGATTAAGCTAAAGGTTATCACCATTCGTCTGATAATTTTATTGTTAATTCATAAGTAAAATTAATACGGAAGAAATGTGTTTTATTAATATTATTTATACATTATATTAACTAGATTTTTATTTCAATTTGTTGTAGCATGATAGCTGAATTTTTGTTGCCACCATCAAATATTTTACCTCGCACATATCGAGATTTATTTGCCATCATGAAAGAAATTGAAATGGAGTATGAAGCAATTCATGCATGCCCCAATGACCATGTTATATATTATAATCAAAATGAATTTGCAACAGAATGTCCGGAATGTCATATCAGTAGATATCGAACAGATGAAGTAACAAAAAAGGTGCCTCTCAAGGTTATTCATTATATTCCCATTATTCAATATTTGCAACAATTGTTCAGGTGCAAAAACATATCGCAATTTATGGATTACCATGCATGGAACAGAAGTCAAGATGAGATTATTCGAATTCCTACAGATGGGTCTTCATTTAGAGATATGGAGGAAAAATGGCCTCACTTTAAAGAAGAACCTCGTAATCTTAGGATTTCTTTGGAAGCAGATGGTGTCAATCCATTTGCAAATATGAGATCTGTTTACTCGGTGTGACCTATTTTTGTTATCAACAATAACATTCCTCCATGGTTGTCAATAAAGAGGGAGCACACAATGTTGTCAATGATTGTTCCATGCATATTGTGTCAATATCTTTTTTTTTAATGTAGTGGCATCTCATTTGTCGTATTTTGTTGCATAATGTCATATATATATATATATATATATATATATATATATATATATATATATATATATATATATATATTATTTTTCTCTTGTGCAATATAGTTTATATCTCTAAATGGTACGTCTCATAATTATATTTTTTATATGTTCAAATCAATCATGTAAGTACCAAGTCAAAGATATGAATGTATATATCGAACCTCTTATTGCTGAGCTACTAAATTTATGGAATGGAATCACTATGTATGACATATCTAGACCAATACGACAAAGACAATTTTAATTCCATGCAATGCTTGTATGGACAATACATGATGCCCCAGGGTTAACCCATTTTTACGGTTTGTAATTATAAGTTCCACTTTATTTGCATTTAATTTTATGAACTAGTTAATATACTACACACACATGTTTTTATAAATAATCCATTAATTTTGTATATAATTATAATTGAAATATATATTCCATCTCTTTATGTAGGTTCCAGACAAAGGGGAGATTTGCATGTCTAGTTTGTGGTCCTAAGATCAAATCTCATCGTTCAAAAAGATTAGGAAATGAGGAGTTTGATGAGTATAGGCACTTCCTCTCTAAGAATCACAGGTGTTGAACTATCGAAAAACATATGTTCAATGGAAAGCAAGAGACTGCATTAAAACCGAAGAGAATAACACCTCACCTATGGAAGTTGCAATATAATAGAAACCATCAAGGTAAGTATGAATCATCGTATATGAAATGTTATGTATTTTTTTGTATTGTGTGTTGCTTACTGTAATTGACATTGATTTCTGTAATTTCTTTATAAACTACGATTCATGATGGTCGTTCATGTGATCATGAAGGCATTAATGGGCTTCCACGAGGAATGAAAGGTTATCCTAGACAATTTAGTAGGTTTCCCTACTATGAGCACCTACAAATTGCCCATCTATTTGATGCAATGCATATCGAAAAGAATGTGACTGAAACATTATGGTGAATATTGGATAGAAGGAGTGAGAAAGAAAAAAAAGTCAAAATTTGCAAAGACATTCATGAAGGAAACCATGCGAAAAAAGACGTCATTCAATTTCATAGCAACGGAGAGAAAATTAATATAAACTCACTTCCATGGATGTTAACGGGCTAGAAAAGTAATGTTGTAAAAGAAGTCATACAAAAAATTAAATTTCCCACCGGATTATGTGCGAACATGAATAATATCATAACAAAGAAAGGTGATTTTGCGGGGGTGAAAACGCATGATTGGTATGTCTTCATGAAGGTAATTATTATGGTATGCATTTAATTATTTCTTTTCTTCTATTCCGGTGAATATTGTTGGTATTTTGTTTGTCTACTCTTCTTTTTTTAAATGAAACGATTTGTATATTGTTATAGTATATTCTACCTCTCTATATCCTGAACAACTTCGACAAAAATGTCAAACAAGTAATATATAATCTTGGGAAATACATGAGGTAAGTAGCGATTTTTGCATGCGCTTAATGTTGGTTTAATTCCTCGTAGAACTTATATTTGATTTTTGTGCTCTAATTAATGTTATGTAATATAATGTTTTTATTGTTAAATCTCTTGATTGGGTTGCGTCACTTGTAGATGGTTTTCATCTAAAGAATTCCATAAAGAAGATATAAAGTATTGGAAGAGATAAATTCATCGTCTCATGTGTGAAATGCAGAAGCATCTACCTTCGGCATTTTTCAATGCATAGGAACACTACTTCATACACCAAGTTGAGTAGATTGAATTGTGTGGACCTGTGCACTCAAGGTCCATGTAGATGGTTGAGTGGAACTTGAAATTTATGAATGGTTTGGCTAGACAACAAGCACATGTTGAGGGTTCTATGATGGAGGGGTATATGGTATACCAAAACATATTGTATATTAGTGAATATGTTGCTAAATTAGCATCAAAGCTCAATTTGCGTCACATTTGTGATCCGTACTCCAATAACAATTTCTAAGTGGAGTACTCAAAGGGGAAAAGTAGATCGAGGAAGGTGAAAGGTAATATAACACATTTGACTGTTTATTTTTATGTATATATCATACATATTCTATTTTTATATTCAATATATTGCATCAATTTAGAGTGTAATATACTTTGTTAAGTGAATATACATTTATATTGAATTTTAATTTTATTGTGATCAAATAGTTGGTTGAGAGTGGGATGCAATTCATTTATACATCGCAAACAATATTGACTGGATGAAGGTATGGATTGAACGATGTGAACAATTTGGTCATGGAATATCATGGGAAGGTGTGGCTTCATTGGTTAAAGCAGGCGGTAACAAAAAACGCTTTGTATTTTCATTTTTATCTCCTTTAACATCAAGGAGAGTGTTCGAGATAGTTGAAGTTGGATTCTTTTCGATTGGACACACCCATGAAGGCATAGAGGGAGCTTATGGAAGGTTATCAGTGAAGCTAATGCACAAGGATATATTTTCACTCTCGAAAATTATGGATACGTATATGACATGTGAAGATCAAAATTTCTATGTCCCTTCTCTAATTGATGAACTTTACGATTTTAGGTGTTTTGTGAAACCCCACCTTTTGGATGGAAATGCCAAAATCATCGAGATAAAAAAATGCCAGTTTTTTAAATTCCATCTCATAGATAACATTACAATCATGCAATGGAGGGAATCACTTTGGGATGAAGCTTGGTCGTCTCCTATTAATCTGTGGTGGTCATTGCCAGATGGTAGCGCAGACTTGTCGGTGGGGCAGCCTATATTATTAAATATGCAATCAAAAAGACCTTCAGACATTGACGAAAAAAATAGAAGGAATATAAACATATATTTCATTCTAGAATCGAGGGATTGATAAGGGAGGTGAACAATTTTGGTGTCCCAAGTTAGATTATTGGGAGTCTGTATATAAAGCTTTGGACAATCCCTTCGAGAGTGTTGATCAGTCAGCAACTAAATTTTGGCCATCGACAAGCCATGATATTCAAAGTAGTGAACCTGCAAGATTTGAACATGAAATTATGGATTCCTATTTGAAGGAAAATGTTCCTACTTTGCAGGATTTCTATGTTGGATCAGTATGCAACAAGCCTAGAGATGAATTCATTCCAAGAGTGGATGTTGTAAATGGCCAAATGGTCATTGTGCAATTACCAGATCCAGATTGTGAAATATGTTTGGGTAGGGCGATTGATAATTTTTATCAAGATTGAGATGCTAGTACTCTTGGGTCTTACAAAGTAGAGGTGCAATGGTGGAAGCCAACATGAGCATCGAAGGATTTGAAGGTCTTGTACAAAAAATTCTTAAATAGAAAGCAACAATGGGTTGTTGGTGCAAAATAAAATATGATGATCGATGTAAATAACATCATATGGGCATGGTCACCAAGGCTAGGATGGACAGGAGAAAAAATTAAAATAAACAAGAAGGGCCTTGCCGCAGTTAAGGCACAACGAGAACAGATGGGGCATAGTGTTGAGAGTGGGATGGATGTTCCTATGGATATCGTTTGATGGGAACTTAGCCCAACAAATTTATATTTTGTTACAATCCTTCTATTCTGTCTATCAACATGGATGGGTGACCAAACATCAAGCATCTGGAACGTCCACGAGCCTCTAGGAATTTGAGGAAAATTACCATTGTGATGCAGAATACATCATTTTTTTGTTATTATTGTGTAAGTAAGTCGTTCCTATAAAGATTACGCAGAGAATTCCTGCCTCATTTGGAAACAACTAAAATTATATATGTAAAAAGCTAGATATCCTTGATACTGTATCAAAAAAGAAACAAGAATTGATAAACTTGCCATTCAAACAAGGACTGAATATTATAGACATTGCACTTTTCACCTTAAAAGATTGCACATTTCCAAATGAAAATTGCACTTTTCAAATCAAAATTTTCATTTTTTTATTTGAAATTCGCACTTTTCAAATCAAAATTTGCGTTTTTTAATTTGAAAATCACACTTTTCAAATCAAAATTTGCATTTTTTAATTGGAATTCACGCTTTTTAAATTGAAATTCATAGTTTCATAGTAAAAACTGTAATTTTAGGGTTCATAAGTAGTCAAAAAATACACTATTCGAATATAAAAACACTTTTCAAAGCCAATATTGCAACTTTCAGAATCTAATTTTGCACTTTAGAAAAGTTGATATTGACACTTTCAAGTCTCAATTCACACTTTCTTAGTCCAATTTTTGCATAATGAATCCAAATTTAATGAAATTGACGTTGAAACCAAATCCTAAAAATAACTTAATTGCTCTTGTAATTTTATTGTCTCCATAGTTAATCATTTCCAGGATATTAATTTTGTTTGGGACTCAGTTCTTGGTAATATATCTCATGAAATACTGAAGGTAGATTAAATTTCCTTTAGCAACAGGTTGTTCGAAAATCATACCTAGATTCATACAAAAATGATATCCATTGTTTATTCAACAATGCTTCTCAACATATAGTATGCTTCAAGAAGTTAACTGCACTCTCGTTGTTCACTGAGCTGTAGGCAGATATTTTCATCATTTACGACTTGTCTATACTGCATTTTTGTTTAGGTTACACACTCAGCTTGGTTTATGCACTAGCTTTGCAAACACTTGGTTGAACATTGGCGTTTCTTTGGTTCTTAGATGATATTTTTGACATTTGACTAGTCTTTTATTTGATGCATGACGTGTTGAGCATAAACTATGGCAGGTCCTCCCTTGTTCTTGCAATGACACTTGAACTTGGGCCTCGTGACTCTTGTTAGCACTGAGAGGATTTGATGTGGGCTCACCTTTGACACCTAGACGATATGAATAGCAACATATTTGGTGGCATTCGACACTTACATTTGCGTTCTCCTTGCTTGCACTTGGATGCATTCATCGTGATTGGCAGCTTGATATATTTTTTGAATTAACTAGCGTTCCATGCATGGGATTTGGCAAATGGTGGGATGGTTGGGTTAATACAATTATGACTTGAAGTTGGCATAAGATATGGAGAACGGGACAAAAGACCCATACTTTTTATAAAACTCAACATAATATGTTAACCCAAGCAAACCCTTTTAATTAAAAAAACATAAAATATTATTTCAAAACCTTATAAAAAGTTTTAAAATAATTAAATTATATATATATATATATATATATATATATATATATATAATTTTATATCTTTGGATTTGGGTAAAAGTAAACAAGGGCAATTTGGCATTTAGGATAGACTTTAACTTCATGAGAGTCTTAGAATGTGGAGAGCATGAACTATGAAACTTACGAGAGATTTAGCTAAGTATGCACCATATTTTTTTAGGACTTTGACAATCTTGATAATAATTGCAGGCCTTTCAAAATCAAACAAGGAGAACAAAGGCCAGCGACATACATTACAAACTAACAAGGATAGAAGCTCGAAGCAATGAGAAACTGATCAAATTGACACAAAAACTCAGTGCTTTGGTGAAAATTCGATTGGATTATAAGCTTTTGATAGAGCTTCTTTTGAACTTTCCAGTCAACACATTGCTATAAAATAAAATTTTGATAGGGTAGTTTCTGGTACCAACACCTGTAACCCCCAATATCTCTCTCTCAGTCCTTAACACATAGTCTCTTTCTCTCTCTATATTATGGGCATCCAAAACTTCATAGTAGATATTGGACAGCTTTTGCATCTTTTCCTTTAAGAATTCACACTTGTTCACGTCTGAAACCCTCTCTCTCTCTCTAAACCCCTAACCCTCAATCTCTCTCTCTCTCAACCCTTGACCCACAATCTCTCTCTCTCTCTCTCTCTCTCTCTCTCTCTCTCCATCTCTATCTCTAAACCCCTAACCCCCATTATCTCTCGCTCCAAACCCATATCTCCTAATTTCTCTCTCTAAACCACTAATCACCTCCCCATACCCCTCTCTCTCTCTCTCTCTCTCTCTTTATATATATATATATGCCTCTCCCCCTTTTCCCCCTACCCTTAGCCACTCACTCACACACTCTCTCTCTCACTCTCTCTCTCTCTCTCAATCTAAAACTCTAAACCCCAATATCTCTCTCTCTCTCAACCCCTAATCCACAAGCTTTCTCTCTATATATTCTGGGCATAGAAAACATCATAGTAGATATTGGTCAAATTCTACATCGTTTCCTTCAATATTTCACCCTCTTTTAGGTATGATACACTCTCCCCCTCTCTCTCTAAACCCCTAACCCCCAATATATCTCTTTATCACTCTCTCTAAATCCATAACCCCCAATCTCTCTCTCTCTCTCTCTCTCTCTATCTATCTATCTATGTGTGTGTGTGTGTATAAGTCCCTAACTCCCAATCTATCTCTCTCTAAACCCCAAACCCCCAATATCTCTCTCTAAACCCCTAACCCCCAATCTCTCTCTCTCTCTCTCTAAACCCCTTCAAGACTTCATACTCTTTCACATCGGATACTCTCTTTACCTCTCTAAACACCTAACCCTCAGTCTCTCTCTCTCAACCCCCAAGCCACAATCTCTCTCTCTCTCTCTCTCTCTCTCTCTCCCAAAACCCCTAACCCCCAGTCTCTCTCATTCTCTCCCTCCCTAAACCCCTAACCCCCAATCTCTCTCTCTCTCTCTCTCTCTCTCTCTAAACCCCTCACCCCCAATCTCTCTCTTTATCTCTCTCTCTAAATCCCTAACTCCCAATATCTCTATCTCTCTCTACACTCCTAACCACCAAATCTCTCTCTAGGTCCATAACCCCCAATCTCTCTCTTTCTTTCTCTCTCTCTCTCTCTCTAAACCCCTAACCCTATCTCTCTTTATTAATCTCTCTTTTTCAATATTTCTCTATGTATCTCCCAAACCCACAATCCCCCCTCCCTCTCTCTCTAAACCCATAACCCTCACTCTCTCTCTCTCTAAACCGCTTCAAGACTTCACATGCTTTCACATCTTAAACTCTCTCTCTCTCTCTATGGAATCCAAAGCTTAATAGTAAATATTGGTCAGGTTCTACATCGTTTCCTTCAATAATTCAAACTCTTTCATGTCTAATGTTCTCTCTCTCTCACTCTAAACATGTAACCCCAAATATCTCTCTCTCTCTCTCAACCCCTAACCCACAATCTCTCTCTCTCTCTCTCTCTCTCTCTCTCTCTCTCTCTGTGTGTGTGTGTATTCAGGGCATCTAAAAATTCATAGTATATATTGGTCAAATTTCGCATATTTTCCTTCAATACTTCACACTCTTTCACATCTGATACTCTCTCTCTCTCTCTCTCTCTCTCTCTCTCTCTTAGGAATCCAAAACTTAATAGTAGATATTGTTGAGCTTCTACAGCATTTCCTTCAAGACTTCACACTCTTTCACTTCTGATACTCTCTCTCTCTAAACCCTTAACCCCCAATCTCTCTCTCTCTCAACCCTTGACCCACAATCTCTCTCTATTTCTCTATCTCACTCTCTCAACCCCTAACCCCCATTATCTCTCGCTCCAAACCCATATCTCCTAATTTCTCTCTCTAAACCACTAATCACCTCCCCATACCTCTCTCTCTCTCTCTCTCTATATATATATATATATATATATGCCTCTCCCCCTTTCCCCCTACCCTTAGCCACCCACTCACACTCCCTCTCTCGATCTCTCTCTCTCTCTCACTCTGAAACTGTAACCCCCAATATATATCTCTCTCTAAACCCCTAATCCACAATCTTTCTCTCTCTATATTCTGGGCATAGAAAACATGATAGTAGATATTGGTCAAATTCTACATCTTTTCCTTCAATATTTCACCCTCTTTCAAGTATGATACTCTCTCTCCCTCTCTCTCTAAACCCCTAACCCCCAATCTCTCTCGCTCTCTCCCTCTCTCTCTCTCTCTGGAAGTCCCTAACCCCCAATTTATCTCTCTCTAAACCCCTAACCCCCAATCTCTATCTCTCTAAACCCCTAAACCTCAATATCTCTCTCTCTCTCTAAACCCCTTCAAGACTTCACACTCTTTCACATCTGTTACTCTCTCTATCTCTCTAAAACCCTAACCCCCAGTCTCTCTCTCTCAACCCCAAGCCACAATCTCTCTCTCTCTCTCTCTCTCTCTCAAAACCCCTAACCCCCATTCTCTCTCTCCCTAAACCCCTAACCCCCAATCTCTCTCTCTCTCTCTCTAAACCCCCAACCCTCAATCTTTCTCTTTGCCTCTCTCTCTAAACCCCTAACCCCCAATATCTCTATCTCTCTCTACACCCCTGACCACCAATATCTCTCTGTAACTCCCTAACCCCCATTCTCTCTCTTTCTCTCTCTCTCTCTCTCTCTCTAAACCCCTAACCCTATTTCTCTTTCTTAATCTCTCTTTCTCAATATTTCTCTATGTATCTCTCAAAACCACAATCCCCCCCTCTATCTCTTTCTAAACCCCTAACCCTCACTCTGTCTCTCTATCTAAACCCCTTCAAGGCTTCACAGTCTTTCACATCTGAAACTCTCTCTCTCTCTCTCTCTCTCTCTCTCTCTCTAGTGAATCCAAAGCTTAATAGTAGATATTGGTCAGGTTCTACGTCGTTTTCTTTCACGTCGAATATTCTCTCTCTCACTCACTCTAAACATGTAACCCCCAATATACCTCTCTCTCTCTATCTCTCTCTCTCGGTGTGTGTGTGTGTATTCGGGGCATCTAAAATTTCATAGTATATATTGGTCAACTTTCACATATTTTCCTTCAATACTTCACACTCTTTCACATCTAATACTCTCTCTCTCTCTCTCTCTCTCTCTCTCTCTCTCTTAGGAATCCAAAACTTAATAGTAGAAATTGGTCAGCTTCTACATCGTTTCCTTCAAGAATTCACACTCTTTCACTTCGGATACTCTCTCTCTCTCTCTCTCTCTCCCTAAACCCCTAAACCCCAATATCTCTCTCTCTCAACCCCTAACCAAAAATCTCTCTCTTTGTATTTGGGGCATCCAAAACTTCATAGTAGATATTGGTTAGCTTCTGCATCTTTTCTTGCAATACTTCACAATGTTTCACGTCTAATACTCTCTCTCTCCCTCTCTAGACCCACAATTTCCGCCTATCTCTCTCTATACCCACAATTTCCCCCCCCTTCTCTTTCCCTAAACCCATAACCCACAATCTCCCCCCTCTCTCTCTAAAAATTAATTGAGTACTAATGTGTTATTAGAAATTAGTAAAAAAAAGAGTTCACACAAAATACAATATTGTAGTGAACATTCACCAACCACATGTTAATGCTTATAGGAGTGCATGTGCGTTAATAGCGTGCACACACTATTATGTGTGCATTAATAATGAGCACATGCTTCTATATGCATTGATTAGGAAATGTTCACCACAATCATACGTTGAACGTTTGTGGTGACATTTTTATAGTTAATTCGCATAGGAGAGCACACATGTTAGTAACGTGTGTGCACTATTAGTATGTGCATGTTATTATTGTGCACGCTCTCCTCCGTCTGAAAAAAGACAGAAAAAACGTTTCTTGCACATCATCTATTTCAATTTTTAGTGTTACGTGGTAAAATCCTTCCAGTTTGCGCACTTTTAGTTATCATATTTTTACACTCACACATTCAACTTGGATTCTTTGGTAAATTGGAACCTTCTCAACCATCTTGGACACAACATCTACACTTGGAAATTCTTAGAGCTCGGTTTGGAACATCTGACGATTCTCATAACTGTTGGACACATTGGAGTTCATTCATTTTGAAATTCATGTAAGGATCTATTAAAGAAAGGTTTGGTGATAAATTTTCTACATGATTTGTATGAGTTGTCTTCACTTGTAATATCCAATGGTTGTACGTGGTGTATTCATTCAAATTTAAAGATTATAAATTGTAAAAGGTTTATATATTTGCTTTTTTGTTGTTCAAAATGATCTATATGTACATGAATGTGGAAATTCCAAATATCAAATCCATATAAGACAAATGATATTTAAGATAACTAATAGAGTAACAAGTGTGTAAAGAAAGACATGATTTTGGTTAGAATGAAAAATATGCTATACAACTTCTTCCACAAATATGTTAATATGAGGAAAAACATAAACTCTCTCATAATTTAGGAAATAAAATGGATATGTTAAAATCATTCTCAAGATAAGGGAATATATCAATTAGTAGTACCTATTCCCCTTAAACATTGTATGTGGCCCAAAAGGGATCATTACATACATTTCACATACAACTATAAATCTCAAAACCATTAGGCTTGACTCCCTAGAAAAATTCAGCATCTAGCATAACCTTGTGCAAAACTCCCCAAATAAACTGCTTACATCCTAGGAATGTCATCTATCTCACATTCTAAGAAAAATGACAAATATTCATTCAATAAATAGAGGGTTTTCCATAGTACTAAATCTACTACTTAATCCCACATTGTAAAAGGAAGAGACACCCTTGACTAGGGAATATGCCACAACTTCCTGGAATGACTTTCCCCAAGGAGCAAAATCCAGAACTCTAGTAGGCTTATCGAATGGACTGGGAGTTGAGGGAACCTTCGTATATTTGGAAATAACTTTCCAAACTTTATCAACATACATACCTTGGGCCTAATCATTTATACACATAGTAGAATCCACCATAATTATCAATCATTGTTAGCCTTCGATAGATCCAAATTCAAAATCCATCACTCTTTGTGATCCAATAATCCACTAATTCTAAGAAGTCTGTAAATACACCCCACTACTAGAAACTAACAGCAATATTTGTGATGGGAAAGATAAGATATCACCAACCTAGGATTGTGTTTTAACTTCCTTGGCCACTAGGATAGGACCAACTAATGACCCACTTATGTTAGATGAGGCAATTGATACTACAACAGCTATACCCTAAGAAGTTGTAGCAACTGTACCATGAGAAGATACAAAAATTGTACCTTGAGAATATATGGGAGGTGGTTTTTGTTGTGGGAAGTGACAAATGAAGTCATCAGGAGCTTTATAGGAAAACAAATTATTGTATATATTTAGATAATGCACCAGCTACTGACAAACCCATCCTCTATAATAACTATAATAACAAGGAGAAGCTTGAAATGAATTGCACCAACCATTTTGGATCAACAAATTGCTAAACCTATTGGAGAACAAGTCTGTAAAAGCTCATATAAACCAATGAAAAGATAAGTGAACTCCAACCAAAAAGAATATTGAAGTTGTCCTCAACTCTCTAGATTAAAATTTTCTATCCATGACTAAACATAGGCTAGGGAATTGGTGATTTTCTAAATACCATACTACAACACCTACATAATTGTTTCCTTATAGACATACACATGGTAGAATCCATCATAGTGCTCTATCCTTGCTAGCCTTCAATAGGTCCAAATTCAAAATTCATCACTATTTGTGATCCAATAATCCACTAGTTCTAAGAATTTTGTAAAGGCACCCCACTACTAGAACCTAATACCAATATTTGGGATGTGAAAGATAAGATTTCACCAATATAGGCTCTTGTTTTGACTTCATTGGCCACTTGGGTAGGACCAACTAATGACCTACTTATGTTAGATGAGGAAATTGATTCTAAAATAGCTATACCTTGAGAAGTTGTAGAAACTGTACCATGAGAAGCAACAAAACTGTACCTTGAGAATTTATGGGAGGTGGTTTTTTATGTGGGAAGTCACAAATGAAGTGTTCATAAGCTTGATAGGAAAAACAAGTATTGTATAGATTTAGATAATGCACCTTCTACTAACAAACCCCATCCACTATAATAACTATAATACAGGGGATCAAGTTTGAAATGAACTACACCAACCATTTCAGATCAACAAATTGCTAAACCTATTGGATAACAAGTATATAAAATGTTATTCATGTTAGATAGTTTATTTCAAGTTATGTTAGATAGTTTATTTGATGTTATATATTTATTGCTATCTTAGATTGTCTGTTTCATGTTTATGTTATGTTTAAGTTAATATTAGCATACATTGATGTAATGTTGACATCGTTACAGGTTTTACACCATGCTCATTTTCCCATCACCATCGTGCTTCATCAACACCATGCCCATTGCCACCATCAATGTCACCACCATCCTCCTCATGCCCACGTTGTCACCATCTCCATCCTCATCATCCCCATTGTTAACATCCTAGACATCGAACACCATCCCCATTCCCATTGACACCATCAATGTCACCACCATCCTCCTCATGCCCACGTTGTCACCATCTCCATCATCATCATCCCCATCGCCACCATAAAACACACTTAAAGGATCATACCTGAAGGGAACAAGTCATTTTCATGTTCTTGTTCTTGTTTGAATTAATCCCTAAGTATTCCTTCCATGACTATATTTAGCCAAACTAATCTCCCTCTCACTTAACAACCACCCATTGCACCAAAAACTGATTATTTTCTCCATATTTTCCAAGATCCACATATAATATTATTTTTAACCATTAAGGTTTAGTAAATATCCCGGGTAACCATTAGGGTTTAGGCCCTCATCAAAACCATTATCTATGAGAGTATATATGTTATTGTTTACCATGATTCCAATTTACCTAGTGGTTAGATTGTACACAACTAGATTGTACCTTAGATTATACACAACTATTAAATTTTATCTCATCCACCTCTATGAGAAGATCCTCCCCTATAAAAATATTCTTTATGAGAAGATGTCAAATAAGCCTATAAGAAGTTCCATAGTCCACCCATTGGGCCCTGGGCTCTTATCCTTGTGCATTGTGGTGAGAATTTCAAGATGTTGTCAAATGAGAAGAGGGCATTTATATGATTGTCAATTGATAGTGTCTAACAACATTAGTATTCCTTCTAGGTTTCATGCCATATATTCAATTTGTAACCTAGGCATACAAAAAGATTTTATTATAAATGTCAAAAGTAAATAAGAGAAACTAAATGAAAGTGTAAAGCATGAAATTTAAGCAAGATAAATAATCTATAACTAATAACATATTTATGTCATTGTTCACTTGAGTAGGCCACTTGGATTGAGTTTCTATTAGATATCATTTAAAATGTTTAGTATTTTAACAATGTCATTTTCCATAGTGTCATTTCTATAAGTTGAACAAGAAAATTGCAAAGGGAATCATGTATGGCTTGATAGAAAGTCATCATGCCTAATTTAAAGTTCTATCTTCAAGTTTTTAAAGGATTTGAAGGTAAACAATTATGCCTATTTCAAAGATCCAATAACATGTTTAGAAAGGTCATGACACTTAAGCAATCAAGGATTGTTTTAACCTTTAAATATTTATTGACATATTTGAAATGGATTGATGGTAATTCATCATGGTTATTATAAGGATCCAACATCAATTTGTACATGTCCTTCTCCTTGGTGATAGGATTCCTCTTCATTATGGAAGGTGAGATCTCAGTTGAAGGTGAAATGTATGGTGACATTGGGATATAAGAATGCTCAACTAAAAATTGTATTGTAATAAAAGTATTATTTGAGGATGCCAAACTATGATGGGCATAGTCTTGCTTCTAAGGTGGGGGTAATAGTAATAAAAGTATCACTACCTCATCTAATTGGTTAACACTTTACTATGTTTCAAGGTAGTCGGAGAATTTTCACTCCACTTAATATAAAACCCCAATTTTGACCCCAATGCATTAAACTTGTAAATAATGTAATATCATTATAAAATCGTGGTAAGGAGCTCAAGGCCAAGGCCTTGCCATTGATTTAGTGATTTATGTATAGACATTTAAAAATCGATGCATGTGGATTGTGTGCTAGCCAAGCACAATAGAAATTACAAATATCATGTAAATATGTATTTTAATAAAAATACGCACAACTAGCTATTGAATGCAACAAGATTATGGGGGCATGATTTTTACAAGGAATAGGGAGGGAAATATTCAAACCCTTGAACCAATAATGTCAATCCAAGTGTCAATGAGAGAACCCATGAACCATCAACTACTCATGTTGACTTTTGTACCCAATCATTCATTTATCCCAAGAATTGGTTGAAGTAATTATTATTTCGGTAAATGGAGAGGTATGGTTGTCCCATTTTTGTGTATGGGAAAGCCACCATTTTGGAAATTCATGTTTGGATTCCTTGGCAAGAAAAGAGCCACACAAATTTTCCCCAAGCCATTCTTCATGCATGAGTTTTGCTCTCTCACGAGTTGGGAGCTAGATCGGTGTTTTCTCTCACATTTTACCTGAGTTTTCGTCCATTTTCTCTAGCTGGGAGGTCGTTTTTGTGTTGCAGAAGGACTAGGACGAAGGGAGTCACAATTTGGGGGTCAATGGAGGTCGTTTTTCCCTTTGAATGCCCATATACCTGCCGAAAACTCGATTTTCATCCCTGTGTTCGATTTTCCTTTCCCACGATTTGTTTTTGGGTGCCATGATTTGGGAAATCCATGGACACCATGTGTTGTGAATCCCATAGTTAAAAACGTTTTTCTGTGCCCAACATATGTGTTGATGTGTGTGGTAAAGAATTTTTTGGATCAAGTAATGGGTATTCATTGCTTTGGGTTGAGCTTGAGTGTTCCCCTTCCTTGTATAAATCATGCCCCGCTCGGGGGTGGCAGTTGTGTTGAGAGAATGATGAACACAACTGGCCTATGGCTGGGTGGAACATTGCAGTAGCATAGCTAGTTGCTCGGGAAAACTTCACAATCAAGATAAGTATTCTCTATGTGTTTTACTTCGGCATTGTTTTTATTTGAAGACTGTTATGGTTATGCTGATGAATGCAAGTGAAATGTGTGTATATACATATTTTATTTTCGTTGTGTTCAATTTGAATTATACATATGCACACATGCATTTTATTGTTTTATGAATTGTTAATGATGAATATGGTTGTCTTTTTGTAAAATCCCATAATTTTTAGTGTCATGTTCCCTTCCTTGATATGGATCCATGGGAGGGGATGTGACAGTGTGGTATTAGAGCCACAGGTTACAACATCGGGCCTGAATGGCTAACTTGAAAAAATTGCAAAGGTAAAACCCCTTCCTGATCACCACTGATCATTAGGAAAATTTCAAAATTTTCAAATTTCTAAGCTTTTGAGTTTTTGTTTAAGTATGAAGTCAAAGAAAAATTGTAAAAATCCCTGAAACTATCAGCGAGGAAATGGAAAATTTGCCAATATGTTTTGGCGAGAAAGAAAAAAAGTTGTCGAAAGAGGCATTTCGGCGCAAAAATGAAATTTGCGTCAATCGATGACAAATTGGAAAGTGCGCCAAAATGGGTTGGCGACAAAATTAAATTTGCATCGATCGGTGACATATTGGAAAGTGCGCCGAAACGGGTTGGCGACCAAATGAAATTTGCGTCGATCAGTGACAAATTGGAAAGTGTGCCGAAATGGGTCGGCGACAAAATAAAATGTGCATCGATTAACGAAAAAATGGAAATTGCACCGTGTTGGATCGTTTTCCAACTACACATCATTTATTTGAGCTTCACAACTTAATTTTCCACTTCTACTAAGTATTTTGACTCAATTATGTGCTTACATCATTAGTAGATCATCAGTTTCAGTGAATTGGGCCTCCTCCTTCATTCAGGGAGTGAATTGGGCCATCAATATCAGTTAATTGGGACCCCTCCATCATTCGGGGAGCAAACTGAGGTGATTTGCATGACTAAATCTCCCTACTTAGTCCAACCGACAGCATTTATTATTATAGTGAACCAACTGGAGTCAGAAAAGCACCCTCCTACTTAGCTTGACTTCATCTGGTGTCATTTTCACCTAATATTCAGGTAACTGAAGTCAGAAATGTGCCCTCCCCTAATTTTGGGCATTCAGTTGAGTTCTGGATTCAGTTAGACTCAGTTAGACAGTTTCAGAGTCTGTTAGAGTCAATTACATGGTAGTTAAGTGGTTAAATGATGTGCCGAGTAGTGTTAACTTCCATGTAATCCACTCTCTTGCATTCAATTCGAATGACCTCTCTACGATTCGAATTGCTTGGCTTATTGTATCCATTGTTACACATTGTGATCATCTTCTGATTTTATGATAATGCATGAATTGATGCAAACCTTTTGCATCAGTGTTTCGACACACAATTTACCGCATGCATCTATGGTAACTGTTGTCTTTGTTTCATAGATCTTTTGTGCTTGAATTTTACATGGTATCAGAGCCATGGCAGGAAAAGGAACTTTTCTACAGAGTTTTATTGATGAAGCTTTCTGCACTAGTGTTTCTGTACTTCTGCACTAGTGTTTATGCACTTCTGCACTAGTGTTTCTGCACTAGTGTTACTGCATCAGTGCATTCTGTACCTGGAACACATATGAAGCTTGAGCAAGATTGCTCAAAAATATTCCAACACTGCACCAGAAGATGAAAATTTTCCACATAAATCCCGGATAATGTGCATCCGGCTTATCAAACTTGCTTGATAGGCTATATCGAGTGTGATGCAACTTGAAAAGTGCAGGTTTGCAACCTAAATATTGCTTGTTTGTGTTTGATTGCAGGTTTCTCACAACCTCCTATTGCATTCGCTATAGCTAAAGTGGACTCTTATTCAAAATATCTTCTTACTCCTTTCAACTATCATCAATGGAAGGATAATATGGAGATTTTATTACGCTCCAAAGGGCTCTACAGAGTTACTATGGGCACAAAACCAGAGCCTAATGTAGCCATAGAGAAGTCCAAGTTCTTCAATAAGCTTGTTGAAGCTTATGGTTTCTTATGTCTTAATATTTCGAAAGATCTTCTTTTCCATCTCAGTGGGTTGAAGACTTTGAAAGAAGTATGGGAACAACTTGCCACACCCTTTGGAAATCAGGATGATATGAGGGCTTATTAGTTAGAGAATGAATTGATTTCCCTGAATCCTGGAAATTTCGAGACCATTAATGAGTTTTTCAATAATTTCAAGCATTTGGTGCTTCAGTTGAAGCAATGTGGTGTCAAGAAGAAAGATGACCTGTTGATTATTTCTATCCTTTCGAAAATTGGAGCAGATTATTCAGTGTTTTTCTCTACCTTCCATTCAGGAAAATTCACCATTATGAATTGGAAGATGGCATCCTTGAATGCATTCATTGAGTCCTTAACAAAAGAGAATGACAAGCTTGTTCATATGGTTTCCATTAGATCCTCCAAATATCAAGCCCTATTTGTTGGAGGACCCAAGGATACGAATGGTAAAGGAAAGCAACAGAAAGAGAAGACCAAGTAGTCAGATGAGTCCTCGGGTTCAAGAAAATACAAGCAAAAGGGAAAGGATAAGGATAAGAAAAATTGTTCTTATTGTGGAAGGGGATTTCATCCTGAAATATCATGCATGAATAAAACTATTGATAAGAAGGCCCTTCTCTTGGAGAAAAACAACATCACTCTTCCAGATGACGCAAGGAAGAAGGACAATAATGATCATGCAAAAAGAGGTCATGCACTCATGGCAAGTGTTTCAAATTCTACAGCTCTTCTCATAGATTCAGGAGCTTTGAATCACATGGTTGAAAGAAAAGACTCCTTCTCATCATTAGAATCTGACAGCTGCATCTCCATCCACATGGGAGATGGTTCACAAATTTTATCAAAAGGCAAAGGTACTATTCATTTAGAACATGCCAGTTTTCAAAATGTTCTCTATGTTACTTCTCTAGCTTCGAACCTGCTTTATGTGTATCAGATGACACGCAATGGTTTTCCCAAGAAGGTTGTATTCATCCCTAATGATGTTGAAATTTATTATATTAGCACCGAAACACTCATTGCAATAGGAAAGGAAAATCATGTTGCCAAAACCTATGAGTTTTCCCCCTTTTTGTTGTATTCAAAGCCAAATGCCCTTCCGACTCATGGAAATGATGTTACATAGCTATGGAATAAGAGGTTTGGACACCTAAATTATAAATATTTGCAGCTGCTACAAAATAATTCCATGGTTGAAGGCCTTCTGAACATTTTGGCGGTTTTCCAACTGTGCTAAAATATTTTGTTATATATGGATTGAGCTCTTGTCCAAAGTGCCTCTGAATACTTTTGTGATATGAAAGCCCACATATTTTGACAAAAAAATATTTCTATCATAGAAACACAAACTGAATGTCAATCAACACTTGAAGATGCAATAGATGTGCATATGGAACATTGTTGTTCTCACCATATTATTTCTAGCATAGGTTTTACCAAAGATTCTAGGGTTTATAAAACATATTAAAAACCCTAAATTTCCTATTGGGCCTTTTATAGCTTCAAGGGTGCTTTAGTGTATTGAGCATAATTTTGTATTGAGTTATGACATAAATAGTTAATTGACATTCATGGATTTTAACTAGTAAACAGTGTTTGAACAATGGATTATATATTGGGATGTAGTAAAATAGGAAAAGGCATGCTGTTACAAGAAATACCACAAACAAACAAACAAAATAATTCTACAATGAATTTCAAAATCTTTGACTTTTTTCTACCTGTATTTTACTTTCATTGGCTTTGCATTGGCTTGAATCTTGAGAAGCGTACTTCAGTTCCAATCTTAAGCTCCTTTTTAGCTTTTAATGGACAATATCATACACTAAATGTAACTTGTGTGGTATGGGAATTAACGGACGTTCATAGATAATCCACTGCCCACCCAATATTACATGCAAAAAGAAGAACAAGTTTCATGCTAAAAGAAATTCTTAATTTTAAAGTTCAGTTTTAGTTATACGATGGGATTCTAACAAACATAAAATATCCCCCATAGACTGCTTTCTATAATGTTGTCATAAAACTCGAAATTATAAAAGATATGTGGTTTTATGTTTGAGTATTTCATCCTTTCTATTGAATGAGGAGTTGGTTCTGGCTTTAAATGAATGTTCCATACACAAACCAATAATTGATCCCTTGCTATTAATTGCATGGGAGAGGCATTTTTAAGGCCTGCATGCTAGGAAACAGAAAGATACCACAAAGAATATAAGTTGTGCATTTGTTCAAAGTAATTGAAAGTAAAAACCATGACATAAATAGTTTTTCTTGCATTCAATAAATACTCCTGTGCAGAGTAATGTGCTCAAGACTCACAGACATAATAAAAAAATCGGAAAATACCCTTCCTAATGACAATAGCATGAACCAAAGGCAATACTCTAGATGGATGTTTAATATAACATGCTTTTCCATATAGCATTCAACCTCAACACCAAGTCTAAATGTATAGCATTGAAGGCATTCTCATATGTCAAACTTGAGGCCAATTCCAAGATGTCTTTCCATCTACGATTGTACCAAAAAATATTTCCTAAGTGATTTCCTTTGGTAATCAAGGTGCAGAGAGGGTTAGACAGTCAAAAAATTCATTAACATTGCATATATATGAGTTTCAAATAGCACATTTTCCATATATGTGTATTATATAGAGGTACATTGTTTGTTAGGCGGCATCTTAAATAGAAGAAACTCTTGAGAAAAGAAAAGCCTCCATCCTATGGACCTAATGAGGTTGTCCTATGCAAACAATAGTACTTGCATTGTTAAGGAGGAACATCCCATGGAAATAATCCTTGATGAAAAAGTGGATCATAAAGAATGGAAGGCCTCTTAGTACTCTTAATAAACATTGGTGGTTGCATTGCTAAGGAGATACATTCTATGGAGATAAAATTTCAAGGAATTTCATAACTTATAAGGAAATAAGAGCTAGCCTTCTTGAATCTCTTAATATATAATGGTCCCTACCTATAATCTCATTACATCCTAGCAAGCATAAGTTGGCACTGAGAACCCCATGGATGAAATATTCAATTGCCACCAAACTTTATGATGTTGAACCTTGTAACGGTCTAACCTGAAAGTTATGGTCATCTGACATGTAAAATTCTATATACATGTATTCAACAATCCCGCAACTAAAAGTAGGATAATATTGAAAGAAATGTTTAACAGGAAAGATCTATGTGACTTAAGAATATGCCAAAGAGAATTAATCTCTCCTCGCAATGTGTTAATTGTCTTTTCAGACTGTTTCTCCTCCATCACTTTGTATTTATTGACATACTCCATAAGAGAATTAATCTCTCCTCGCAATGAATTGACTGTCTTTGCCTGTTCTTCTTTCTACTTGAACAATTCAGAGTGTTTCTCCTCCATCAATGTATACTTCTTGACAGACTCTTCCATAAAAGAATTAATCTCTCCTCGCAATGACTGAACTGTTTTTGCCTGTTCTTCTTTCTCTTTGAACAATTTAGAGTGTTTCTCCTCCATCACTTTATATTTCTTGACAGACTCCATAAGAGAATTAATCTCTCCTCGCAATGAGTTAACTGTCGTTGCCTGTTCTTCTTTCTCCTTTAACAATTCAGAGTGTTGCTTGACATTTTCATCCACCTGTTGTTGAAGGCTACTAATTTCTTTTTCCATCATTGCATTGTGTTTAAGTAAAGCCTCGAACCTCTCTGCCTTGCTTGCAGACACAGCTTCCAACGCCTGCTTTTCATCTTCCATGCTAACCATTTTTTCACTGTACTTATTCAACTGGGCCTTCAAAGACTCCCCTTCAGTCTTCAGCTCTCTATTTGTCTCGTTGAGCGACTGTTTATCGTTAGCCATTAACTCGAGGTTTTTCTGTAGCTCTGCAATCCTGCTCAACAGGTTCTCCTTCTCAACATTAAAAGCTTCATGTGCCGTTTGGCTTCTTCTACTGATCTCGGCAGTCTCCTTTTTGGCTGCTCCAATCTGTGTTACAAGAACATCCTTTTCCAATTTCCGACCTTTAATGTTTGCATCTAATTCTGCAGATATCGCTTCAATTTGATTTTTCAACTGCAAAACAGTAGCCTCCAAATTCTTTTTACCAAGATTCACAGCTTTACACTCGTCTTCTTTCGCAGAAATTTCGGTATTGAATCTTTCCTCAGCTTCAAGCAATTGTTTACCTGCTTGAGAAATCGCAGCTTGGTATTCCCCATATTTCCTTCCATGCCCTTTTTCCATCGTTGCATTTTGTTTAAGCAAATCCTGCAACCTCTCTGCTTTGCTTACAGACATAGCCTCCAACGCTTTCTTTTCATCTTCCATCCTAACCAGTTTTTCATTGTACTCATTCAAATGGGCCTTCAAAGACTTCGCTTCAGTAATTAGTTCTCTATTTGTCTCGCCCAGTGACCCTTTCTCACTAACCGTCAACGTGAGGTTTGTTTGTAGCTCTGCAAGCCTGGTCAGCAGGTTCTCCCTCTCCGCATTAAAAGCTTCCTGTGCCATTTGGCTGCTTCTACTGATCTCGGCAGTCTGCTTTTCGGCTGCTACAATCTGTGATAAAAGCACATCCTTTTCCAATTTCCGACCTTTGTTGTTTGCCTCTAATTCTGCAGATCTTGCTTCGATTTGATTTTTCAACTGCAAAACAGTAGTCTCCAAATTCTTTTTATTAAGATTCACTGCTTTACACTCGTCTTCTTTCGCTGAAATTTCGGTATTGAATCTTTCCTCAGCTTCCAGCAATTGTTTACCTGCTTGAGAAATCGCAGCTTGGTATTCCCCATATTTCCTTCCATGCTCTTTTTCCATCGCTCCATTTTGTTTAAGTAAATCCTCCAACCTCTCTGCTTTGCTTACAGACATAGCCTCCAACGCTTTCTTTCCATCTTCCATCCTAACCAGCTTTTCACTGTACTCATTCAAATGGACCTTCAAAGACTCCACTTCAGTAGTTAGTTCTCTATTTGTCTCACTCAGAGACCCTTTCTCGCTAACCGTCAACTCGAAGTTTGTTTGTAGCTCTGCAAGCCTGGTCAACAGGTTCTCCCTCTCCGCATTAAAAGCTTCCTGTGCCATTTGGATGCTTCTACTGATCTCGGCAGTCTGCTTTTCGGCTGCTGCAATCTGTGATAAAAGCACATCCTTTTCCAATTTCCGACCTTTATTGTTGGCCTCTAATTCTGCAGATCTCGCTTCAATTTGATTTTTCAACTGCAATACAGTGGTCTCCAAATTCTTTTTCTCAAGATTCACTGCTTTACACTCGTGTTCTTTCGCAGAAATTTCTGTATTGAATCTTTCCTCAGCTTCAATCAATTGTTTATCTGCTTGAGAAATCGCAGCTTGGTATTCCCCATACTTTCTTCCATGTTCTTTTGTGAATTCTTTCTCAGTCTCCTTCAATTCTTCAGTCATTCTCCTTGCAGATTCAATATTTTCTGATCACATTTCAGTGAGATTTTTTGACAAAACTGCGTTTTCTTTTCTTACGTGGGTGATTTCTTTCGCAAGCTTGCCATTGAGTATCTGCAGATTCAAAACCATAACATCTTCGGTGGTGGGGCAAGGGGGTCCATTTGCAAATTTACCCTTTTCTTGCTCAGATCTCTTCCCCATGCCCTTCTTGTTATTGCCTGTCATCTTGTTCACTGGCGAAGCCTGCCTTCCTACGGAACCACAAATTTGCGCTATAGGATATAGCAGAGGAAAATAAATACCTCTTTCTTGAAAATAAATGGCTTTATTATGTAAGCCGTATAGCATATAGAATAGGAAAATAAATATCTCTTTCTTGAAAATAAATGGCTTGCTACAACAACAGACTCCCCCTTAAAGCTACCTCTTTTATTTTGCGCTGCAACAAACAACTAATCCCTTGCAAATTCTACAAAGAAGTTCTCAAACAATGCGAAGAATTATAAGATAGACACTCAGAAAGCTATTATCATTTGGTGCATTATATGGAGATTTGAGTCATCTATAAATAATTAACTGGAATTTTTCATAGTCCAAAAAGTATTAAAAAAAATTCATGTCCGCTCTTAATTTTTCAAAACTAAAAAGTAATTAAATATATAAAATCAATATAGATTTAACTTAAACCCAAATCTATCAAGAAGCATCCAATTAAGAAATTTATTACACATTAACAAATTGGATCTCTATTGATGCTTAATAGATCGAGGTTTAAAATGGATATATGGTGGTATAAGATAATTTAATATTAATATGGGTTATATCTAGGTGCAATATGGGTTATGAAGTAATATGTAATTTTTAAACTTAGCTTTTTTATGTGAATGTGCAATAGAAAATATAATAATGAAATACCAAAAAATTTCTAATACAATTACACATGTTCCATTAAAATAGCTTTACATAGCTAAACATGGCTCTACATGTACATGTCCCGTCCTCAAACCACCACACTAAGATATCTTGGGTTTATTAGATGGATATGGACAAAATGAATCTAGGTTTTGAAGAACAAGAAAGGTTATCAATCTCTAAACAACATCAAGGAAGGTAAACAAATCCCTTTGTGCACCACACAAGGATTTTTAGAATCAAGGGCTATGTAAAATGGCTTTTTAGAATCAAGGGCTATGTAAAATGACACGGAGTCGCATCTGTGTAGGGTTTTTTGGCAATTGAGTTGGATATGGATGCCATTATAATGCTTAAACACCATCCATTGATCATTGAGCCTTGACCATCGTCGAAGAATGAAAAAAACGCATTAGGATGTTTTTTAAAATTTTTGAGGATCCTTTCATAGGTGGTTTCTAAACTTTAGAGTTGATATATGTGCCATGAGTAGTTTTTATGCAGTGGAAATGTGTTTTGAGGCATAAACATGGTAAGTAGGTAAACACTATCCTTGTTCCCTAATTGAACCTTTTTTAGATAAATCATTGTGAACAAAACCTAAAAACCATGACACAATCTCTCTTTAGGGTGTCTTTGGCTTTTGAGTTAAATTCATGTTCCATTACGAGATCTTGGTCACTATAGATGGGTCTTGAGTCCTTGAAGATACTATAGGAATCAAAAGAAGAGCCTCAAACCCCAACCCTTACTTATTAGTAATGGGATTCCTCCTCGACAAAGTAGTCGAGGAGGAAGCCCATTACTAACATGGATGCTTAGTTTCTATGGAGAAGTGAGTGTCCAAGTGGACCTTTAGGGACTGAATAATGCACAAAAATAGTTGAATCCATTGGAGCCGAGCTTTATTGCAAAAGCCAATATTGGAGCATGGTTACATTGTAGGAATTGGCTGAGCCATTAAGGCTTGCCTCTTGTTGCATAGGTCATTGAAGCCACCAAGGCTCGATTGCAAAGTTTGCAGACCAAGTGGTTGTAGCTAAGTAAAAAAAACCCTAAATTCTTGGAAACCATAAAACTAGAGGCCAAGTACATAAAACTCAAGCACAACATGGCATGAAATTATAGCATAAAGTTTGAGTGCATGCTTTATATTACATATTCGTTATGTTCCATATGGTTTCCATTTAAAACTATGATATTATTCAAATATTTAAATGCATAACTTAGTCCTATATGAAGACATATTGAGGAGTTTTCAAACATGAAAAGGGGTTATCATAGTTTTGGCATATATGATGAGTAGACCTCACGAAGGGCCAAAAATATTTTGGTATACGGGCATAAACCTTTTAGAATAATGTGCCTCATATTTCCTTTGGATATACTTTATTATAGTTTTTATTAAACTAAGAGAGCCTCATCCCTATGGATTTCATTTTGAAGTTGTTATAAAACTATTGTAAGCCCATAATCTACATGGCTATGGTATGATTGAAGCCATTATTTGAATATGGATTTTTCATGGAAATTATGGAAGTTCTCCTATTCAAATATTGAAGTCATTATGCTATATGAAATTGAGAAGAGTTTTGAGATCGTCCGGTCTAATCCTTGATGCATTGTTTCTGGCATGAATTGGTCATGTGCACATCACTTGTAAAAGGTTTTGAACGCTATATGCACACATCACTTGTAAAAGGTTTTGAACACTATATGCACTTTTGTATAGTGGATATAAAGACTATAGAGTCTTCCACTCAAGCATTTATATTGGCATTTTTGAAGTAGTCATGTGCAGATGTATAATAGTTTGAAAAAACTAGCGCACTTATAAAGTTGCTTTATAACTCGAAGAAAAAAATAAGCCATGTGCACTTACTGGAAGGTGGAATGTTAAAGACCATAGAGTCTTCAACGATTATATTTTTGTTGGAAAGATTGTAATTATGAAGATATGACATTGCTTTAGGACTTCATGTAAGGGAATCATATGTTTCCTGAGTCATTATTGAGCAAGTGTTGTTCTTGAGTTCATAATACTCTCTTGGAACATCAAGGAAAGTCTTACCTTGCTTATCTCCTACAGTTCATGATCAGATGTTTATCAGTTGCGACTATGTACATTGAAGCAATTGTTGGTCCTTAAGCACTTTTCATCTGAAGAATGTAAGTGAAAGGTTTGAAGGAGAGTGGGACTTTTGCAGAAGCAGTTGTGTTAGAAAAGAAACAACTACAAGTGTTGGTCTTTTAGCATTTTCCATCCGAAGAATGATTGTGAAGGACTTGAAGAAAAGTGTGGTCTTGCATAAGCACTTGTTGTGCATTTTGAGAGTGGATATTCAAAAAAGACTAATGCAGGTGAAAAATCCACTATTATGTAAAGCTTTTATGCATTTTTTTATGCATCATATTAATATACCCATCATGCGAGTTTTGAGCGGGACCGAAGATGTATCAAATTATTTTGGTGAACTACATTACCATATGCATGTCAAATTGAATGGTTAATGTTTTTTATTTTTCTCATTTGACTTATTGTATTGAAGATAATTACAAACATTGTTTCTCATTTTCATATGAAAATAATCGTTAATTAAAAGTCACTTCTACAAACTATAATTTCACCCTATTTACGGATCACAAAAAATGTCGTTTAGTGCCTCAAAATGGCCTTAGAAGTTTAGGACGCAAAAAATACACAAAAATGATACCAAGATGGAAAAAGGTGTTCTAATCCAATGGACTAGGTGGGTGGCCAGTAATACGCACTTCGATTAGTTCTACACCCTTAGGAATCAATGGTATCCATTGCGTTACGTGCCCCCATCAAATGGGGAAACTGTTGTTGAACACGATGTTTTTTGAGCCACTTACCTTGGTGTAGGAGATTCCCTCCTTTGACAATCGGTAAGATTTGGATCATCATTTGGTCAGTTCCCTTAACCTATGTGGCGATGATCTGATCAATACTACCCTATTCCATTAGTCAATACAAGGATCTATAGGTTTCAGTTGCTCTACCACCTCTGATGTGTCCAATAGTGGTTGAAAATATGGCCGAAGGAGGTCCATATTGAATACTAGGCTCAATCCAAGGAACACTACTACATATGGCTCAAAATTCCCACGAAAGTTTGCCACGAAACAGTTAAAATTGATGTTTTCGTGGAAAAACAGTTTAAATTTTTGGAAAAAATTCAAAATTTCCTCGACAATCGTCGCTATAGCCACGGATGGACTTTTTGTCTCTATAGCCACGAAGGTTCGTCGCTATAGCCACGCAAAGTCCATCTGTCGCTATAGCCATGAAAAGTTGAAAAGAAAACTTTTTTTGTTTTTCTTTTGTAACGGTCATTGACTTTTTGTTTTTTTGAAATTTGACCGTTGTGCATTTTCACCAGAACCGCGACCCTCATTGATCTATAAAAACATGTTCTTAAGTCATATTTTCAGAATCATTTGTTATAGTTGCAGCGATCTTTCTATTGGTTTTTCGTTATGCGAGTTCAAGAGTCCGGTATTGGTTTTCCACATCGAAGTTTTGGTTTCATTCGTTTCCCAGGTTAGTTTAACTGCAATGCACTAGTCTTTTTTTTGTTGCACCCTTTATGTTCCAACTAGGGCTTCAATGCAGATCTCATTTTTCTCTTTCTCTACCTCTTTATCCATGTATCCTCCATTTATAATCCATGTGGGTGACAAGGTTAATGCTATGAATGCATGCATGTCACACAAATGTTGTCCATGCATGATATTTCCTCATGCATTTTTGCTTTCACATGTTTTAATCCCTAATTTAAGGATTTTGAGATGTGGTTTTGGTTCTTGTTTATAACTTTTGTATTTATCCATGGTGCCTCTTTAGAATAACCATGAGGCTTTTGCTTTTCTTCAAGAAAAAGTGTGGCCATGTATGTAAAAGCATGCATAACAATAATTTGGATCTAGTTGGCTTCACATGTTCCATTAATTCTAACCAGGAGTACCTTTCAAATGTTCCATTAATTGTAACTAGGAGTACCTAGTATTCATCTTCTTTACATCAATGGTGTAAAATATCCATATAAAATACCTAACAAAATATTTGAATTCTTAGGTGTCCATTTTCCTTCCAAACCTCTCTTATGGAAAAATGGGAAGTAATGGTGTATAGGGTTGATAAGAACATATATAAGTGGATCACTAAACTCATGGTATTAGAAATCAAAGATAAAATTGAAACCAAAGTTTTGGTAGTCAACCATGTCTATGATTGTTCATGTTGGGTCCCAACAAAGTGAGCCTATGCACACCTAGAAAAGGATACTCACATATTTTTATGGGTTTAATCTAATCAAAATACATGACTTCTGTTAGTTTTTTAGAATTTACTTCAATCTGATCTAGGATCTTAACTGAGAGAACAACATGTACAACATATCTATAGCATATCAATCATGGACACAATAATGCAAGCACACAAGAGACACATAGTTTACTTGGGGAAAACCATAAAGGTGAAAAACCCCAATAACTTCCTCAGACATAGATAGTGTTGATGTATATGTAACTTCGGAATGTATTTCACATATATGTATATTGTATTCCTATAGAGATGTTATTATTCCTCTATACGGAAGTGGTTGTATTCCTATAGAGATGTTATTATTCCTCTATACGGAAGTGTCGTCATTTATATTGTAAGTGTCGTAACTTATACTTGATGGGTTATTAGACCACCCTAGTGGGGGTTGGCCATGTGGGTCAAAGGGTTATTAGACCACCCTAGTGGGGGTCGGCCTAGTCAGCATTATGTTAAGTGGTTAAGTTGAGGCCGACCTAGTTGAGTAAAGGTCAAGTCAAGTTAGTGTATAAATAGAGAGTGTGTCTCTCTCATTTTACACATTCTATTCTCTCAATCACACTGTGGAGAGTGGCGCACTTGTGGAGGAGGAGGCTCTGCTTCTAGGAGAAGACTATCTCTTGTATTCTGGTTGTATCATTGCTCTATCTATCTCTGAGGAAGTTATTGGGGTTTTTCACCTTTATGGTTTTCCCCAAGTAAACTCGATGTCTCTTCTGTGCTTGCATTATTGTGTCCATGAATGATATGCTATAGATTTGCTGTACATGTTGTTCTCTCAGTTAAGATCCTAGATCAGATTGAAGTAAATTCTGAAAATTTAACATGGTATCAGAGCTAGCCTGAAACAAGGCATGATATGGCATGTATGACACTTGTTGCACTTACGATGCTAGGGCTTGATATAGCAAACACCAGTTATTGTATCACTTTCGCTATAAATCCGTTTTGGCGATGTTTTCAGATTTGAAAGCTTTACAGGTCGAAGATTACATCCCCATGTACCTTGTGTCCAAAGGAAAACCTCTAATTCGTTGTACTTTGTGATTTATGATCTGTACAATATAGGGTTTCTGCCTCTTCCAAATCTGAGTCAAAATCAGGAAACCTTGGGAAAAAAGGTCATAACTTGGGCTAGGAAGATCCAAATGAAATTTCGTAAAAAGTGACAGGTAGTACACAGACTGTAATATCTCAGGAAAATGTTTCAGAGGCTGAACTTGAACCAGTGACACGTGGCATGCCGTACAAGTTCGCTCTCCTGTATTATCCCATAAACAGGTCACGTTGTGACACTTGGCATAACTCTGTCTCAGAGAATCCAATTGAGGTCAGACCTGTCGGGATGGAAAGATAATAGGTCAGGCTATCTCAAGAAAATTGTTTAGAGGCCGAAGTTGAAACAGTGACACGTGGCACGCCATACAAGTTCGCTCTCCTGTATTATCCCATAAACAGGTCATGTTGCGACACTTGGCATAACTCTCTCTCAGAGAATCCAATTGAGGTCAGACCTGTCAGGATGGAAAGATAACAGGTCGGGATATCTAAAGAAACTTTTTCAGACCCTGTGGATCAAAAAGTTTGGATTTACACTAGAAACAATCAGGTACATATTTCTGTCAAAACAGAATTATTGTTTAGTACCTTCATTCATGGCTTCCAGAATTTAGGGCTTTGGAGAAAGTTGGAATTTTTGTAATCGGAGACCACGGCTGAATGCTACTCATCAAAATAAAAATTTTGAGACCAAGATCAGAATTTTTGGTTGGGCAGAAGGCGGGGCTTGATCAGACCCTAGTTCGGGACTTTGATCAGAAAAGTGGAAAATTAGGGCTTCTGTAAAAATGGGAATTTTTGAAATCTGTGACCATGGCTGGAAGCTCCTCAGAAAAATAGAAGCTTAGAGCTTTGGATCAAACCTTTTGATTGGGCAGAAGAGTGGGCTTCATCAAACCCCAGTTCAGAGTCACGTCCAGTGAATCCGGAAGTTTCAAAGGCAAAATTGAGGAGTGAAACTTTGCAGTTTTCAAATTCTGAATATACCAGCTTGATCAGCTCATCAAGGCGCATATTTCTATCCTTTCAGAAGTTTGAATTTTTGGGGTTTCTCTGACAAACCCATATCCAGCTCCAGGTCTAGTTCTTGCAAATCAAGTGGATTGGGTTAATCCTAGAAGAAGATGGATTGGTCACCTGCATAAGTGAAGAAGTTCCTGTTTTAGAGGGAGATAAGGCTAAGGCCTTACATAAGAATATTACAAGCGATCTTCACAGGTATCACTCATCGAGGTATGTTTCGATATTTGTTCATGATTAAGTTTATGGTATGTTTGTCTTCATGTTATTACGGTTAGTACAATCTTGATTTTAGATTTTTCGTATCACCTTAACAAAATTATGAATGCATGATAGAAGATATTCATTCGTTAGGGTGTTGACACTTATGATTGTACTAATGCGTTATGGTGTTGTATGAGGTTTATGTTGTCTGCTAACATAAAAGGTACACCAAGAAAGACAAATCATGTTCTACATCAAGAACATATGATCATGGTGACATGAAGACAAGGATTCATCCATTGTCATGGATCACATAGAAGATCTACTTTCGAGGTATGTATAACTTGGTTCTACAATGGTTAACTTATGAGACATGCAGGTTACTAGCACAAGTCACTGAAGAGAACCAGAAGACATTATGCGGGTATGTTAGACATAACTAGCTAGCATGCTAATCCAGGTATGTTTTTCCTATATCAAGCTAGAATCCTACCTTGTGTTAGGATCTTATAATGTTGTGTTGTTGATAATGATTATTCATAAAGTCATAGGTTTGAATAATCATGGTTGTATGCATATTATGTTTCTTACCATAATTGATGATATGACTAACCAGAAGAATCATGAAGGTATAGGTTTGAATAATCACGGGTTTTATGCATATTATATCTCTTGTCTTGATTGATGATTCAACTAACCAGAAGAGTCCTATGATCAAATAAGAATATGTATGAGTAAAAGAAGACTTCCCTGAAACCTTGAATACTAATGTTTATTATCTGTGAATGATCATGAATATACATGTCTAAGATTATTGTGTTTTGATAGTATTAAGATTATACTAATAAATGTGTGATTATGTATGAGACCTCAAGGATAACACAATGATGATACTAATAAGCATGCATAGTGATTAAGGATGGATGTAAGTTCAAGGACAGGTAATCCAGGAAGCAAAGATCAAGAGGGAGCACACTCTAGTTGTTCCTGCAAGAAAGCAAAGGAGCACACTTCAGTAGTTTCTACAAGGATGTAGATATTTAGAGGGAGTTTACCACTTCTCACAATCCACATAAGAATGGAGTTGCAGAAAAGAAGCAAAGACTGAGAGGGAGTCAACCCAACAAACAAACAAAGATAAGTATTTGAATTGTCATTACTTGCATATTTTATTGTTTAAATAATACTATTCAATAATGTATATACTGACGTTCCTAGAATTAGGTTGTGTATTATGCATATTAGAATAGTTGCATTAATGAATAGTATACTACTAATATGCATGGGTAAGTGGCCTATGGCACTGTACAACATTCCATTTCAACTTATCTAGAATGAAACCTCTTTGCTGACATGTTGCGAGTTGTGCACACTCTTAACAATGTTCTGGTAGAGATTGGAAGGCATCTAGAAAGTTACGGAATATGGATAAATGTTGTATTGAAGCATTGGCTAAGATAATTGCATGACTGTATGACATATTTCTTTATATGTAAGAATTTGTTCTAAAAACTATGAGTTGTTTTCTAATCATGCAATTTAACTTGTTGTGTAGGAAAGATCGTATGCCATCACCTACAAAAGAAGAACTACAACATTTGTTCAGCAACAAAATTATCTATTGAAGATATTGAAGTTCCCAGTATACGGGAAGAATGCCATGATCCGTCGATCATGAAGAACGATGTTTGGGATGCGGTCCCAAAAGCTGAAGGGAAGTCTGTTGTGACTATCAGATCAAGCATGTTGCAGATGGAAGCATTGAGAAATATAAAAGTGATGAAATAGAAGATGCACCAGATGGATTTCAAGACAGCATGGTGTAGTCATATATGTGTGCAGAACTTGGTATGGTAGGATAGACAGCTTTCTATCCAGTTTGGGCTTTACCAAGAATAAAGTGGATTCCAACATTTTCTACAAGGTTGAGGAAGGCAATCCAGTGATACTACTTTTGTATGCGGATAACCTGTTTGTTACAGGTAAAGATAGATTGATTGTCGACACGCAGCGGAAGCTTGCTGCCGAGTTCGAGATGAAGAACTTGGGGATGATGCACTATTTGTTTTTGGCATGGAGGTGTGGCAGAGTGCAGATGGAATCTTCCTTGGACAAGGGAAGTATGCAGTAGAGATCCTGAAGAGGTTCGGGATGATGGATTGCAAGGCCATGGCCACACCTATGACATCGAATTTGAAGCTTCTTTGTGATGCTTCATCTGAGCCGGTTGATGTCTCTATGCATCGTCAGATGATTGGGTCCTTGATGTACCTGACAAACACGAGACCAGATATTTGCTTTGCAGTGAACACATTGAGCCATTTCCTGACGGATCTGAGGAGTGTTCACCTGGTTGCTGTAAAGCATGTTCTGAGGTACCTGAAGGGTACAGTGGATTATGGGCTCAAGTATGAAGCGAATCAAAAGTTTAACCTCCAGGGTTATGTTGATTTAGATTGGGCAGGCAGTGTTGTAGATAGGAAGAGCACATATGGGTGCTGCTTCAGTATGGGATCAGGTGTGATCTCTTGGTTCAGCAGGAAGCAGTCCTGCGTAGCACTGAGTACAGCTGAGTATGTTGCAGCCTGTTCAACTAGTTGTGAGGTAGTATGGCTACGTAAGCTACTTTCTAAGTTATTTGATCTCCCGTTGGATGCTACTAGTATCTTCTGTGATAACCAGAGTTGTGTGAAGCTGTCCGAGAACCCAGTGTTTCATGACAGGTCGAAACACATAGAGATCAAATATCACTATATCAGGGATATGGTGCAGAGAGGAGCTGTGAAACTCATGTACATTGGGACGGACAAGCAGATTGCAGATGTGCTGAAGAAGCCACTAGCCAGGGTGAAGTTCGAGTACTTCAGGGAGAGGCTTGGTGTTCTTCAAATCGAAGACACTTCGAGGAAGAAGTGATGGACACATTTGCTGAAGCCATTCCAAGCATGCTAGAAGGAGGATCCTTCACATGGCTGTGGATGTAAGCGCTGGATGATGAACATCAGGATGATGTTCTGGTTTGGGCTTTGTATGATCAGTTGAATCATTTTTATATGTATGCATCATGTTGGATGCTGGATATGATCAGTTGGATCATTTATATGTATATGTATGTACGCATCATGTTGGATGCTGGATATGATCAGTTGGATAATTTATATGTATATGTATGTACGCATCATGTTGGATGCTGGATATGATCAGTAGGATCATTTGTATGTATTTTTTATGCATCATGTTGGATGCTTGGACCATGTATCTGCATATGTATCAGGTGGATACATTGTATGATCAGGTGGATCATGTATGGTGATATGTATCATGTATTTGTATTTGTATCAGGTGGATACATCGTATGATCAGGTGGATCATGTATGATGATATGTATCAGGTAGATACTTGGTATGCATCAGGTAGATGCATTATATGATCAGGATGATTGTGGATGACGAGCTTCAGGATGTTTCTCCAGATGAAATGCAGCAGGATGTTGCAGTGATGATGATCAGGATGATCATGTGTACATCAGGATGATGTATGGTGAGTATCAGGTTGATACTCTATGGCCGTGGATCAGGTTGTGCAGATGAGCATATAATTTGGCCCTGGGAGATTTGCAAATAGTCTTTCGAGGTTTTGCCTATGGCATGTAATTCGTGCCCTGGGATATCTGGCAAATGCTCTTTCGAGGTTTTGCTCTGGGAGGACATATAATTTGTCCCTGGGAGATATGCAGATAGTCTTTAGAGGTTTTGCCTATGGCATGTAATTCGTGCCCTGGGATATCTGGCAGATGCTCTTTCGAGGTTTTGTCCTATGGCATATAATCTGTCCCTGGGAGATCTGATAGGTTGGGTTGTGTGCCCGTAATAAGTCCTGGGATGCTCTTGTGAGGTTTTACCATGACCACATATAATCTGTCCCTGGGAGATCCTATAGGTAGAGCTGTGTGCTCATAACAGCCTGGGATGCTCTTGCGAGGTTTTGTGGTGACCACATATAATCTGTCCCTGGGAGATCCTATAGGTAGAGTTGCGTGCTCGCAACAGCCTGGGATTCTCTTGCAAGGTTTTGTGGTGAGGTCACATATAATATGGCCTTGGGAGATCCTATAGGTAGATTCGTGTGCTCGTAACAGCCTGGGATGCTCTTTCGAGGTTTTGTGACGCACGTAATAAGTCCTGAGAATTCCACAGTATGGCCAGTGATGACGAAGACCTGCAGGTGGTGGGCCTACATCTAGTATGAAAAAGGACTGGCTCTGTAGAACTTCCTATGACGAGTAGATTCAGAGATTGATTGAGATAGCAACAGCAGTGACGATGATCCAGAGAAGATGAATTGTGCTCGAAGACCTGTGTCGAGAAATACCTTCCTAGTTAAGAGGGAGTGTTGATGTATATGTAACTTCGAAATGTATTTCACATATATGTATATTGTATTCCTATAGAGATGTTATTATTCCTCTATACGGAAGTGGTTGTATTCATATAGAGATGTTATTATTCCTCTATATGGAAGTGTCATCATTTATATTGTAAGTGTTGTAACTTATACTTGATGGGTTATTAGACCACCCTAGTGGGGGTCGGCCATGTGGATCAAAGGGTTATTAGACCACCCTAGTGGGGGTTGGCCCAGTCAGCATTATGTTAAGTGGTTAAGTTGAGGCCGACCTAGTTGAGTAAAGGTCAAGTCAAGTTAGTGTATAAATAGAGAGTGTGTCTCTCTCATTTTACACATTTTATTCTCTCACTCACACTGTGGAGAGTGGCACACTTGTGGAGGAGGAGGCTCTGCTGCTAGGAGAAGACTATCTCTTGTATTCTGGTTGTATCATTGCTCTATCTATCTCTGAGGAAGTTATTGGGGTTTTTCACCTTTATGGTTTTCCCCAAGTAAACTCAGTGTCTCTTCTGTGCTTGCATTATTGTGTCCATGAATGATATGCTGTAGATTTGTTGTACATGTTGTTCTCTCAGTTAAGATCCTAGATCAGATTGAAGTAAATTCTATAAATTTAACAGATAGAGCAATGATACAACCCAAGCATAAGAGATAGACATATCCTAGCAGCAGCTTCTCCTCCTCCACAAGTGCGCCACTCTCCAAAGAGTGTGTGTGAGAATAGAATGATGAAATAGAGTGCCTCCCGCACTCTATTTATACTTGACTTGACTTGCCTAATAACCTTTACTAGGTCAGCCTCAACTTAACCACATAACACAATGCTGATTGGGCCGACACCCAATAGGGTGGTCTAATAACCCTTTGACCCACATGGCCGACCCCCAATAGGATGGTATAATAACCCTTTGACCCACATGACTTATACAGGGCCAATGCCAACAAGGTGGTCTAATAACCCATCAAGTATAAGTTATGACACTTACAATATAAATGACGACACTTCCTTATAGAGGAATAATAACATCTCTATAGGAATACAAACACTTCCGTATAGAGGAATAATACCATCTCTATAGGAGTACAATATACATATATGAAATACATTCTGAAGTTACATATACATCAACACTCCCTCTTAACTAGGAAGGTATTTCTCGACACAGGTCTTCTAGCACAAGTCTTCTTCTCTGGATCATCGTCACTGGATAATCGTCATCGAGTCATCGTCATCATCACTGCTACTGCTATCTCAATCAATCTCTAAATCTACTCGTCATAGGAAGTTCTACAGAGCCAGTCCTTTTTCATACTGGATGTAGGCCCACCACCTGCAGGTCTTCATCATCACTGGCCATACTGTGGAATCCTCAGGACTTATTACGTGCGTCACGAAACCTCGAAAGAGCATCCCAGGATGTTACAAGTACACAACTACGACCTGTAGGATCTCCCAGGGCGCTATTACATGTGACCCAACCACAAAACCGCATCCCAGGATGTTACGGGTACACAACTCGGACCTGTAGGATCTCCCAGGCGCTATTACATGTGGTCACCACAAAACCTCGCAAGAGAATCCCAGGATGTTACGGGTACACAACTCTGACCTGTAGGATCTCCCAGGGCGCTATTATATGTGGTCATGGAAAAACCTTGAAAGAGCATCCCAGGATGTTACGGGTACACAACTCCGACCTATAGGATCTCCCAGGGCGCTATTATATGCCATAGGACAAAACCTCGAAATAGCATCCCAGGATGTTACGGGTACACAACTCCGACCTGTAGGATCTCCCAGGGCGCTATTATATGTTCTCCCAGAGCAATGTCTCGAAAGAGCATCCTAGGATATTATGGGTACACAACTCCAACCTATAGGATCTCCCAAACATGCTCATCTGCACAACCTGTTCCATGGCCACAGAGTATCATCTTGATACTCACCATACATCATCCTGATGTACACATGATCATCCTGATCATCATCACTGCATCGTCCTGATGCATGTCATCTGGAGCAACATCCTGAAGCTCGTCATCCATGATCATCCTGATCATACAATGCATCTGCCTTATGCATACACAGTATCTGCTTGATACATATCATTATACATGATCTACCTGATCATACAATGTATCCACCTGATACACATACAAATACATGATCCACCTGATCATACCTGATACATATCAACACACATGATCCAGCTGATCATACAATGTATCCACCTAATACATATACAGATACATACACATGATCCAACTAATCATATCCAGCATCAACATGATGCATACATACATAAATGATCCAACTGATCATATCTAGCATCCAACATGATGCATACATGCATAAATGATCCAACTGATCATATCCAGCATCCAACATGATGCATACATACATAAATGATCCAACTGATCATATCCAACATCAACATGATGCATACATACATAAATGATCCAACTGATCATATCCAACATCCAACATGATGCATACAAATACATAAATAATCCAACTGATCATATCCAGCATCCAACACAATGCATACAAATACAGAGCAGTAACTGGAGCATCGCCCTGATGCTCATCATCCAGCGCTTACATCCACAGCCATGTGAAGGATCCTCCTTCCAACATGCTTGGAGTGGATTCAGCAAATGTGTCCATCACTTCTTCCTCGAAGTGTCGTCAATATGAAGAACACCAAGCCTCTCTCTGGAGTATTCGAACTTCACTCTGGCTAGTGGCATCATCAGTACATATGTAATCTTCTCATCTGTCGCAACATACAGGAGCTTCACTGCTCCTCTCTACACCATATCCCTGATATAGTGATATTTTATCTCAATGTGCTTCAACCTGTCATGGAACACCGGGTTCTCAGACAACTTCACACAACTCTAGTTATCACAAAAGATGCTAGTAGCCTCCAGCGGGAGATCAAATAACTCAGACAGTAGCTTTCGAAGCCATACTACCTTGCAACTAGCTGAACAAGCTGCCACATACTCTGCTTTGGTTGTACTCAATGGTACGGAGGACTGCTTCTTGCTAAACCAAGAGATCACACCTGATCCCATACTAAAGCAACACCCAGATGTGCTCTTCCTATCTGCAGCACTGCTCGCCTAGTCCGAATCAACATAACCTTCCAGGTTAAACTTTTGAATCGCATCATACTTGAGCCCATAGTCAATTGTACCCTTCAGGTACCTTAGAATATGCTTTACAGCAACCAGGTGAACACCTTTGGGACCCGTCAGGAACTGGCACAATGTGTTCACCGCAAAGCAAACGTCAGGTACATCAAGGACCCAATCATCTGACGATACACAGTGACATCAACCAGATCAGATGAAGCATCACACAGAAGCTTCAGGTTCGATGCCATAGGTGTGGCCATGGCCGTGCAGTCCATCATCCCGAACCTCTTCAGGATCTCTACTGTATACTTCCCTTTTCCAAGGAAGATTCCATCTGCACTCTGCCACACCTCCATTCCTAGAAAGTAGTGCATCATCCATAAGTTCTTCATCTCGAACTTGGCAGCAAGCTTCCACTGTAACAAACATGTTATCCGCATACAAAAGTAGTATCACTGGATTGACTTCTTCAACCTTGTAGTAAAGGTTGGAATCCGCTTTACTCTTGCTAAATCCCAAACTGGATAGAAAGCTGTCTATCCAAGTTCTGCACATATATGACTTCCCGTCATGTGTCTCAAATCCAAGTGGCTGCTCCACATACACTTCCTCTTCAACTACACCATTCAAGAAAGTTGTCTTTACATCCATCTGGTGTATCTTCCATTTCATCATTGCAGCTAGAGCAAGTACTAATCTAATGGAAGTGTTCCTGGCTATAGGTGTAGAAGTCTCTTCATACTCAATCCCTTTTTCTGGGAGAAGCCACGAGCTACAAACCTCGTTTTGTATTTCTCCATGCTACCATCTGCAGCATGCTTGATCTTATAGATCCATTTGGAAGTCACAATAGACTTCTCTTCAGGTCTTGGGACTGCATCCCAAACATCATTCTTCATGATTGACTGGTACTGGCATTCTTCCATTACTTCATCCTAGATCCTGGGAACTTCAATATCTTCAATATCTTCAATATATATCTTTGTTGTTGGAACAGATGTTGTAGTCCTTCTTTTGTAGGTGAAGGTATACGATCTTTCCTACAAAACAGGTTAAATTGCATGATTAGAAACATCTCATAGTTTTCAGAACAAATTCATACACATAAAGAAATATGTCATACAGTCATGCGATTATTTTAGCCAATGCTTCAATACAACATTTATCCATATCCTGTAACTTTCTAGATGCCTTCCAATCTCTACCAGAACATTGTTAAGAGTGTGCACAACTTCCAATATGTCAGCAAAGAGGTTTCATTCTAGATAAGTAGCAATGGAATGTTGTACAGTGACATAGGCCACTTACCCATCATATGCAAATTAGTAGTATATTATTCATTAATGCAATTATTCTAATATGCATAATACACACCCTAAGTCTAGGAACATAAGCATATACATCATTGAACAATATTATTTAAACAAACATATATGCAAGAAATGACAATTACAATACTTATCTTTGTTTGGTTGTAGGGTTGAATCCCTCTCATTCTTTGCTTCCTTTCTGTAACTCCATTCTGATGTGGATTGTGAGAAGTGGTCAACTCCCTCTGAATATCTACATCCTTGCAGAAACTACTGGAGTGTGCTCCCTCTTGATCTTTGCTTCCTAGATTACGTGTCCTTGAACTTATATCCATCCTCGATCACTATGCATGCTTACAAGTATCATTATTGTGATATCCTCGAGATCTCATACATAATCATACATTTATTAGTATATTTTCAATACTATCAAAACACAATAATCTTAAGCATGTATAGTCATGATCATTTCAAACAGAAATAATAAGCATTAGTATTCAAGGACTCTTATGGTTAGTCATATCATAAATTAAAGTAAGAAACATAATATGCCTAAACCTGTGATTACTCAAACCTATACTTTCATGACTCTTCTGGTTAGTCATATCATCAATTAAGGTAAGGAACATAATATGCATACACCTATGATTATTCAAATTTCTAACTTCATAAATAATCATAATCAATCATACCATGTATACTTATATAAGATATCCTAACACAAGGTAGGATTCTAACTTGATATAGGAAAAACCTACCTGGATCAATATGTTAGCTGGTTATTGTCTAACATACCCACATGATGTCTTCTTGTTCTCTTCAATGACTTGTGCTAGTAACCTGCATATCTCGCAAGTTAACCATTATAGAACCAAGTTATACATACCTCGTAAATATATCTTCTAAGTGATCCATGCCAATGGATGAATCTTTGTCTTCATGTCACCATGATCATATGTTCTTGAACTAGAACATGATTTGTCTTTCTTGATGTACCTTTCATCTTAGTGGACAACATCAATCTCATACAACATCAACCTCATACAACATCATAATGCATTAGTACAATCATAAGTGTCAAAATCCCTAATCAATGAATATCTTCTATCATGCATTCATAATTCTATTGAGGTGATACGACAAATCTAAAATTAACCAAGATTGTAGTAACCGTAATAATATGAAGACAAACATACCATAAAATTAATCATGAACAAATATTGAAACATACCTAGATAAGTCATACGTGTCGAGATTGCTTGTAATCTTCTTATGTAAGGTCTTAGCCTTATCTCCCTCTAAAACAGGAACTTCTTCACTTATGCAGGTGACCAATCCATTCTCTTATAGGATTAACCCAATCCACTTGATTTGTAGGAACTGGATCTGGAGTTGAATTAGGGTTTGTCAGAGAAACCCTAAAAATTCAAACTTCTGAAAGGATAGAAAGATGCACCCTGATGAGTTGATCAAGCCGGTATACTCAAAATTTGAAAACTGCAAAGTTTCACCCCTCAAATTTCCTTTGAAACTTCCAGATCTTCTTGACAAGATCCCAAACTAGGGTTTGATAAAACCCACCCTTCTTCCAAATCAAAGGGTTCGATCCAAAGCTCTAAGCTTCTATTTTTCTGAGGAGCTTCCAGCCGTGGTCATAGATTTCAAAAATTCCCATTTTTGCAGAAGCCCTAATTTTCCACTTTTCCAATCAAAGTCCCAAACTAGGGTCTGATCAAGCCCGGCCTTCTTCCCAACCAAAAATTCTGATATTGGTCTCTAAATTTTGATTTTGATGAGTAGCATTCATCCGTGGTCTCTGAGTACAAAAATTCCATCTTTCTCCAAAACCCTAAATTCCTGAAGCCATGAATGAAGGTGCTAAAAAATAATTGTGTTTTGATAGAAATATGTACACGATTTTTTCTGGCGTAACTGCGAACTTTCAGATCCACAGGGTCTGAAAATTCTACTTGTGGTAGCCCGACCAGTCATATTTCTAACCCCACAGGTCTAACCTCAATTGGATTATTTGAGAGAGAGTTATGCCAAGTGTCACAACGTGACCTGTTTATGGGATAAAATAGGAGAGCGAACTTGTACGGCATGCCACGTGTCACTAGTTCAGTTTCGGCCTTTGAAAAAGTTACCTGATAAATTAAAGTCCATACACTACCTATCACTTTTTAGGAAATCTCATTTGGAGCTTCCTAGCCCAAGTTATGACCTTTTTTCCTAGGTCACCTGTTTATGACTCAGATCTGGAAGAGGCAGAAACCCTAGATTGTACAGATCCTAAAACACAAAGTACAATGAATTAGAAGTTTTCCTTTGGACATAAGGTACATGGGGATCTTATATTCGACCTGTAAATGTTTTTGATCCGAAACCTTCACCAAAATGGAGTTATAGTGAAAGTGCTATGATGACTGGTTTTTACTATATCAAGCCCTAGCATCGTAAGTGCAACAAGTGTCATACATGCCATACCATGCCTTCTTTCAGGCTAGCTCTAATACCATGTTAGTTTTTCAGAATTTACTTCAATCTAATCTAGGATCTTAACTGAGAGAACAACATGTACAGCATATCAATCATGGACACAATAATGCAAGCACACAAGAGACACATAGTTTACTTGGGGAAAACCATAAAGGTGAAAAACCCCAATAACTTCCTCAGAGATAGATATAGCAATGATACAACCCAAGCATAAGAGATAGACATCTCCTAGCAGCAGCTTCTCCTCCTCCACAAGTGCACCACTCTCCAAAGAGTGTGTGTGAGAATAAAATGATGAAATAGAGTGCCTCCCGCACTCTATTTATACTTGACTTGACTTGCCTAATAACCTTTACTAGGTAGGCCTCAACTTAACCACATAACACAATGCTGACTGGGCCGACACCCAATAGGGTGGTCTAATAACCCTTTGACGCACATGGATGACCCCCAATAGGGTGGTCTAATAACCCATCAAGTATAAGTTACGACACTTACAATATAAATGACGACACTTCCTTATAGAGGAATAATAACATCTCTATAGGAATACAAACACTTCCATATAGAGGAATAATACCATCTCTATAGGAGTACAATATACATATATGAAATACATTCCGAAGTTACATATACATCAACAACTTCATTAGTCTAGGTAGTAGTTATGTCATAGCCCAAAACTATTTGGGGTGTTAAGTACCATTAGAACTAGGGTTCAAGGAGGGTCATTGGGTAAAAATGTACAATAACGATTTCCTCTTGATATTATATTAGTAACCCCCTACAAGGTAAAAAATCAAGGAACTTTTGTTGCACAGAGTGTTTACAAGCCAAAATAAGTTCTCAAGCCCTTCCTAACATCAAAAGAACCATGTCTTAGAAATGACTTCTCTATTAATACTCAATCATTATGGTGGTATAATTTGATTCTTCAGGTAGGTAAGGAAATGGTTGAAATCTTGTGATTCCTTCACCAAGTCTCTTTCAAGAAGGAATTTATTTGGCTAATGATTCTTTGATACACCATCCTAGGTTTTGATGTCTTGGGCCTATTTATTTGTTGTTAAATCTTGGACTTACAACATCTAATGCCTCATTGAGAGAATGGAAATTGGGATCAACCACTAATTTTCCAAAATAAAATTCAACCATGGAATAAAAATTCCTTTACACCAAGATTCTTCTTGACGTGTGATTGAAGAAAGCTTGGACATTGAAATCCAAGAAAAATACTTTGTTATTTTTCTTAAATAGTGTTTGGAATCCTATCTTTAGAATCAATATATAAAAACACTTTTTATTTAGATATTTTTGCTTGGAGGTATCCATGTGGATAAACTATTGACAATATTGGGATAAAAAACCCCATGCTTTCTACAATCTCGGTGAAAAAATATTGAGCATATTGTCTAGATATGTCCTCTTTCTAGGAATGTATAGACGTAATCATAGTTTGCATGTCAATAATATTTTCTTGCTTCTTCAACATGGTGAGATACTATAATAGGAAATTTATTATCATTGGCCATTATCCACTTAACAGACCTTCATTATACAAATTTCATCTAGAATAATATATTTCACCCCATTCACATATATATAAACTGAATCAGGATTCTCCTCATTTTTCCTAACCATATATAAAATTTGTAAAATTTATCTATATACCATTTGATGGGAATCTCCATTTTTTTAATCTTTTGCAATATATGTAACAAATTTTATTAAAAATCAGAGGAAAAATACATAATTTTAAACTTAGACACCATAATTCTCCAATTCATGGTCTTGTTTTTTAACATTGCTTGTGATTCAAGCATAACTTATGTCTCCATAATTAGGTTTCTCATTCCAATCTCGCACATGAAAATATCTTTCTTTTAGGGTCTTTTATTCCTTTAAGCCCAAGTTTTTTTATTTATCTCACCTATCTAATAAATCAAATTATCTAGATTTATCTTAAATTTGAATATCCTGGGGTATATGATCAAGGTCCTCCTCTTAAACTAGACATAGTTGTTATTATCCATTCCTAAATGTTTTAAGATCCTTTTAGTATTTGTTACTCATTTTGCAATGTCCCCATTATTCTCCTTTAATATATATTATATACTCTATATATTCAATTTAGACGTATGTTATATATTGATTGATGAGTTTTTGGTTGTTGTTATAGGCTGTCAGAATGTCAAATAAATATACTTGGGAAGAAAACAATAGGAGGTATGCTGAGGCTAAGGCAGCGTTGGAGGCGAAGGGTGATGGAAAGTGTTATTGCCCTTGCAATGATTGCAGAGGTTTGCGAACTAGAAGAATTTTCAGAACATCAGCTGAAAAACATTGTAAGGAGAAGGGGCATGCTGAAGGGGGGTATGAATATCATCCCTTGGTAAGACGTTATTCATTACATATTGTACTTCTTGTAATAGTACTGATAATGTAATCACAATTTTTTTTATCATTTTAAATATACGTGTTGTATATTATACACTGATGTTATTGCATTGTTTGTAAATATAAATACAATGCTGCCAAGATGTCGACTGCCAGAGAGCTATTTGCCACATAATAGTAGAAATACTATTTTACAAGACGACGAGCATGGAGATCATGTTATTGAAGATCGAGTTCTTAATGATCCTATGGACGAAGATGATGCTATTGATACTAATGGTGAATATGAGAGTAATAGATTGCTGCAAGACACATTTGCTCCATTGGATGAGGACAACCTCCATGATTTTCATGATGTTCCTCTTCTCGAGAAGTCCCAAGAACCTCTTTATGAATGCTCAACAACCAATATTCTATCTGCTATATTGTTCTTGGTGAACTTGAAGGTTTTGAATGGTTTATCAAACACTTGTTTCACACAGCTCCTAAGCTATGTAAATTTGATTATTTTCCTCTATTTTTAGTGTTAATTAGTTCGTAACTTAGGGATATGAAATATTTATGACATATAGTGTTTACATTTCACTTTTTGTCAATGTTGCAGATTGTTGGGTGAATTTCTATTACCACCTTCAAATAATTTACCACACACAAGTCGAGAGGTATTCGTGGTTATGAAAGAAATTGGAGTGGAGTATCAATCTATTGATGCATGTCCTAATGATCATATTATATATTATGGACAATATGCATCAGAAAACAAATGCCCACAATGTGAAATTATTAGATATCGAACTGATCAATTAACAAGAGAGGTCCCTCGCAAAGTTCTTCAATATATTCCCATAATTCCATGTTTCCAATGACTATTCAAGTGCCAAAGTATAGCACAGTTTATGGATTACCATGCGAAGAACAGAAGTGAAGATGGTGTTCTTCGGATGCCTGCAGATGGTTCTGCATTGAAGAACATCGAAGAAAAATGGGCAATTTTTAAAGATAAACCTCGTAATGTTAGAATTTCATTGGCAGCTGATGGTTTCAATCCATTTGGTGAGCTTTGTTCTACTTACTCATTGTGGCCTATTTTCGTCATAAACAATAACCTACCTCCTTGGATGACGATTAAGAGAGAGCACACAATGTTGGCAAGGATTCTTTTGGGTATTTTTTTAAGCTATAATTATATTATTTCATAAAGTTATCTGTTTAATTGCTGCATGAGAACACCTTTTATATATTTGGAAGGATAACTAAATAGCAATGTTTGATGTTTATTGATCAATTAGGTAAGTACCAAGTTAAAGATATGAATGTATATATTGAGCCTCTTATCGATGAGCTATTGAAGTTATGGGCTGGAATCACTATGTATGACATCTCTAGACCAATAGGGCAGAAACAATTTCATTTCCATGGAATTCTTGCATGGACAATTCATGACCCTCACAAGTTAACACATTTTTGTGGTATGTAACTTTATGTTGCACGTCGTTAAAATTATATGTTTTTAAGGTTAAAAACACGCATTTTTTTTTAATTAATAATCTTTTGATGCTATAACATTAATACATATATCTCGCAGGTCTTCAAACAAAGGGAAAATTTGCATGTCCAGTATGCGGTCCTACGATAAAATCTCGTCGTTCAAGAAGTTTAGAAAAGGAGGTGTTCGATGAGTATAGGCACTTCCTCCCTAAGAACCATAGGTACCGAACTATCAAAAAAACAAAATTCAATGGTAAAGAAGAGAATGCAAAGAAACCACGAAGAATGACACCTCACCTATGTAAGTTGGAATATAATAGAAATTGTTGAGGTATGCAAATTGTATATGCACAATACAATATGTTCATGTAATATTATGATTTTTATATTTTTACTGAATTTTCTCTACCATGGGTGTGATGAATTATTGTTAATTTGTTTTTGTTTATGTTTAATGATTTATTTAAGGCATGAATGGGCTTCCACGAGGAATGAAGAGTTATCCCATACAATTCAGTAGGTTGCCTTACTACGAGCACCTACAAATAGCTCATTTGTTTGATACAATGCATATCGGGAAGAATGTAACAGAAATGATATGGCGGACATTAGATGGAAGGTCAGACAAAGATAAAATTGGAAAAATTTGTAGTGACATTGCAGAAGCCAATCACGCATTGCAAAGTGTAATTATTTCCAATGCCAGAATTGGGAATCGGAATATTAGTCCTCCATGGTTATTGACGGAGCAACAAAGCAATGCTATAAAAGAGGTCATTCAGAAAATAAGGTTTCCCATGGGGTTTTCGTTGAACACACAAAATATCTTAACCAAAAAAGCTGATTTTGGCAGTGTTAAAACACATGATTGGCATACATTCATTAAGGTAATTATTTACGTATATAATTTCCATTAAGTAAATTTTTTTAGTGATTGTTCTCTCCTATTTGGAGACATTAGATAATGATTTGTTTTTTTTCTACAGTATGTTCTACCTCTGGCTCTCCTAGATAGATTTGACGAAAACATAAAACAAGTTCCATATGATCTTGGTAAATACATGAGGTAAGTAACAATTTTATATGAATGAAAAAAGTTCGTTCTTTTGGTTGCATTGCTTAATGACATATTCTGTTTTACAGCTTGGAACTTTATTATATATTATATGCCTCAATCTGGTTGATCATTCATGTTATTTTATTGCATCTTTTGTAGGTGGCTTTCATCTAAAGAAATCCATAAATAAGATATTAGGTATTGGAAGATAGAAATTCATCATCTAATGTGTGAAATGCAGAAGTATTAACTTCCGGCATTTTTCAATGCACAAGAACACTATCTCATACACCAAGTTGAGGAGATTGAATCGTGTGGACCTGTAAACTCAAGGTAAATGTGGATGGTGGAAAGGGATTTGAAGTCATTGAAGGATTTTGTTAGACAAAGAGCACTCCCTGAGGGTTATATGGTGTAGGGCTATATGCTATATCAATCCATGGTGTACATTAGTCAGTATCTTCCAAATTTAGCAAAAACTATCAATCTACCTCGCATTTGGCATGCCGACTCCATCAACAAATTTGAAGGGGAGGTCCTGTTGGGGAAAGGTAGAAAGAGGAAAGTGAAAGGTAATTGAATGGTGTACATTTTATTTATTATACAATTAATTTTTCAATTTATGTAATTTTTATTATTCCAACAATATTTTAAGGTAAACTTAATTTCCTTTAATGATAACAAATTTACAATTCTTAATTGTTTTTTTTTCATATAGTTGGTCACGTGTGGGATGCAATACATTTATACATTGCAAACAATCTTGATTGGATGGAGGAATGGATTGAACAATTTACAAAATACTATGGTACCTTATCATGGGAAGGGGTTAGTAAAATGATTAAAACAATTCATTGTAATCGAGAAGAATATCTTGAACGTACGCAAAGGGAAATTGATTTAGCATGCAGTTTAAAAGATAAAAAGGCAAGTATATTTACCCTACTCATTTTTTCGTTGTTTCACATTCTATCAAAATATTTATCTCATTTATGTCTTCTTATATATTTATTTACCGAGACGGGCATGATGCAGCTGATACATCACAATGCTATGTGGTGCAATGGTCGTAAATTTCGCATCAAAAAGTTGGATGACAAGAGGAAAACATTTGATTGTGGGATAACTGCATTTTTTCAAGTCACTAATGTTTCCTCTACAAGTGACAAGCATCCAGAAGGATCTGAAAATAGGTAATATGTTTATTTGGAAGATATACTTGAGTGTGACTTTAATTCCTTTAAAGTAGTTCTATTTGAGGTCAAATGGTACAGGCTATGAATGAATGAACATGATCCCAAAAGAACTGTTATTGAGCATGCCAGTGGATTTACCATGGTTAATACAAGGGCACTTTAACTAGGTATAGAGCCTTATGTTCTTCCAAGTCAATGTGAGAAGGTCTTTTACTCAGAGGTTCCAGGTAAAGCAGGTTGGTCATACATTGTTAGATACGATCCAAGAGGAAGACTGGTCAAGTATAACGTAGTAGAGGAAGAAGACAATGTTGAAGAAGAAGGTGATGCAGATCAGGAGCAGTTGGATGTCGACGTAGATGTGTCAGATGAAGAATATGATCAAGAAGTTGATCATCCAAATTATGTAGCAGACAATGGAATTAACATTTATGATATTGATGATGAATATCTAACTGAAAATGACATTGATCATGATCCCTCTATGAGTGATCTTTTCAACGATAGCAATTTTGAACCAGATGACGATACATATGCTAAGTTAGATGAAGAAGAATATGAATGACATTGTAGCAATTTTGGAATATAGGAGGTATGTGAGAACATCGTTTTTCATAATGTATTATGTTTACGACTATTTAGTTATGTTTAAACCATCGTTATCATCATCAATATCGTCATCACCATCATCAAAATATCCATCGTCATCACCATCTTCATCATGATCATCATCACCACCACCACCACCACCACCATCATAATATTCATCATCCTCATCCTCATCCCCATCATCTTTGTCATCATCATCATCATAAACCTCGTCATCATCGTCATCATCATCATCGTCATCACTATCATCATAATCTCTGTCGTCATCATCATCTTCATCATGATCATCATCTTCAACACCACCAGCACCATCATGATTATCATCTTCATCATCATATTCATCATCATGGTCATCATATTCATCATCCTCATCCTCATTCTCATCATCTTCATCATCATCATCATCACCATCATCACAATCTCCATCGTCATCATCATCTTCATCATGATCATCATCTCCACCACCACCACCACCACCATCATCATATTCATCATCCTCATTCTCCTCATCATCATCTTCGTCATCCTCATCATCATCATCATCATCATAAACCTCATCATCATCGTCATCACCATCATCGTCACCACCATCATCAGAATCTCTATCATCATCATAATATTCATCATGATCATCATCTTCACCACCACCAGCACCATCATGATCATCATCTTAATCATCATGATCATCATATTCATCATCCTCATCCTCATCGTCTTCATCATCATCATCATCATCATCATCATCATAATCCTTGTCATCATCATCATCATCATTAGCATAATACTCTATACATTTTGATTTTGATATTGCGTTGGAATTAATGTATTTTATAGGTACATATAAATTAACTACTATAACACATTTTTTTTTAGATAGATTTTGTCGGGTTATGGGGAATTGAGAGTGATGTGAGGGGGGGGAGGGGCCATAAGAGCTTCCACCTTCACGTGGTTTTCCCTGTTTAGTAAAGAATATTACATTATTCTCGAAACAAAGAAAAGCTCAGTAATGCAATGCATAGTTATGATGGTGATGATGATGGACACGATGATGATAATGATCATCATCATCGACATCGTCATTGTAATCATCATCCTCATCACCATATTCATCATCATCATCATCATCATCGATCATCCTCATCATCATCATCATCACCATCATCATCATCATCATCATCATCATCATCCCCATCCTCATCCTCATCATCATCCTCAGTGTCATCATCATCATCATCATCACCATCATCATCATCATCATCATCATCATCATCATCATCATCATCATCGACATCATCATTGTCATCATCATCATCATCGACATCATCATCATCATCATCATCATCATCATCATCGACATCATCATCGTCATCATCATCATCATCATCGACATCATCATCATCATCATCATCGTATTAAATAGTACTAAAGTTGTATCATCAGCATCAAGAAACTAACGGCTATATCTCTTAAATAACACTAAAGTTGTATTAAATAGCACTATATATTTAAAAGTTGTATTCATCCCCATGACTGATTTATGTTTAACACATATTTTTAAAAGTTGTATTCATCATCATCATCTTCACCACCACCAACACCATCATGATCATCATCTTCATCATCATGATCATCATATTCATCATCCTCATCCTCATCATCATCATCTTCGTCATCATCATCATCACCATCATCACAATCTCCATCGTCATCATCATCTTCATCATGATCATCATCTCCACCACCACCACCACCACCACCATCATATTCATCATCCTCATTCTCATCCTCATCATCTTTGTCATCCTCCTCCTCCTCCTCATCATAATCATCATAAACCTCGTCATCATCATCATCGTCATCACCATCATCACAATCTCTGTCATCATCATCATCTTCATCATGACCATCATCTTCACCACCACCACCACCATCATGATCATCATCTTAATCATCATGATCATCATATTCATCATCCTCATCCTCATCCTCATCGTCTTCGTCATCATCATCATCATCATCATCATAATCCTTGTCATCATCATCATCATTAGCATAATACTCTATATATTTTTATTTAATATTGCGTTGGAATTAATGTATTTTATTGGTACGTATAAATTAACTGCTATAACACATTTTTTTTTAGATAGATTTTGTCGGGTTATGGGGAATTGAGAGTGATGTGAGGGGGGGGAGGGGCCATAAGAGCTTCCACCTTCACGTGGTTTGCCCTGTTCAATAAAGAATATTACATTATTCTCGAAACAAAGAGAAGCTCAGTAATGCAATGCATAGTTATGATGGTGATGATGATGGACACGATGACGATGATCATCATCATCATCGACATCGTCATCATAATCATCATCCTCATCACCATCTTCATCATCATCATCATCATTAGCATCATCATCATCATCGATCATCCTCATCATCATCATCATCACTATCATCATCATCATCATCATCATCATCCTCGTCATCATCCTCAGCGTCATCATCATTAGCATCATCATCATCACCATCATCACCATCATCATCATCATCATCATCATCATCATCGACATCATCATCGTCATCATCATCATCATCAACATCATCATCGTCATCATCATCATCGTATTAAATAACACTAAAGTTGTATCATCAACATCAAGAAACTAACGGCTATATCTCTTAAATAACACTAAAGTTGTATTAAATAGCACTATATATTTAAAAGTTGTATTCATCCCCACGGTTGATTTATGTTTAACACATATTTTAAATGAAACGAGTCCTTTTATGAGTAAATGAAGTTACCGTCGTGCGTGCGGAATTTAATGTAAATCATTTCCAATTTAATCTTTGAAACTGAGCAAGGTGGGTTTTATGCCCGAAACACTTTTCCTCAGCTTAGACGACGACCATACCTTCTCCGACCTTTGGTGCTCTTAGCAGTGATTTGCAAGGTATACAATTAGAGGATGTCAAGCCTGTCATGACAACAATGATGGTGGATGAGAATCCTGTCGTGAGTTCCCCTAAGAGAAACATCAATGTGACTTGCATAACCAACCCTACATGCGAGGAAACCAACAATTCGCCTTTGGGGCCTCCGAAGCAACACCGACGCCTAAAACACGACTCCCTTGCAATGCAGCAATAAATGTATGTGCTTGGAGATTTTATGGGTTTTACATGAGAACCAACTTTCAATTTCCCTCTATTGTTTATGAATGTTATTGCTTATGATCTTTTTGTAAGCCTATTAGAATTTTGGTGATCTTCAATACTTTAAATATTTTGCTTTGTAGCTCATTAGTGGCAAAGCATGGACATTCTTTATGTAACCTAAAGGAGGAAGATTGCAATTTCTTTTTGGATCATGGCTTGGGCAGTGTATTTTTTTAAAACACCCAAAGCCATCTATCTTTATATGTCTATGCAAATTTTCTAATAATATAATATAAAATCTAACTTAATAAAAAACATATATTCCTTGAAATCATATTTATCTCTTCTTCAAGTAAATTAATAACTTATCTTTAATATAATTTTATAAAATTTTATATTTTTATTAAATTTGTAAAATACAACATAACCATTTTATATATGCAAAACCTTACCAGTACTTAGATATTTCACATATGTGGTGAATGCAATGAGAGGGAACGTTGGATTCAAAGACTTAACTTTATCTTGAGAATAGTGTCCAGAATCAATCATTCTGATCTTTCTGATGTAAGTTGATGGCCTTTCATATGAAATGATACTCTCGAAAATGAAATGATGGTGTGCACGTCTATGTATTCACTTAATCATTTATTGATTACTCAAATGTGAAATTGGAAATACTAGCACAAGCAACAAAACATAGACACTGTTTGAGCTCGACGATTCGAACCTGTGACCTTTTGCAGCCCGATGATTCGAACCTGTGACCTTTTGCAACCATGGATGGATTACGTAACCCTTCCACGACAGTGGCAATTCCCAAGGTAAGAAGAGGATCGCATTCAAATTTTGGTTTGTTGGACAAATTCATTAGGATTTTAATGGTACAAAGATCGCATTTACATTGGAAACCCTTTTGTTGCAACCAATTAATTTTCAAGAAAACTGTTATTTATTTATTTATCAATCGAAAGCTATATTCTGGACACCTATTTGCTTCGTTCAGTGCAAAAAGTTGCAATCATAAACCCATTTTTCTCTGCGCCGTTATCTTCATAGTAGGAGGGTTCACAAAAAACCCTGCAAATGTACCTGTAAAACCCTTATCATGAAAGGGGAAGCGAAGAAGATAAAGAGAAAATACATATACATTGTCTTTGTTTTTTAGTGTAGGAAACACCATTGATTACAGGGGTTTTGATGGCCACAACTACGTCGAAACGAAGATACGACATTTAGGTGTCGAAAGCAGTCAATGCTCGCACGCCATATCTTTATTTCCCCAAATTATACGATCCCAAAATCTTCATATGCAGCCTACACAAACTAAAAATAGTAGGTAAGAGTTTGCTTGCAAAGTGTTTGTCAAAATATGTGAGAGAGAAAGTTTCAATTTCTATTATATAGATCCCAAAATTCAATTACTCTTGTGCTTTTCCTTCTATTGTTTGGCTTTTCCTTCCTCCATTTAATGGATTTTGTTCTTCCATTCTAGTTAAAAAAATGCTGAGGTTTCGGTGGGTTAAAGAATGCTGAGTTAAGAGCAGTGTTGTGCAGGTAGTTTCTCACTTCAGGGTGTCACATGGCAGTTGCTGCAAGTTTTCATGTGTATGAAATTCCATGTGGTCTAGTCCTAAAACCCTGACTCATGTCAACATCATGGTCAAAGTTAAATGGTGGGTTCGATTTGCTCTTTTTGGTTGATACTTTGCATATGAAATATTGTTAGGAAAGATAGAAGAGTGATTAATTGACTGCTTTTCCGAATATAGCGATGTTGCTTAGTTGGCTCAGCTGAGAAAAAGCCTAATCTAGGCACTTTCTCTTGCCTTTTCATGCAAAGAAAGCTATTGATTGGAACACCAATTCAAAGGCTAGTTTGGCTTTCTAAGGAATACTAGTTCGCTACAGTCTAATTGCTTAGGTGAGATATGGTTTCACCTTATGGCAGAGAGGAAGTTCACATGCTAGCAGACAGCAAACCAAAAGATTCAAAAACAGCATGTGACCATTACAGAGTTTGGAAATAATTGATGGAGGTTGTTTATGGTTTAGATTGGGGTGTATTAAGCAGAGGGAAAATGCACTCTAAACCAAGATGCACAAGAGGATAGTGCCTTGGTTGTATATTAGTCTTGGTCTAAAGAAGGGCAAAGAAAATTGACACAGACCTGCTTTTTAGGATGTTGAATTAGCTATAAAAAGCATGGATTAAACCATATAACATCAATCATCTAGTAGTTATAACTTATAACATTACCATCAAATGATCAACCATAAGAGCTTTTATAGGAGCTTGGAAAAGAAGGGAGGTACCATAACATTGTCATAAAATGATCAACCTAGTATAGGAGCTTTTAATATAGGATAGGTAGGGAGCACCTCGGGAGCATGCTTTGAAATGTGAACAGATATATAGTTTAGTCCTTGTGATACTATTTTATAATCCTGCATATTCGCTTCTTAGATTCCTTTTATGCATTCTTGACCAATGCAAACTTTTCAGATTCTATATTTTATCTATTTTATTTGTTGGATGGTTAGACATATAGTATTGAGCCCTCATTAATATATTGGTTTCAGCACAAGGGTGGGGTTTTTTTTTTTGAACTTTCATTACTCTAGTGTGAAGGTAAATGATGGTGCATATTTGATGGGTCCTTTAAAAGAGGTAATTGATTGTTAGAGAAAACATGGTACATATTGAAAATTTGCAACAAATAGTGCTTCTAATAATGTACTTGCAGGGAGGATGATTGAGGATAAGTACCCATATTATTTTTGTTCCTTGTCTTAGTCATTGTGTCAATGAAATAGAGAGATAGTGGTTGTCCTTGAGTGGTAGTGATGGAAGGGGTCTAGGACTGGTGATGGTACAAAAGTCAAGGACCTTATCGTAGGTTGCTCATCTAATGAATTTTCTGTAAGGGTGGTGGAGACAATGGTTATCTTTAATACTATCATGGATTCCCTTTTCATATTTCAAAAATGAGACTACTAATTGGGGGATGCTTATAAGGGTATTGATTAGATGAGGCAAAGGATTCTAGAAATGACATAAATACATAGATGAATTTTTTTGTGTTATTATGGACTCCTGGAGAGGCATAAGATGCTTCACACCCCTTTTCATTTCATGGCATTTCAATTCAATCTAAAATGGTTTGACAAAAAAAGGAAATGAAGATGCATAGGTCATGCAAAACTTAGCAATAAGTGTTATGACCTAGATGATTGTATAACAATATGGATAGATCTGGGGACACAATCTGAGTTTAGAGTCCCAATTCTTAGATAAGGATTGACCAATATGGCGAATTGACTCTCTTTATTTGTCAATTGGGTATCCCTTTACTTTCAAAAGTAAATTCAAAATGTTTTTGAAACTTCTAAATTGCATTTTTAAAATATTTATAGTTCCATGTTATTCATAATTAAGTTAGCAAAAATAAGGTTGAAGTCCATTTCACTTTACACACAAGTCACTAGTTGATTAACATGTGAGTGAAATCAGAGTGAATATTCATACTTTGTCAAGCTTAATTGAAATACCAGGAATACAATTTGGTGTTTTTCCATTGAAATCTGTGCCTCCTTTCTTGCAATTTCCATAGTACTGAGTTGGAACCACTAGTATTGAGTATGTGTGTACATGGTGACTCACAAGTGGATGGTGAGTATTACATTCCCATGGACGTTTTTTAGTATAATGCAGATGCTAGATAGAATGACCTATGACCTCACCCAAGGTGGTAAAGGTCAAGTGACGAGGCAGAAGATGACATGCATTAGAATGAATTTCATACTAGCCTACTATGGCTTGTCCAATGTCTCTTCTCTTCTAGATCTATCATTTGATATTTTATCATTATATACTTCTAAATTTAAAATTTTATAAAATATTGCATAATACTGTATGCACGTTGTTATATTTCCATTTTCCAATATAACAAGATCTATCATGAAGTGAATATGAGTTGCTTTACTTTTATTTTCTAGGATTTGAGCTGAATTATTATGTGACTTCATGTTTTATGATGCATGATGATTTGAATTATGACTTTAAAGTTTAATTCCATCTATATTGTACAAAATTGATGCATTGTATCTTTTGGTCGTTGGAATGGATTTCTGATATTAATAATATGCCAATGGACAGGGGTGGAGTGTGTTTTACCATAAAAATTTCAGTCCCATGTTTCTCATTATGTTTCCTTTTTCTACTTCTTGTTTATGGTAACATAGTTCCATGCATATTTCTCTCCATTTTAAAATATCTTTATAGATATGTCAACTATTTGATAACTGTGAATGGTAATACTAATAATGTTACTGTGAATGTTTTAGATCTTGTAAAAGATGTTTTTCAACACTCTTTAGAAGTCTTCTATTTAGTGACCTGGATCTGTAGTTATTTTCTCTAAAATATTGGTTGATACTATTGAGGTGTTTGGCATTTTCCCTTTTGATTTAATTGCTTTTAAAGGTCATATTTAGTGGTTGATAGTTCATGGTTGAAAGCTACAGTAATAGGCTAATAGATTCTTTGTATGGCAGGATTACAAAGCAAGCCAAATAGATTAGAATCTCCACAAGGAGCTTCACCATTCAATAATAATGCATGGCAGTACCTGTCTTCCTCCAATTGGATGGCAGTAACTTTGCTGGCATAGCTCTATTTAGCAACTATAAACTTCACAAATCTTGGCACATGAGATAAATATAATGCCATACTCCACTATCTTACATGATAAGTCACTTTCATATGTCTAATTAACGAAACTGTCAAGGTTGTATGCCAAAGGAATTATGAGGAAAACTGTCATTCGAAGCCATTAGTAGATTCAAATGACAGTTTTTGTCCATCCTAAAAAGGAGTAACTGCTATAAGAATCACTACTGTAAGCAAGATATAAAAGAGTAACTGCTGTAAGAATCATTCATGGTGAATGGCTGGTAGGATAAGTCACTGGCAACTAATGATCACTTTTGTTGAGAGATTTCGGAAGGATGATAATTATAATTCTGTAGGATAATAAAGTCACTATTAATATACCACAGGAGCAACAAATGGTAGAATTATTTCTAGGGAAGTCGACATCATGCTTGTAGTGACAAACAGTTGTCACAAAAAACTTTCTAAACAGTAGTTAACCACAACAGCTAGCAGCCAATCAAGAAGTTTTAGGTGGAAAGAAAGGTGACACATTTTGTGGTGAAAGAAAGCAAGGAGAAAACATGCCAAAAGCAGTAAGCAGGTCGACCTTAAGGAGATAATACGATAAAGGTATACATTTTGCATAGTGCAGGAAGTTGTAACTAGATATAGTCTTAAAATAAAACTAGAACTATGACAAAATTACTCATTGTTAACTGTGTACAAAAGAAAGCCACTAATCAAAACGAGGCTATAATAAACCTACAACCAAAAAATGCATATAAAACCAACCAAATACTTAATTCAAACTAGACAGAGGGAATCCATTTCAAGCCTGAGAGATGTAGTAATGATGGGCATTGGGTGCCTAAGAAAAAATAATACATAGCTCAGAAAGCATTAAAAAAATCCTCCATACCAAGCAAGTTAGCAAAGCTAGCATCATAGGGGTCGGGGCATCAAATTTTGTTTTTCAAAATTTGACATGACAACATACATATATAGGATGGAGGGGAAATGGAATCAAGCCTATGTGAATTGGAGCCTTGCAACTCGATGCATGTTTGAGTCTCAACAATCTTCCTTTTAAAATTGAACCAAAATACCAAAGGAAGTTTGTTAATGGCTCGATTTGAGAAAATTCTAAATGTGAGTAATTAAGTGCTTGAAAAGATCTGGACCTATCTATGGAAACTTTTTCCAAGTGCTTCCTATTTCCTGCAGTTTCCTACACAAACCATCTGAAAGTTTTCGATACTTTTGGACCCTTTCCATACTCAATTATGAAAACTTCATTTCCATTTTCAATACTTGGGGACACAACTTACAACACAAAGATTTTGTGTTTGCTTGTTTGTTTGTAGCCCCTTTTTTCTTCAATTTTTTGTGGCCCTCTTATTTAAGTATTTATTTTTTTGTGAGATACTTCTTATATTTAGAAGGCCACAGTTATAATCCTACCCATTGAGGGTTTTTAACCCGGGTCTCCACGTTAATACAAGCTTTATCACCTTGCTGCTTGTGAATAGATGACATTCTCATTGGGCGATCCAAGTATTTAATTTGAGGTAGAAAACCAACAAAAATAACTATCAACAAATTTCTTTTTGAATTTGCATATGCCATAAATACGTTATCCACTTCTTCCTTATTATTTAAATTAAATCTTTAGAGTGCTTACCTCTACATATTTTTCCCCATGCAATGGACTAGAGTTTTCTGGAGCATAAGCAATTGCAGAATTGCACACATTTAGTGTTTTTTTGCTTGGCAATGGCTACTTGGAGAAGTAATTGTTTGTGATAGCAGATGGCTACATCTTCAGTGGTCGGGTAAGGGGGTCCATTTGCAACTTTACCCTTTTCTTGCTCAGATCTCTTCCGTGTGGCCTTCTTGTTATTTCCTGTCATCTTGTTCACTGGTGAGGCCTACCTTCCTACTGAACCACAAATTTGTGATATTGGATATACAAGAGGAAAATAAATACCTCTTTCTTGAAAATAAAAGAGGAAAATAAATACCTCTTTCTTGAAAATAAAAGAGGAAAATAAATACCTCTTTCTTGAAAATAAATGACTTTATTATGTAAGCCGTATAGCATATACAAGAGGAAAATAAATGCCTTGCTCCAGCAACAGACTCCCTCGAAAAGCTACCTCTTTTATTGTCAACTGGAATTTTTCGTAGTCCAAAAAGTATTAAAAAAATACATGTCCGCTCTTAACTTATCAAAATTAAAAATTAATTAAATATATAAAACCGATATAGATTTAACTTAAACCCAAATCTATCAAGAACCTAGAGCGATCCAATTAAGAAATTTATTACACACGAAGAAAAAAAGTATACCTCAACAAATTGGATCTCTATTGGTGCTTAATAGATCCAAGTTTAAAATGGATATATGGTGGTATAAGATAATTTAATATTAATCACCTTATTATGAAGTGGTAGGGTTTGCTTCATATCTAGGTGCAACATGGGTTATGAAGTAATATGTAATTTTTAAACATAGCTTTTTTATGTGAATGTGCACTAGAAAATATAATAATGAAATACCAAAAAATTTCTAATACAATGACACATGTTTCATTAAAATAGCTTTACATAGCTAAACATGGCTCTACATGTACATGTCCCATTCTCGAACCACCACACTAAGATATCTTGGGTTTATTAGATGGATATGGACAAAATGAATCTAGGTTTTGAAGAACAAGAAAGGTTATCAATCTCTAAACAACATCAAGGAAGGTAAACAAATCCCTTTGTGCACCACACAAAGATTTTTAGAATCAAGGGCTATGTAAAATGACACGGAGTCACACCTGTGTAGGGGTTTTTGGCAATTGAGTTGGATATGGATGCCATTATAATGCTTAAACACCATCCATTGGTCATTGAGCCTTGACCATCATCGAAGAATGAAAAAAACGCATTACGATGTTTTATTTTTATTTTTGAGGATCCTTTCATAGGTGGTTTCTAAACTTTAGAGTTGATATATGTGCCATGAGTAGTTTTTATGCAGTAGAAATGTGTTTTGAGGCATAAACATGTTAAGTAGGTAAACACTATCTTCGTTCCCTAATTGAACCTTTTTTAGATCAATCATTGTGAACAAGACCTAAAAGCCATGACACAATCTCTCTTTAGGGCACAGGGGCTTCACTCAATAAACCGCTATCATAGCATGTTCGTTCGTGGCATATGAACCAATACCCCTAATTTCACTAAATATTGGAAAATACCTTCCAAAGTTATTTTTTTTAACCCCCTCCCAATATGCCTTCCCAATTTAAAAAAACCCATATTTTCACTAGATATTGTATGTATCAATTTTTTCATTAATATTTTTCATACCCCTTTATATTTTTACCTAGTATATTGATATGATACCCCTCTTATGACCCCACATGCATTCTACAACGCACCTTGCTTCTTTCGATGTATATTGTGGATGCACATTTCTTCACCCACAATGCAATTACTCAACCACATATCATTATGATTTGCAACATATAATGGTCTAATGAAGAGATAGGAGATCACTTCTTGTATGTCACTAGAGCCAATGCACATAGTACAACATTTAGATTGCATGTTGCAATTCCCCAATCGTTGACTAAGCCTGTTGTGGGCTAGGTATCCAAGCCCCCGGGACCTGTAACAAGCTCTAGGAGGCTGAATAAACCTCCGAAGGCCTGTAATAGGCATGAGTGGTTGGGTATTCAAGCCCCCAAGGCCTATCGAGGGCCTATAACAGGCCCTAGAGGCTTCGAGCCTCCCAAGGCTATTGGTAACAACTGGCGAAGTGCTATTGGTAACAATTGGTTGTTAATGACCACTGTCTCTTGACTATGATCGATTGGAAACCCTCTTCACCATGAAACCCCTGGCCTCAAGCATGCCTCAAGACATAATTTCCCTGCATACCGGTAAGCCCAAGCCTTGCGTCAACCCGATTTCTCATCCGGCTGTGATCCCGCCATCTCCATTTGGCGGATATTTATCAGCTCGCTCATATAAAAAAGGCCCCAAAGTATTTTTGTATTGTTACATTAAATAAAAAAAACCCTTTTCCCCTTAATATATAAGCAATATAATTTTTAGGTTTTCATTATTATTTGATACCGCAATATGAATGAACGTGATATTATATTTCCTTCTAGTGAATCCCTCGTGCTTTAGGGTGTCTTTGTCTTTTGAGCTGAATTTATGTTCCATTACAAAATCTTGGTCACTATAGATGGGTCTTGAGTCCTTGAAGATACTATAGGAATCAAAAGAAGAGCCTCAAACCCCAACCCTTACTTATTAGTAATGGGATCCCTCCCCGACAAAGTGGTCAGGGAGGAAGCCCATTACTAACTTGGATGCTTAGTTTCTATGGAGAAGTCAGCATCCAAGTGGACCTTTAGGGACTGAAACATGCACAAAAATCGTTGAATCCATTAGAGCCGAGCTTCATTGCAGAAGCCAATATTGGAGCACGGTTACGTTACAGGAATCGTTGGAGCCATTGAGGCTTGCATCTTGTTGCATAAGTCATTGGATCGACCAAGGCTCGATTGCAGAGTTTGCAGGCCAAGTTGTTGTAGCCAAGTAAAAAAACCACTAAATTCTTGGAAACCATAAAACTAGAGGCCAAGTACATAAAACTCAAGCACGCCATGGTATGAAATTATAGCATAAAGTTTGAGTGCATGCTTTATATTACATATTCGTTATGTTCCATATGGTTTCCATTTAAAACTATGATATTATTCAAATATTTAAACGCATAACTTAGTCCTATATGAAGACATATTGAGGAGTTTTCAAACATGAAAAGGGGTTATCATAGTTTTGGCATATATGCTATGTAGAACTCACAAAGGGCCAAAAATACTATCGTATATGGGCATAAACCTTTTAGAATAATGTGCCTCATATTTCCTTTGGATATACTTTACTATAGTTTTTATTAAACTAAGAGAGCCTCATGCCTATGGATTTCGTATTGAAGTTGTTATAAAACTATTGTAAGCCCATAATCTACATGGCTATGGTATTATTGAAGCCATTATTTGAATAGGGATTTTTCATGGAAACTATGGAAGTTCTCCTATTCAAATATTAAAGTCATTATGCTATAAGCAATTGAGAAGAGTTTTGAGATCGTTCGGTCTAACCCTTGATGCTTTGTTTATGGCTTGAATTGGTCATGTGCACATCACTTGTAAAAGGTTTTGAAGGCTATATGCACTTTTGTATAGTGGATATAAAGACCATACATCCTTCCACTCAATCACTTATATTGGCATTTTTTAAATAGTCATGTGCACATGTATAATAGTTTGAAAAAACTAGCGCACTTATAAAGTTGCTTTATAACTCGAAGGAAAAAATAAGCCATGTGCAATTATTGGAAGGTGGAATGTTAAAGACCATAGAGCCTTCAACGATTATATTTTTGTTGGAAAGATTGTAATTATGAATATATGACGTTGCTATAGGACTTCATGTAAGGGAATCATATGTTTCCTGAGTCATTATTGAGCAACTGTTGTTCTTGAGTTCATAATACTCTCTTGGAACATCAAGGAAAGTCTTACCTTGCTTATCTCCTGCAGTTCATGATCACATGTTTATCAGTTGCGACTATGTACATTGAAGCAATTGTTGGTACTTAAGCACTTTTCGTCTAAAGAATGAAAGTGAAAGGTTTGAAGGAGAGTGGGACTTTCGCAGAAGCAGTTGTGTTAGAAAAGAAACAACTACAAGTTTTGGTCTCTTAGCATTTTCCATCTGAAGAATGATTGTGAAGGACTCGAAGAAAAGTGTGGTCTTGCATAAGCACTTGTGCATTTTGAGAATGGAAATTCAAAAAAGACTAATGCAGGTGAAAAATCCACTATTATGTAAAGCTTTTATGCATTTTGTTATGCATCATATTAATATACCCGTCATGCAAGTTTTGAGCGGGCCCGAAGACATATCAAATTATTTTGGTGAACTACATTACCATATGCATGTCAAACTGAATGGTTAATGTTTTTTATTTCTCTCATTTGACTTACTGTATTGAAGATAATTACAAACGTTGTTTCTCATTTTCATATGCAGGTAATCATTAATTAAAAGTCATTTCTGCAGACTATAACATCACCCTGTTTACGGATCACAAAAAATGTCGTTTAGTGCCTCAAAATGGCCTTAGAAGTTCAGGACCCCAAAAATACACAAAAATGATACCAAGATGGAAAAAGGTGTTCTAATCCAATGGACTAGGTGGGTGGCCAGTAATACGCACTCCAATTAGTTCTACACCCTTAGGAATCAATGGTATCCATTGTGTTAAGTGCCCCCATCAAATGGGGAAACTGTTGTTGAACTCGATGTTTTTTGAGCCACTTACCTTGGTGTAGGAGATTCCCTCCTTTCACAATCGGATAGATTTGGATCATCTTTTGGTCAGTTCCCTTAACCTATGTGGTGATGATCCGATCAATACTACCCTATTCCATTAGTTAATACTGGGATCTATAGGTTTCAGTTGCTCTACCACCTCTGATGTGTCCAATAGTGGTTGAAAATATGGCTGAAGGAGGTCCATATTGAATACTGGGCTCAATCCAAGGAACGGGGGGAATAACTAATTCAAAAGAATTTCCACCCAAAGCCTTGATGATGGTATAAGCCCCTTGGTGAAGTGGACACTACTTATAATGGATTCCTATAAGCACGGGAAATTTTAGGGGCAAAATTTAGCACATGGGATAATTTTTGAGGTTTTTTCCCAAAAAATATTCGCATTTCCAATTTGTTTCTAATATGAATCGCCCAAATTTGATAGGATTAAACATTTTACTATAAAAATCACAAAACTTTCAAAAAAATATATAAAATCCTTAGCAATTTGAATATTTAAAAAATAAAAACATAGCCAAATATTTTATGGTTGGAAATTTGATAATTTGTAATATTCAGCAAGGTTTATACACTTTAAGAAAATAATGTATACTTCAAAATTTTCATTTGTGTAGGGCGCTCTTTCTGCAAATGTAACCAAACCTTGTTTCCCACCTAAAATTTGCGTGAACCTTGTGTTGATCAGGGCACTATTTGTTCTTACCATTGAATTTATCGGAAATATCCTCTACCTATTGGCGGACATGTTGAATCGATTCAATGAATTTGGTGGACTTGTCAGCCTCCAATTAGGCATGGGAGGATTGTTCTTGTGTGGGTGAAAAGGGAAGTGTTACATCAATGGGGCCCAATGGTTCAAAGATCAGGCACACTTGAAAAGGCTTATGGTTGGTCGAGCTATGGAGGGATCTATTATAGTTGTGTTGAACATAAGGAAGGATCTCATCCCATGTGAGTGGATGCTTGGATTTGTACATGCACAAGATGTGCACACTCATCATGTTGAAGACCTCTATCTGTCCATCAATTTGGTGGTGGAAGGAAGTGCATTTGGTGAGCTTGGTGTCCAATAGAGACCATATGATTGACCAAAATGTACTTAATAACCTACAATATCGGTCTGAGATGATGGTTTATGGAATTCCAAAATGCACACACACACACTAAAAGAAGATCTTAGCAGTGGCTTCGGCTGTAATATTCCTTTTGAAGTTGCTCAAATGGTCATCTTAGATAATCGGTCAACAACCATGAATACACTGTCATTACTGTTAACACCCAGAAATTGTTCACCTAGCTCATCTCCCTAGTCACATTACCCATTTTTCCCTTTTTCCTACATTATTTTCCTCTAAAAACAAAAAATCCCTAAATTGGTAACCAAATGGGAAAAAGATCATCATTTCCCTCATCAATTAATGAAAATCCTTCGAGAAAGGTTAAAATCCCATAAAAAGGGGTCAAAATCTCTCTTTAGGGTGTCTTTGGATTTTGAGTTGAATTTAAGTTCCATTACGAGATCTTGATCACTATAGATGGGTATTGAGTCCTTGAACATACTATGGGAATCAAAAGAAGAGCCTCAAACCCCAACCCTTCTTAGGATTCCATGGAAAAATCCTCAAACCAGCACCTATGAACTCTGTATGGTATTATTCACCTCGAATTGGGATATGAGCACCATGACTAAGTTAGTTGTGAACCGAGAATATGTTTCAAGTTATAGTGAAGATCGTGGGAGTACAACAAGGGCCTTGTTCCCTAACAGAAGCTTGTTTCTCTCAGTCACTATGAAAGACATTTACACCCATAAAGCATGCCTTATTTTGGGGATGTATCCACCATAAGTGGTTTCCGAAGATCCATTATGATTTATTTTCTACGATTGACGGTTTTGGGTGTTAATAATGGTCAAGGAAGGACACCGAGGTCCTTATGAATTTAAAAGAATATATCCTCTCAAGCTCAAGCATCATGAGATATGCACTAAATCAACACATAGGACCTTTATATCGAATCTGTTTTCTCTTACTAAGATATGGTCTTCATTAGTTTGTTTCAGATATAAATGATGGGTGTAGGCTATTAAAGCATGTTGAAAAAGAAAAACAAGGGCCTTACATAAGAAATGAACTTTATAACCCTATAAATCATGAACAAGGCCAACAACTGTGACACATACACTACTAGTGTGTTTTTTTATTTTTTGAGTATGATTCAAAATGGATCAATATATTTTTTTTCTCTATTATGGTGCTTTCTGGGGGGGAGATTGGATGGATGGGTTTGTAGAGCCCATTTTAGTGGAAACTCCCACTTTGCATATTTGGGGCCTAGAAACTTTGGGGCTTGTTTGAGGACTTAAATGAAGTTTCTTGGGGTCAATCATTCATCACTTTTACAATTCCCCTTAGCACGATTTTACACCTAGATACCTTTCCGACAGTAAAATATTCGCCTCATTCAGAGTTTGTATGAAGAAGTTATGCCTTCCGCAAGTTGACCTATCAAATTAGCCACCATGAAACAGAGTGGATTGTACATCATCTCTCATTTATCAAACATGTATATCTAGTTACATATATAATTTCAAGAACATTATATAAGGTCCAAAACCCTAGCACTAATCATGAATCAAGGAATGAAAGAATACTAAAATTAACCCTAGACGATTATTAAGCTATGTTAAATGTCTAGCTACTAGGAAAAGAGGGTGTCCCATTTGAATGATATTATTGTATGCTTCAATATATGAGCAATAGTAACGCAGTATGAGATCCTGTAGTAGACATACAAGAAACAATATCTAAGGTAGCTTCCCATAGAGTACCTTTTCCTTTGTATCTACATTTAATATACAAGAAGAAGGCATAATCCTCATTTATGGCTGGTTTTTTCTCCATAATGGGTTTTCTTAGAGTAAATCTTTTGTTGATTGTTTGTATTGTGTATTAAGTTTTCTCAAGTCTTTTTTCTTTCAATTCTAGTTTATTTATCATTCTGTGGAAATAAGCAAATAAAAAAAACTAATTTGTAAGATCCATTATGCCAAGCTATCCCAATGGAATATCTATGGTAGTTTACGAATCATATTCGTATCATAGTAGTTTTATTTGTGGTTTTGAAAAAAACCACATCATCTAGTGGTGGAAAAAATATTCTTCAAACCCTAGACATGGTAGACTAGTCTAATGAAGAAGCAACATGGAATTATGACCATGGATTTACAAATATGGAAATAGAAGTGACTGATATCTAATGCAACATGGCTATCAACACAGTGGATCTATAGAGCAATTTTGGACCTTTCGGTAATTTTGGAGGTTCTAATTCAAATACCATATCAGAGGGGAAATCGTAAGAAAGAGGACACCCATAAAGGTAGCCAAGTAAAGATCCTAAAAAGGAGAATCCATGTTCCAGTACCGATATTCCTTTTATCTGAATACTTAAGATGGAAGATAAAGTGGATATCAATCCCTACCAAGGTCAGAGAGATGCTTTAAAGTTGAAGCATTTGTCACAACAATTAAAGGTCTATTTTAGTATCAGATAGATAAGGAGCATAACATTTCCATTTTCTTGATTGAGATTAGAGGGCCATGCATTAACTTGGTGGGAAAACCACACTAAGGCAATTAGGATGGAGTGTGATATTCTAAGAACTAAGTGGAAGGATTTAAAGACCCTCACTAAGTCTCGGTTCTAGCTTATCATGTATGGAGAGGACCACTAGATCAAATTGCATTTCTTCAAGAAAATAAAAGGGAAGAGTGTGCAAAAATACACTGATGAATTCATAAATATGGCTATCATATTAGGTATCACACCCAAGAATACATATGTACTCCTTAAGTATATAGGGGGTCTACATATTCATTTACTAAATAAAGTGATGGTCTTCAAGCCTAGAACAGTTGATGAGGCCTATGTGGAAGCACAATATCTAGAAAATATAGGCTACACAAGTCCAATAGTTCTAAACAAAAATAGAACCAAGATGCTTCCTAGGAGGGGAAGAACAAGCGGAAGAAAAACGATAGTAAGACTACAACCATGGAATATTAGTTTAAGGATCCAAAATACCATAGTAATCATTACAAACTTGATGGTGACACTAAGAAAACTTTATCCCTTTACTATATGATATATGTGATCAGTTCCTGGGCACTGTTTACTTCAAGATTTTCAAGCAAGAAGCACCAACATTTTCAGATGATGCCAAGACACTCATCAATACTATCAGTGATTGGTATGTGTATGAGTATTTCTCATATATCAGAGTCTGGGGTAGTAATACTGTTCATCTGTTGCCCAGAATTGTCCTTGACAGGTTGGCTTTGCAAGAAGTTTCATTTCAAACTGTGACTGATGGTATGTAAAAAAAACTCACAGGGCCTATAAAGAAAGGGTGGCCTAAATTCCCTCTAAAACTTGGGTCATTGGTCATCCCAACCTCCAATTGGGCAGCCACCCTTGGTGACCAGTTGGTTGATTTCAAATTGGGATGTGCTCCTAAAAGAAATCCCGACCCCAAGAAGTTATTGGATGCACATCTAAAGCAAACCCATGTAAAAATACACTATGTGCATGAGAACATCCCATATGACTCTATCTATCATGGAGTCAATACATTTTCTGAATTTCTTGTAAGAGCAAAAGACCTAGAAGAGCAGCATAACATTCTGCACTATCAGAAGGAATTCAAGCTCAGGGTGCTGAGTTATAGGAAATTGGAGCTGGACTTGCTGGACAAAGTGAGAAAAGAAAGGGAAGGAAAGGAAGCTCAGGAAGCTAATCCTCTTCAAGTGGTGGTTCATTCAGAACAAGGCAAAGGCAAAAACCCCATTGAAGATTCTCCTCCTAAGAAAACATCAGAATAGGCCAAGTCCTTGTTATACACCTCTCAACAATTTCAGAAAGATCTGGCACAATTGACATCAGTGTTGAAGGCTCACCCTACAGAGCCCCAGAAGGTTACTGTGGATTCTCAAATAATGGAACCTTGAAATCCCCTTGAAATTATCAGTGCAGCTGTGCAAGAAGATGATGATTTGGTGGTTACACATACTAGATCAACAAAAAGGCAAAGGATCCATGCTGATCCATTCCCCAACATTCAGATTATTGACTGTGATGTTGCTGAAGAACTTGAACCCCCATTTTCAGTAACTGAGGAGATTACAGAACAATCCAAGTTAGTCAAAGACTTGTTAAATGTTATTGAAATGGAATGCTCTGTTCAGGACCAGTCATTTGAAGACACCTCTGTTCAGGATTTTCGGGCTTCAACATCTCAGTTAAACTCAGTTCAACAATTTTCTGCTTCGCTTTCATGATCATTTACCTCCCTTTTCATTGTCTCAACTATTCAATAGTATAACTTCTTCTTCTACCACACTTTCATGTAGTCAAGAGTCTTTCTCTATCCCTAAGTCCATGATGCCAGAAGCTCAAACCACCATCATTCCTACACAGTCACCTAAACCTATTCTACTAATACCTTCCATTGACCAATTCACCTCTATTCCTTTTCCCATTTCATCTTCTATCACAATTCAGGATAAGCTTCCTGCAATCTCTCAGTCTACACCACTAGCTATCTCTGTTTCACCTAACATTGAGGAGCCACCTATGATTCCCTCTCCATCATTAGCTCCTAATGCTAAAGAGCAGACTTCTCCTTCTGAAGCTTCCACTTCGGTCCCCTCAATCACACAAGTCCAGTCATTTGTCCCAGATGTTTCTGTCCCTATGGTCATTCCTCAAGTCACCATGTCCATCCCTCACCCTGGTGGTATTATGACACCTTCAATAATTTCCACTGCTAATGTCATTCCCATCACTACCCAGTTGGTTGATGAATATGTAGATGAGGATGTGGTTCCTATTGGTAACTATTTCTATGAAAAGGAAGAGAAGACAGTATTAAAAAGGACAAGGAAGAGAAGTAAAGAAGAGGAAGCATTGGAATCACCTACTCCCATTCAAGTCTTGTGGACTCAATAAAATGGTGACCCTCAGTCTAGGGCTATTGAAGCAGGAACAGTTTTGGGGGCTTTTGCTGGTGCCAATATAGATTCAGTCCACTTGCTGAACAAAGAGATTGATCTTAAAAAGGAAAGGATCAAGGAACTTGAAGATGAGTTGGTCAAGATTAAAGGTGAACATACTCTCCTAGTGGCTAATATCTGGCAGGAATGGATGGAATGCTTGCATGCATCAGAACAGGAGAATATCTCCCTTCAGAATCAACTTAATACCAAAAAGACTCTAAACTCCATCCATGCAGAAAAGATAGCAACCTTAGAGATACAAGTTGGAACTGTAACTGCAAATGCAGCTTCAGTTGGTTTGTCTAACTTTACACCATAGGAGTTCAAAGACTTGGCCTTGGAGGTTAATCATAATCATTATAAATTGCTTGAAAAGTTGTACATTGCATAGGATGAAATTAGGTAGACATTTATTATCTTTGATAAACTGTTTTTTGAGCTTGAGGTATACGAAATCAAGAGAATTCAGGCTTCCAAAGCTCAAGAGTAGGTTAGTGAATGGAAAAGGTACATTAAAAACATCCCTGCAGACTTCCCGATTCTCAGCAGTCTTCAGATGAAGAAGAACAAAGCTTCCGTGAATACATGGCTCGATTTCAATGACTCTGCTGAAGAAATCATCAGAAAATCTAAAGACCTTTGCACTCGACGCTGGTACGCAACTGATAACATCATGGAAGCTCTACATCTCCCATACATGGATCCTATTTTGCAGGCCCTTCCAACTAAATGTAAGTTGGAAGAAGTGGAGCGTGATTGTGAGGAAATGGCGCAGAAGATCCGGGCTATTCAAGCAGTCAACATTGGTCATGTGGATGAATTGATCAGGAAACCACTCTCCTTCAAGTGCAAGATCCATTTTTACCTTCGCACTTGGCATAAGCTTACCAAGAATGACATGGAGAACAACATATGCAATGCCCAAATAGGCATAGAATCTGTCAATTATCCAAACATAGATGAACTGTTAGAAATATATGATAAGTGGCGGGATTTTCTAGCCCAATAGACTCATTTCTGATTTTGGAATGCCTATTCTGTAGGATTCATTTTGTACTTTGTTGTAGTTTAATATTTAAGGAAGAATACCTCTCGGAGAGAGGGGTTGGAATTTTTGGAATTGTAATTCAGCTGGAGATAAGACTGAGGATACTCTGTGGCCAGAGTCATTGTAATTTTGGTACAAGACATCTTAATACAGAAATGTTATCTTCAGATCCATCTTTTGATTATCACTTAAATTTCTTTAAGGATTTCTAATTTTATGTTCCAGATTGTCATCCACTATACATATGATCTCTTGTTAAATATATAATGAATGCAGATCTGTTGTATTGGTTTTTATGTATAACTGATGTGTGTATGAAAATATTTGATTAAATTTCTTTAATTAAATACTTTCTTTATCGATTTCTGCAATTGATCAGATATATATATATATTCAATCATTGTTGATTTTTCAACCAACAAAAGGATAACAGGTTATATCTTGATGGTCTTGAAGCTTGGATTATTGTTGTTTAATTTTCATTCAATAAACCATAATTTAAGTCAGCAAATATCTCATCTAAAGGCATTTTTGTGAAAGGTGATAGACCGTTTGTTTTCTTACACCTCAAGGTTGATCTGTATAAACATCCAGCTTTTCATTTTAGAGTAGATCTGACTTAAGATTAGGTTCTTTTTCTAAATAGGTTAAGTTAGAATTGTTCACTGTTTCCCACACCCCTTTGTTTCCCTAAATTGGGAAACTGATGTTATTAATCAAATCACCTACTCATAGAGTGCCAACAGAGGCCAAATATCTGTGGGTTATTACCACACCAAATATCCCCTGTTGTGTGCCTTGGAACCCATTCCACCACCTTGTACTTACCCTGCAAACCCGAGGCATCAACACGTCTGATGAATGAAAGTGAAAGGTTTGAAGGAGAGTGGGACTTTTGCAGATGCAGTTGTGTTAGAAAAGAAACAACTACAAGTGTTGGTCTTTTAGCATTTTCCATCCGAAGAATGATTGTGAAGGACTTGAAGAAAAGTGTGGTCTTGCATTAGCACTTGTTGTGCATTTTGAGAGTGGATATTCAAAAAAGACTAATGCAGGTGAAAAATCCACTATTATGTAAAGCTTTTATGCATTTTGTTATGCATCATATCAATATATCCGTCATGCAAGTTTTGAGCAGGCCCGAAGACATCAAATTTTTTTGGTGAACTACATTACCATATGCATGTCAAACTGAATGGTTAATGTTTTTTATTTATCTCATTTGACTTATTGTATTGAATCTAATTACAAACATTGTTTCTCATTTTCATATGCAAATAATCGTTAATTAAAATTCATTTCTGCAGACTATAACTTCACCCTGTTTACGGATCACAAAAAATGTCATTTAGTGCCTCAAAATGGCCTTAGAAGTTCAGCACCCCAAAAATACACAAAAATGATATTAAGATGGAAAAAGGTGTTCTAATCCAATGGACTAGGTGGGTGGCCAGTAATACGCACTTCGATTAGTTCTACACCCTTAGGAATCAATGTTATCCATTGCGTTAAGTGCCCCCATCAAATGGGGAAACTGTTGTTGAACTCGATGTTTTTTGAGCCACTTACCTTGGTGTAGGAGATTCCCTCCTTTCACAATCGGATAGATTTGGATCATCTTTTGGTCAGTTCCCTTAACCTATGTGGCGATGATCTGATCAATATTACCCTATTCCATTAGTCAATATTGGGATCTATAGGTTTCAGCTGCTCTACCACCTCTGATGTGTCCAATATTGGTTGAAAATATGGCCGAAGGAGGTCCACATTGAATACTGGGCTCAATCCAAGGAACGAGGGGAATAACTAATTCAAAAGAATTTCCACCCAAAGCCTTGATGATGGTATAAGCCCCTTAGTGAAGTGGACACTACTTATAATGGATGCCTATAAGCAGGGGAAATTTTAGGGGCAAAATTTAGCACATGGGATAATTTTTGTGGTTTTTTTCCCCAAAAATATTCGCATTTCCATTTTTTTTCTAATATGAATCACCCAAATTTGATAGGATTAAACATTTTACTATAAAAACCACAAAAATTTCAAAAAACTATATAAAATCCTTAGCAATTTGAATATTTAAAAAATGAAAACATCACCAAATATTTTATGGTTGGAAATTTGATAATTAGTAATATTCGGCAAGGTTTATACACTTTAAGAAAATAATGTATACTTCAAAATTTTCATTCCTGTAGGGTGCTCTTTCTGCAAATGTAACCAAACCTTGTTTCCCACCTAAAATTTGTGTGAACCTTGTGTTGATCATGGCACTATTTGTACTTACCATTGAATTTATCAGAAATATCCTCTACCTATTGGTGGACATGCTGAATCGATTCGATGAATTTGGTGGACTTGTCAGCCTCCAATTAGGCATGGGAGGGTTGTTCTTGTGTGGGTGAAAAGGGAAGTGTTACATCAATGGGGCCCAATGGTTCAAAATCAGGCCCACTTGAAAAGGCTTATGGTTGGTCGAGTTATGGAGGGATCTATTATAGTTGTGTTGAACATAAGGAAGGATCTCATCCCATGTGAGTGGATGCTTGGATTTGTACATGCACAAGATGTGCACACTCATCATGTTGAAGACCTCTATCTGTCCATCAATTTGGTCGTGGAAGGAAGTGCATTTGGTGAGCTTGGTGTCCAATAGAGACCATAGGATTGACCAAAATGTACTTAATAACCTACAATATCAGTCTGAGATGATGGTCTATGGAATTCCAAAATGTACACACACACACTAAAAGAAGATCTTGGCAGTGGCTTCGGCTGTAATATTCTTTTTGAAGTTGCTTGAATGGTCATCTTAGATAATCGGTCAACAACCATGAATACACTGTCATTACTGTTAACACCCAAAAATTGTTCACCTACCTCATCTCCCTAGTCACATTACCCATTTATCCCTTTTTCCTACCTTTTGTGCCTCTAAAAACAAAAAATCCCTAAATTGGCAACCAAATGTAAAAAAGATCATCATTTCCCTCATCAATTAATGAAAATCCTTCGAAAAAGGTTAAAATCCCATAAAAAGGGGTCAAAATCTCTTTGTACGGTGTCTTTGGATTTTGAGTTGAATTTATGTTCCATTCCGAGATCTTGATCACTATAGATGGGTCTTGAGTCCTTGAGTATACTATGGGAATGAAAAGAAGAGCCTCAAACCCCAACCCTTCTTAGGATTCCATGGAAAAATCCTCAAACCACCACATATGAACTCTGTATTGTATTAGTCACCTCGAATTGGGATATGAGCACCATGACTAAGTTGGTTGTGAACCGAGAATATGTTTCAAGGTATAGTGAAGATCGTGGGAGTACAACAAGGGCCTTGTTCCCTAACTGAATATTGTTTCTCTTAGTCACTATGAAAGAGATTTACACCCATAAAGCATGCCTTATTTTGGGGATGTATGCACCATAAGTGGTTTCCGAAGATCCATTATGATTTATTTTCTATGATTGACGGTTTTGGGTGTTAATAGTGGTCAAGGAAGGACACCGAGGGTCTTATGAATTTAAAAGAATATATCCTCTCAAGCTCAAGCATCATTTGATATGCACTAAATCACCACATAGGAGCTTTGTATGGGATCTGTGTTCTCTTACTAAGATATGGTCTTCATTAATTTGTTTCAGATATAAATGATTGGTGTAGGCTATTAAACCATGCTGAAAAAGAGAAACAAGGGCCTTACATAAGAAATGAACTTTATAACCCTATAAATCATGAACAAGGCCAACAACTGTGACACATACACTACTAGTGTGTTCTTTTATTTTTTGAGTATGATTCAAAATGGATCAATATATATTTTTTCTCTATTATGGTGCTTTCTGGGGTGGGAGATTGGATGGATTGGTTTGTAGAGCCCATTTTAGTGGAAACTCCCACTTTCCATATTTGGGGCCTAGTAAATTTGGGGCTTGTTTGAGGACTTAAATGAAGTTTCTTGGGGTCAATCATTCATCAATTGTACAATTCCCCTTAGCACGATTCTACACTTAGATACCTTTTCGACAGTAAAATATTCGCCTCATTCAGAGTTTGTATGAAGAAGTTATGCCTTCCGCAAGTTGACCTATCAAGTTGGCCACCATGAAACAGAGTGGATTGCACATCATCTCTCATTTATCAAACATGTATATCTAGTTATATCTATAATTTCAAGAACATTATATAAGGTCCAAAACCCTAGCACTAATCATGAATCGAGGAATGAAAGAATACTAAAATTAACCCTAGACGACTATTAAGCTATGTTAAATGTCTAGCTGCTAGGAAGAGAGGGTGTCCCATTTTAATGATATTATTGTATTCTTCAATATATGAGCAATAATAACGGAGTATAAGATCCTGTAGTAGACATACAAGAAACAATATCTAAGGTAACTCCCCATAGAGTACCTTTTCCTTTGTATCTACATTTAATATAAAAGAAGAAGGCATAATCCTCATTTATGGCTGGTTTTTTCTCCATAATGGGTTTTCTTAGAGTAAATCTTTTGTTGATTGTTTGTATTGTGTATTAAGTTTTCTCTAGTCATTTTTCTTTCAATTCTAGTTTATTTATCATTCTGTGGAAATAAGCAAAAAAAAAAACTAAGTTGTAAGATCCATCATGCCAAACTATTCCAATGGAATATCTATGGTAGTTTACGGATCATATTCGTATCATAGTAGTTTTATTTGTGGTTTTGAAGAAAACCACATGATCTAGTGGTGGAAAAAATATTCTTCAAACCCTAGACATGGTAGCAGAGTCTAATGAAGAAGCAACATGCAATTATGACCATGGATTTACAAATATGGAAATAGAAGTGACTGATACCTAATGCAACATGGCTATCAGCACAGTGGATCTAGAGAGCAATTTTGGACCTTTCAGTAATTTTGGAGGTTCTAATTCAAATACCATATCAGAGGGGAAATCGTGAGAAAGAGGACACCCATAAAGGTATCCAAGTAAAGATCCTGAAAAAGACAATCCAAGTTCCAGTACCAATATTCCTTTTATCTAAATACTTAAGATGGAAGATAAAGTGTATATCAATCCCTACCAAGGTTAGAGAGATGCTTTAAAGTTGAAGCATTTGTCACAACAATTAGATGTCTATTTTAGTATCAGATAGATAAGGAGCATAAAATTTCCATTTTCTTGAATGAGATTAGAGGGCCATGCATTAACTTGGTGGGAAAACCACACTAAGGCAATTAGGATAGAGTGTGATATTCTAAGAACTTAGTGGAAGGATTTAAAAACCCTCATTAAGTCTCGGTTCTACCTTATCATGTATGGAGAGGACCACTAGATCAAATTGCATTTCTTCAAGAAAATAAAAGGGAAGAGTGTGCAAAAATACACTGATGAATTCATAAATATGGCTATCATATTAGGTATCACACCCAAGAATACATATATACTCCTTAAGTATATAGGGGGTCTACATATTCATTTACTAAATATAGTGATGCTCTTCAAGCCTAGAACAATTGATGAGGCCTATGTGGAAGCACAATATCTAGAAAATATAGGCCACACGAGCCCAATAGTTCTAAACAAAAATAGAACCAAGATGCTTCCTAGGAGGGGAAGAACAAGTGGAAGAAAAACGACAGGAAGACTACAACCATGGAATATTAGTGTAAGGATCCAAAATACCATAGTAATCATTACAAACTTGATGGTGACACTAACGACATGTGTTGGAAGATACATCCATAGATGAACCCTAAGAACCACGAGAAGGATGCTAAGAAGAAGAACCTTCTATCCAAAGATTCAAGAAAAAGGGTAGAGATTAGCTCAGATGTGGAGGAGAATCTTATCTGCACTCTTGTGTAGAAAGAGGCGAATCTAACCATCCTTCATCACAAGTAAAAGAAAGAGATGAAAAAAAACTTACATATCAAGATCTAGAATAGTGAGGCCAAGGTAGATGGTCTATTTGCTTCTAGTTCATAGGACAATCTCATAGCAGAATATGTGGTAAGTAATCTTGGATTTGGACTAAATTATCACCCTCGCCCCTATCCAATAGGATAGATAAATTTTAGGATATAGAAATTAGGGATACAAAATAGTGCAAGATTAAATTTTCCGCAAGTGCAAATTATATTTATGAAGTAGAGGTATACATAGTATCACTTGATGTTTGTGGTGTAGTGTTTGGAAGGCCCTGCATTTATATGAGGTATGAAATCTTCATGAGCATATCAAACAAATACTGGTTGATAAGGGTGGGAAATATTTCATCATCAATGCACACAAAGGTAAATCAAATATCTCTCTAGCAAGTGCCATTTAAGTGAAAAATATGATTGGTTCATGTAGAATTTTTTTGTTTCTTTTCTTAAGACAGAATTAGAAAGAAGGTGAATTTGTAAAATTAAAGGCATCGTTGGAGGTATGTACTATCGAGTAGAAGCACCCGTAAGAGAACATTTTGAAAGCATATAGAGTAGTGTTCCAGGAACCTAGAGGGATATCTCCTAAGAGGTCATTCGAACATGAGATATTACTATTTTGGAATTCTCCATTGATGAACATCAAACTATATAGAAAGTCTATTATGGAAGCATAAGAAATAAAGAAGCGATTGTAGAAACTAATAAATGAGGGCATAGTACAACCAATCACCTCACCTTGTGAGTCACTTATTATCATAGTACTTAAGAAGGATGGGGATTGGAGGATGTGTATTGAATTAGAGATATGAATAAGATCATCCTCAAAAATTGATACCCTCTTTCCAAGGACAATGATTTTCTATATCAGTTGCAACATGGCAAGTACTTCACTAAGTTGGATCTTGAATCAAGATACCACCAGGTGTAAGTGAAGGAATAAGACACCTTGAAGACCACCTTCAAGACTAGGTAAGGTCTATATGAATGGTTAGTAATGCCCTTTTTGTTTGCATAATGGTTAGGTATATATAAATTCCCTTTAAATCTTGAAATGCGGCTTCTTTTGCGCTTTGCTTTGGTGCCCGCCATTGGGGGTTCTCTTTTCCTGCATACCTTGCTTTACATTCACATCGGTTGGTTTTGGCTTTTCAATTGCATTGTCGCGATTTTGCTTTCCATTCACCATGGTTGGTTTGGTTGGTTGGTTTGCTTTCCATTCACAATGGCTGATTTTGATTCGCGATTTATGCACATCCATATGGTTTACAACATCAAGTAACTTGGTCCTTTTTTCCGGTGTTATCGTTGGATGCTGACTCTGTATACATTTTTGGGGAAAATCTTGATGTTTTTTAGTTGTTTCTTTGAGCTCTCGAGAAGGCGAACTTTTCTCATCCATAGGAGAATTAATCTCTCCTCCATCACTTTGTATTTATTGACATACTCCATAAGAGAATCAATCTCTCCTCGCAATGAATTGACTGTCTTTGCCTGTTCTTCTTTCTCCTTGAACAATTCAGAGTGTTTCTCCTCCATCACTGTATACTTCTTGACAGACTCTTCCATAAAAGAATTAATCTCTCCTCGCAATGACTGAACTGTTTTTGCCTGTTCTTCTTTCTCTTTGAACAATTTAGAGTGTTTCTCTTCCATCACTTTATATTTCTTGACAGACTCCATAAGAGAATTAATCTCTCCTCGCAATGAGTTAACTGTCGTTGCCTGTTCTTCTTTCTCCTTTAACAATTCAGAGTGTTGCTTGACATTTTCATCCACCTGTTGTTGAAGGCTACTAATTTCTTTTTCCATCATTGCATTGTGTTTAAGTAAAGCCTCGAACCTCTCTGCCTTGCTTGCAGACACAGCTTCCAACGCCTGCTTTTCATCTTCCATGCTAACCATATTTTCACTGTACTTATTCAACTGGGCCTTCAAAGACTCCCCTTCAGTCTTCAGCTCTCTATTTGTCTCGTTGAGCGACTGTTTCTCGTTAGCCATTAACTCGAGGTTTTTCTGTAGCTCTGCAATCCTGCTCAACAGGTTCTCCTTCTCAACATTAAAAGCTTCATGTGCCGTTTGGCTTCTTCTACTGATCTCGGCAGTCTCCTTTTTGGCTGCTCCAATCTGTGTTACAAGAACATCCTTTTCCAATTTCCGACCTTTATTGTTTTCCTCTAATTCTGCAGATATCGCTTCAATTCGATTTTTCAACTGCAAAACAGTAGCCTCCAAATTCTTTTTACCAAGATTCACAGCTTTACAATCGTCTTCTTTCGCAGAAATTTCGGTATTGAATCTTTCCTCAGCTTCAAGCAATTGTTTACCTGCTTGAGAAATCGCCGCTTGGTATTCCCCATATTTCCTTCCATGCTCTTTTTCCATCGTTGCATTTTGTTTAAGCAAATCCTCCAACCTCTCTGCTTTGCTTACAGACATAGCCTCCAAATGGGCCTTCAAAGACTCCGCTTCAGTAATTAGTTCTCTATTTGCCTCGCTCAGTGACCCTTTCTCGCTAACCGTCAACGCGAGGTTTGTTTGTAGCTCTGCAAGCCTGGTCAACAGGTTCTCCCTCTCCGCATTAAAAGCTTCCTGTGCCATTTGGCTGCTTCTACTGATCTCGGCAGTCTGCTTTTCGGCTGCTACAATCTGTGATAAAAGCACATCCTTTTCCAATTTCCGACCTTTGTTGTTTGCCTCTAATTCTGCAGATCTCGCTTTGATTTGATTTTTCAACTGCAAAATAGTAGTCTCCAAATTCTTTTTATTAAGATTCACTGCTTTACACTCGTCTTCTTTCGCTGAAATTTCGGTATTGAATCTTTCCTCAGCTTCCAGCAATTGTTTACCTGCTTGAGAAATCGCAGCTTGGTATTCCCCATATTTCCTTCCATGCTCTTTTTCCATCGCTGCATTTTGTTTAAGTAAATCCTCCAACCTCTCTGCTTTGCTGACAGACATAGCTTCCAACGCTTTCTTTCCATCTTCCATCCTAACCAGCTTTTCACTGTACTCATTCAAATGGACCTTCAAAGACTCCACTTCAGTAGTTAGTTCTCTATTTGTCTCACTCAGTGACCCTTTCTCGCTAACCGTCAACTCGAAGTTTGTTTGTAGCTCTGCAAGCCTGATCAACAGGTTCTCCCTCTCCGCATTAAAAGCTTCCTGTGCCATTTGGCTGCTTCTACTGATCTCGGCAGTCTGCTTTTCGGCTGCTGCAATCTGTGATAAAAGCACATCCTTTTCCAATTTCCGACCTTTATTGTTTGCCTCTAATTCTGCAGATGTCGCTTCAATTTGATTTTTCAACTGCAAAACAGTGGTCTCCAAATTCTTTTTCTCAAGATTCACTGCTTTACACTCGTGTTCTTTCGCAGAAATTTCTGTATTGAATCTTTCCTCAGCTTCAAGCAATTGTTTATCTGCTTGAGAAATCGCAGCTTGGTATTCCCCATACTTTCTTCCATGTTCTTTTTCCATCGTTGCATTTTGTTTACGTAAATCCTCCAACCTCTCTGCTGTGCTTACGGACCCAGCTTCCAACGCCTGCTTTTCATCTTCCATGCTAACCATCTTTTCACTGTACTGATTCAAAACGGCCTTCAAAGACTCCGCTTCAGTACTTAGCTCTCTATTTATCTCGACCAATGACCCTTTCTCGCTAACCACTGACTCGAGGTTTGTTTGTAGTTCTGCAATCCTACTAAACAGGTTCTGCTTCTCGGCATTAAAAGCTTCCTGTGCCATTTGGCTACTTCTACTGATCTCGGCAGTTTTCATCTCGGCTGCATCAATCTGTGACAAAAGCATATCCTTTTCCAATTTCCGACCTTTATTGGTATCCTCTAATTCTGCAGATCTGGCCTCAATTTGATTTTTCAACTGGAAAACAGTATCCTCCAAATTCTTTTTGTCTGCTTTACATTTATCTTCTTTCGTAGAAATTGCAGTATTGAATCTTTCCTCAGCTTCCAGCAATTGTTTGCCTGCTTGAGAAATCGCAGCTTGGTATTTGGCATCCTTCCTTTCAAGTTCTTTTGTGAATTCTTTCTCAGTCTCCTTCAATTCTTCAGTCATTCTCCTTTCAGATTCAATATTTTCTGATCGCATTTCAGTGAGATTTTTTGACAAAACAGCGTTTTCTTTTCTTACGTGGGTGATTTCTTGCGCAAGCTTGCCATTGAGTATCTGCAGATTCAAAACCTTAACATCTTCGCTGGTGGGGTAAGGGGGTCCATTTGCAACTTTACCCTTTTCTTCTAAAGGTCTCTTCCCCACGCCCTTCTTGTTATTGCCTGTCATCTTGTTCACTGACGAGGCCTACCTTCCTACGGATCCACAAATTTGCGATATAGGATATACCAGAGGAAGATAAATACCTCTTTCTTGAAAATAAATGGATTTATTATGTAAGTCGTATAGCATATAGAATAGGAAAATCAATATCTCTTTCTTGAAAATAAATGGATTGCTACAACAAGACTCCCCCTAAAAGCTCCCTCTTTTATTGTGCGCTGCAACAAACAACTAACCCTTGCAAATTGGACAAAGAAGTTCTCAAACAATGCGAAGAATTATAAGATAGACACTCAGAAAGCTATTATCATTTGGTGCATTACATGGAGATTTGAGTCATCTATAAATAATCAACTGGATTTTTTCGTAGTCCAAAAAGTATTAAAAAAAATTCATGTCCGCTCTTAACTTTTCAAAATTAAAAAAGTAATTAAATATATAAAACCGATATAGATTTAACTTAAACCTAAATCTATCAAGAATCTAGAGCCATCCAATTAAGAAATTTATTACACATCAACAAATTGGATCTATATATGGTGGTATAAGATAATTTAATATTAATAGCCTTATTGTGAAGTGGTAGGGTTTGCTTCATATCTAGCTGCAATATGGGTTATGAAGTAATATGTAATTTTTAAACTTAGCTTTTTTATGTGAATGTGCAATAGAAAATATAATAATGAAATACCAAAAAATTTCTAATACAATTACACATGTTTCATTAAAATAGCTTTACATCGCTAAACATGGCTCTACATGTACATGTCTAGTCCTCGAACCACCACAGTAAGTTATCTTGGGTTTATTAGATGGATATGGACAAATCGAATCTAGGTTTTGAAGATCAAGAAAGGTTATCAATCTCTAAACAACATCAAGGAAGGTAAGCAAATCCCTTTGTGCACCACACAAGGATTTTTAGAATCAAGGGCTATGTAAAATGGCTTTTTAGAATCAAGGGCTATGTAAAATGACACTGAGTCGCATCTGTGTAGGGGTTTTTGGCAATTGACTTGGATATGGATGCCATTATAATGCTTAAACACCATCCATTGATCATTGAGCCTTGACCATCGTCGAAGAATGAAAAAAACGCATTAGGATGTTTTTTTTAATTTTTGAGGACCCTTTCATAGGTGGTTTCTAAACTTTAGAGTTGATATATGTGCCATGAGTAGTTTTTATGCAGTGGAAATGTGTTTTGAGGCATAAACATGGTAAGTAGGTAAACACTATCCTTGTTCCCTAATTGAACCTTTTTTAGATCAATCATTGTGAACAAAACCTAAAAACCATGACACAATCTCTCTTTAGGGTGTCTTTGGCTTTTGAGTTGAATTTATGTTCCATTACGAGATCTTGGTCACTATAGATGGGTCTTGAGTCCTTGAAGATACTATAGGAATCAAAAGAAGAGCCTCAAACCCCAACCCTTACTTATTAGTAATGGGATTCCTCCCCGACAAAGTGGTCCGGGAGAAAGCCCATTACTAACATGGACGCTTAGTTTTTATGGAGAAGTCAGCGTCCAAGTGGACCTTTATGCATTGAATCATGCGCAAAAATCGTTGAATCCATTGGAGCCAAGTTTCATTGTAGAAGCCAATATTGGAACATGGTTATGTTGCAGGAATCGTTGGATCCATTGAGGCTTGCATCTTGTTGCATAGGTCATTGAAGCCACCGAGACTCGATTGCAGAGTTTGCAGACCAAGTGGTTGTAGCCAAGTAAAAAAAAAACCCTAAATTCTTGGAAGCCATAAAACTAGAGTCCAAGTACATAAAACTCAAGCATGCCATGGTATGATATGAAATTATAAAATTATAGCATAGAGTTTGAGTGCATGCTTTATATTACATATTGGTTATGTTCCATATGGTTTCCATTTAAAACTATGATATTATTCAAATATTTAAACGCATAACTTAGTCCTATATGAAGACATATTGAGGAGTTTTCAAACATGAAAAGGGGTTATCATAGTTTTGGCATATATGCTGAGTAGAACTGACGAAGGGCCAAAAATACTTTGGTATACGGGCATAAACCTTTTAGAATAATGTGCCTCATATTTCCTTTGGATATACTTTATTATAGTTTTTATTAAACTAAGAGAGCCTCATCCCTATGGATTTCATATTGAAGTTGTTATAAAACTAGTGTAAGCCCATAATCTACATGGCTATGGTATTATTGAAGCCATTATTTCAATATGGATTTTTCATGGAAACTATGGAAGTAATCCTTTTCAAATATTGAAGTCATTATCCTATATGCAATTGAGAAGAGTTTTGAGATCGTTTGGTCTAATCCTTGATGCATTGTTTATAGCATGAATTGGTCATGTGCACATCACTTGTAAAAGGTTTTGAACGTTATATGCACATATCACTTGTAAAAGGTTTTGAACGCTATATGCACTTTTGTATAGTGGATATAAAGACTATACAGTCTTCCACTCAAGCACTTATATTGACATTTTTGAAGTAGTCATGTGCAAATGTATAATAGTTTTAAAAAACTGGCGCACTTATAAAGTTGGTTTATAATTCGAAGGAAAAAATAAGCATGTGCAATTACTTGAAGGTGGAATGTTAAAGACCATAGAGTCTTCAATGATTATATTTTTGTTGGAAAGATTGTAATTATGAACATATGACATTGCTTTAGGACTTCATGTAACGGAATCATATGCTTCCTGAGTCATTATTGAGCAACTGTTGTTCTTGAGTTCATAATACACTCTTGGAACATCAAGGAAAGTGCTACCTTGCTTGTCTCCTACAGTTCATGGTCAGATGTTTATCAGTTGCGACTATGTACATTGAAGCAATTGTTGGTCCTTAAGCACTTTTCATCTGATGAATTAAACTGAAAGGTTTGAACGAGAGTGGGACTTTTGCAGAAGCAGTTGTGTTAGAAAAGAAACAACTACAAGTGTTGGTCTTTTAGCATTTTCCATCCGAGGAATGATTGTGAAGGACTTGAAGAAAAGTGTGGTATTGCATAAGCACATCTTGTGCATTTTGAGAGTGGATATTCAAAAAAGACTAATGCAGGTGAAAAATCCACTATTATGTAAAGCTTTTATGCATTTTGTTATGCATCATATTAATATACCCATCATGCGAGTTTTGAGCGAGACCGAAGACATATCAAATTATTTTGGTGAACTACATTACCATATGCGTGTGAAACTGAATGGTTAATGTTTTTTATTTCTCTCATGATCATCATCTTCACCACCACCGGCACCATCATGATCATCATCTTAACCATCATGATCATCATATTCATCATCCTAATCCTAGTCCTCATCGTCTTCGTCGTCATCATCATCATCATCATCATCATCATAATCCTTGTCATCAATATCATCATCATCATCATCATCATAATCCTTGTCATCAATATCATCATCATCATCATCATCATTAGCATAATACTCTATATATTTTGATTTAATATTGCGTTGGAATTAATGTATTTTATTGGTACGTATAAATTAACTGCTATAACACATTTTTTTTTAGATAGATTTTTTCGGGTTATGGGGAATTGAGAGTGATGTGAGGGGGGGGAGGGGCCATAAGAGCTTCCAAATTCACGTGGTTGGCCTTATTCAGTAAAGAATATTACATTATTCTCAAAACAAAGAGAAGATCGGTAATGCAATGCATAGTTATGATAGTGATGATGATGGACATGATGATGATGATCATCATCATCATCGACATCATCATCGTAATCATCATCCTCATCACCATCTTCATCATCATCATCAGCATCAGAATCATCATCATCATCCATCATCCTCATCATCATCATCACCATCATCATCGACATCATCATCCTCATCCTCATCCTAATCACATCCTCATCCTCATCCTCACCATTAGCGTCATCATCATTAGCATCATCATCATCATCATCATCATCGTCATCATCATCATCGTCATTGACATCATCATCGTCATCGTCATCATCATTGACATCATCATCATCATCATCATCGTATTAAATAGCACTAAAGTTGTATCATCATCATCAAGAAACTAATGGCTATATCTCTTAAATAACACTAAAGTTGTATTAAATAGCGTTATATATTTAAAAGTTGTATTCATCCCCATGGATTTATGTTTAACACATATTTTAAATGAAACGGGTCCTTTTATGAGTAAATGAAGTTACCTTTGTGCGTGCGGAATTTAATGTAAATCATTTCCAATTTAATCTTTGAATCTGAGCAAGGTGGGTTTTATGCCCCGAACACTTTTCCTCAGCTTAGACAATGGCCATACCTTCTCCGACCTTTGGTGCTCTTAGTAGTGGTTTGCAAGGTATACAATTAGAGGATGTCAAGCCTGTCATGACAATGATGGTGGTGGATGAGAAGTCTGTCGTGAGTTCCCCTAAGAGAAACATCAATGTGACTCGCATAACCAACCCTACATGCGAGGAAACCAACAATTCGCCTTTGGGGCCTCCCAAGCAGCACCGATGCCTAAAACACGACTCCCTTACAAGACATCAATAAATGTATGTGCTTGGAGATTTTATGGGTTTTACATGAGAACCAACTTTCAATTTCCCTCTATTGTTTATGAATGTTATTGCTTATGATCTTTTTGTAAGCCTATTAGAATTTTGGTGATCTTCAATACTCTAAGTATTTTGCTTTCTAGCTCATTAGTGGCAAAGCATGAACATTCTTTGTGTAACCTAAAGGAGGAAGATTGCAATTTCTTTTTGGATCATGGCTTGGGCAGTGTCTTTTTTTAAAACACCCAAAGCCATCTATCTTTATATGTCTATGCAATTTTTTTGATAATATAATATAAAATCTAACTTAATAAAAAACATATATTCCTTGAAATCATATTTATCTATTCTTTAATTAAATTAATAAGTTATATTTAATAAAATTTTATAACTTTATTAAATTTGTAAAATACAACATAACAATTTTATATATGCAAAACCTTACCAGTACTTAGATATTTTACATATGTGGTGAATGCAATGAGAGGGAACGTTGGATTCAAAGACTTAACTTTATCTTGAGAATAGTGTCCAGAATCAATCATTCTGATCTTTCTGATGTAAATTGATGGCCTTTCATATGAAACGATACTCTCGAAAATGAAATGATGGTGTGCACGTCTATGTATTCACTTAATCATTTATTGATTACTCGAATGTGAAATTGGAAATACTAGCACAAGCAACAAAACATAGACATTGTTTGAGCCCGATGATTCGAATCTGTGACCTTTTGCAGCCTGACGATTCGAACCTGTGACCTTTTGTAGCCATGGATGGAGTGCCTAACCCTTCCACGACAGTGTCAATTCCCAAGGTAAGAAGAGGATCGCATTCAAATTTTGGCTTGTTGGACAAATTCGTTAGGATTTTAATGGTACAAAGATCGCATTTACATTGGAAACCCTTTTGTTGCAACCAATTAATTTTCAAGAAAAATGTTATTTATTTATTTTTCAATCGAAAGCTATATTCTGGACACCAATTTGCTTCATTCAGTGCGAAAAGTTGCAATCATAAACCCATTTTTCTCTACGACGTTATCTTCATAGTTGGAGGGCTCACAAAAAAACCTGCAAATGTACCTGTAAAACCCTTATCATGAAAGGGGAAGCGAAGAAGAGAAAGAGAAAATACATATACATTGTCTTTGTTTTTTAGTGTAGGAAACACCATTGATTACAGGGGTTTTGATGGCCACAACTACGTTGAAATGAAGATACGACATTTAGGTGTCGAAAGCAGTCAATGCTTGCATGCCATATCTTTATTTCCCCAAATTATACGATCCCAAAATCTTCATATGCAGCCCACACAAACTAAAAATAGCAGGTAAGAGTTTGCTTGCAAAGTGTTTGTCAAAATATGTGAGAGAGAAAATTTCAATTTCTGTTATATAGATCCCAAAATTCAATTACTCTTGTGCTTTTCCTTCTATTGTTTGGCTTTTCCTTCCTCCATTTAATGGATTTTGTTCTTCCATTCTAGTTAAAAAAATGTTGAGGTTTCGGTGGGTTAAAGAATGTTGAGTTAAGAGAAGTGTTGTGCAAGTAGTTTCTCACTTCAGGGTGTCACATGGCAGTTGCTGCAAGTTTTCATGTGTATGAAATTCCATGTGGTCTAGTCCTAAAACCCTGACTCATGTCAACGTCATGGTCAAAGTTAAATGGTGGGTTCTATTTGCTCTTTTTGGTTGATACTTTGCATATGAAATAGTCTTAGGAAAGATAGAAGAGTGCTTAATTGACTGCTTTTCCGAATATAGCAATGTTGCTTAGTTGGCTCAGTTGAGAAAAAGCCTATTCTAGGCACTTTCTCTTTCCTTTTCATGCAAAGAAAGCTGCTAATTGGAACACCAAGTCAAAGGCTAGTTTGGATTTCTAAGGAAGACTAGTTCGCTACAGTGTAATTGGTTAGGTGAGATATGGTTTCACCTTATGGCAGAGAGGAAGTTCACATGCTAGCAAACAACAAACCAAAAGATTCAAAAACAACATGTGACCATTACAAAGTTGGGAAATAATTGATGGAGGTTGTTTATGGTTTAGATTGGGGTGTATTAAGCAGAGGGAAAATGCACTCTAAACCAAGCTGCACAAGAGGATAGTGCCTTGGTTGTATATTAGTCCTGGTCTAAAGAAGGGCACTAAAAATTGACACAGACCTGCTTTTTAGGATGTTGAATTAACTATAAAAAGCATGGATTAAACCATATAACATCAATCATCTAGTAGTTATAACTTATAACATTACCATCAAATGATCAACCTAGTATAGGAGCTTTTAATATAGGATAGGTAGGGAGCACCTCAGGAGCATGCTTTTAAATGTGAATGGATATATAGTTTATTCCTTGTGATACTATTTTATAATCCTGCATATTCGCTTCTTAGATTCCTTTTATGCATTCTTGACCAATGCAAACTTTTCAAATTCTATAATTTATCTATTTTATTTGTTGGATGGTTGGACATATAGTATTGACCCCTCATTAATATATTGGTTTCAGCACAAGGGTGGGGGTTTTTTTTTTAAACTTTCATTACTCTAGTGTGAAGGTAAATGGTGGTGCATATTTGATGGGTCCTTTAAAAGAGGTAATTGAGGATATTGTTAGAGAAAACGTGGTACATATTGCAAATTTGCAACAAATAGTGTAATAAGTACCCATATTATTTTTGTTCCTTGTGTTGGTCATTGTGTCAATGACTTAGGGAGATAGTGGTTGTCCTTGAGTGGTAGTGATGGAAGGGGTCCAGGACTGGTGATGGTACAAAAGTCAAGGACCTTATCATAGGTTGCTCATCTAATGAATTTTCTGTAAGGGTGGTGGAGACAATGGTTATCTTTAATACTATCATAGATTCCCTTTTCATATTTAAAAAATGAGACTACTAATTGGGGGATGCTTATAAGGGTATTGATTAGATGAGGCAGAGGATTCTAGAAATGACATAGATACATAGATGAATTTTTTTGTGTTATTATGGACTCCTGGAGAGGCATAAGATGCTTCACACCCCTTTTCATCTCGTGGCATTTCAATTCAATCTAAAATGGTTTGACAAAAAAAGGAAATGAAGATGCATAGGTCATGCAAAACTTATCAATAAGTGTTATGACCTAGATGATTGTATAACAATATGGATAGATCTGGGGACACAATTTGAGTTTAGAGTGTCAATTCTTAGATAAGGATTGACCAATAAGGAGAATTGACTCTCTTTATTTGTCAATTGGGTATCCCTTTACTTTAAAAAGTAAATTCAAAATGCTTTTGAAACTTCTAAATTGGATTTTTAAAATATTTATAGTTCCATGTTATTCAGAATTAAGTTAGCAAAAATAAGGTTGAAGTCCATTTCACTTTACACACAAGTCACTAGTTGATTAACAAGTGAGTGAAATTAGAGTGAATATTCATACTTTGTCAAGCTTAATTGAAATACCAGGAATACGATTTGGTGTTTTTCCATTGAAATCTGTGCCTCCTTTCTTTAATTTCCATAGTACTGAGTTGGAACCACTAGTATTGAGTATGTGTGTACATGGTGGCTCACAAGTGGATGGTGAGTATTACATTCCCATGGACATTTTTCAGTATAATGCAGAATCTAGATAGAATGGTATGACCTCACCCAAGGTGGTAAAGGTCAAGTGACGAGGCAGAGGATGACATGCATTAGAATGAATTTCATACTAGCCTACTATGGCTTGTCCAAAGTCTCTTCTATGCTAGATCTATCATTTGATATTTTATCATTATATACTTCTAAATTTAAAATTTTATAAAATCTTGCATAATACTGTATGCACGTTGTTATATTTCCATTTTCCAATATAACAAGATCTATCATGAAGTGAATATGAGTTGCTTTACTTTTATTTTCTAGGATTTGAGCTGAATTATTATGTGACTTCATGTTTTATGATGCATGATGATTTGAATTATGACTTTAAAGTTTAATTCCATCTATATTGTACAAAATTGATGCATTGTATCTTTTGGTCATTGGAATGGATTTCTGATATTAATAATATGCCAATGGAGAGGGGTGGAATGTGTTTTACCATAAAAATTTCAGTCCCATGTTTCTCATTATGTTTCCTTTTTCCACTTCTTGTTTATGGTAACATAGTTCCATGCATATTTCTCTCCATTTTAAAATATCTTTACAGATATGTGAATTATTTGATAACTGTGAAGGGTAATACTAATAATGTTATTGTGAATGTTTTAGATCTTGTAAAAGATGTTTGTCAACACTCTTTAGAAGTCTTCTGTTTAGTGACTTGGATCGGTAGTTATTTTCTCTAAAATATTGGTTGATACTATTGAGGTGTTTGTCATTTTCCCTTTTGATTTAATTGCTTTTAAAGGGCATATTTTGTGGTTGACAGTTCATGGTTGAAAGCTACAGTAATAGGCTAATAGATTCTTTGTATGGCAGGATTACAAAGCAAGCTAAATAGATTAGAATTTCCACAAGGGCCTTCACCATTCAATAATAGTGCATGGCAGTACCTATCTTTTTCCAATTGGATGGTAGTAACTTCACTGGCATAGCTCTTTTTAGCAGCTATAAACTTCACAAATCTTGGCACAGGAGATAAATATAATGCCATACTCCACTATCTTACATGATAAGTCACTTTCATATGTCTAATTAACTAAAATGTCAAGGTTGTATGCCAAAGGAATTATGAGGAAAACTGTCATTCGAAGCCATTAGTAGATTCAAATCACAGTTTTTGTCCATCCTAAAAAGCAGCTCGGCATCTTATACAGCCGAACTATCATAACTATCTCAGCAGGTTTCCATCAACCTAACTCAGAAAGAGCCCTGTGGATAGCAAGATATAAAGGAGTAACTGCTATAAGAATCATTCATGGTGAATGGTTGGTAGGATAAGTCACTGGCAACTAATGATCACTTTTGTTGAGAGATTTCAGAAGGCTGATAGTTATAATTTTGTAGGATAATAAAGTCACTATTAATAGACCATAGGAGCAGCAAATGGTAGAATTATTTCTAGGGAAGTCAACGTAATGCTTGTAGTGACAAACAACTATCACAAAAAACTTTCTAAACATTAGTTAACCACAACAGCTAGTAGCCAATCAGGAAGTTTTAGGTGGAAAGAAAGGTGACACATTTTGTGGTGAAAGAAAGCAAGGAGAAAACATGCCAAAAGCAGTAAGCAGGTCAACCTTAAGGAGATAATATGATAAAGGTATAAATTTTGCATAGTGCAGGAAGTTGTAACTAGATATAGTCTTAAAATAAAACTAGAACTATGAGAAAATTACTCATTGTTAACTGTGTACAAAAGCAAGCCACTAATCAAAATGAGGATATAATAAACCTACAACCAAAAAATGCATATAAAACCAACCAAATACTTAATTCAAACCAGAGAGAGGGAAGCCATTTCAAGCCTGAGAGATGTAATAATGATGGGCATTGGGTGCCTAAGAAAAAATAATACATAGCTCAGAGAGCATTAAAAAAATCCTCCATACCAAGAAAGTTAGCAAAGCTAGCATCATAGGGGCTGGGGCATCAAATTTTATTGTTCAAAATTTGTCATGACAACATACATATATAGGATGGAGGGGAAATGGAATCAAGGCTAAGTGAATTGGAGCCTTGCAACTCGATGCATGTTTGAGTCTCAACAATCTGCCTTTTCAAATTGAACCAAAACACCAAAGGAAGTTTGTTAATGGATCGATTTGAGAAAATTCTAAATGTGTGTAATTAAGTGCTTGAAAAGATCTGGACCTGTCTATGGAAATTTTTTCCAAGTGCTTCCTATTTCCTGCAGTTTCCTACACAAACCATCTGAAAGTTTTCGATACTTTTGGACCCTTTCCATACACAATTCTGAAAACTTCATTTCAATTTTCAATAATAGTTTGAAAAAACTAGTGCACTTATAAAGTTGCTTTATAACTCGAAGGAAAAAATAAGCCATGTGCAAGTATTGGAAGGTGGAATGTTAAAGACCATAGAGCCTTCAACGATTATATTTTTGTTGGAAAGATTGTAATTATGAAGATATGATGTTGCTATAGGACTTCAAGTAAGGGAATCATATGTTTCCTGAGTTATTATTGAGCAACTGTTGTTCTTGAGTTCATAATGCTCTCTTGGAACATCAAGGAAAGTCTTACCTTGCTTATCTCCTGTAGTTCATGATCAGATGTTTATGAGTTGCGACAATGTACATTGAAGCAATTGTTGGTCCTTAAGCACTTTTCGTCTTGTTGTGGCCACAACAGATCCCATGCTTAGCTAAAGCACGGGAACCCCATTTTTTAATCAATACGAAGGTATATGGGTAAGTTTTTCTTTGTAAATATGATTTTCGGTTTAACTGTCTTTAAACATCACTGCCCATGTACCCGTACTTCATTTTCGCTGCTTGATCTGGGTTTCTTTAAGGGTTTGGTTTGCAAAATCTTTAAATTTTGACTATTTTCACTTTTTCTTGGCAAACCCGAAACCCGAAATTTGGAGAACCCGAAACCCAAAACCTGAAAGTTTCCAGTGCGGGAAGTTGTTGTTTTCAGTTTGGGATTTTCGTCATCCCGAAACTTGAAACCCGAAACCCGAAAGTTTCTGGTGCAGGATTCTATTTTCTGTTGAAGTTTGTTTTACCAAAACCCGAAACCCAAAACCCGACGATGTCGCGTTTCGGGATACAGGATTGCTTTTTGCGAGTTTTAATAAACGCGAAACCCAAAACCTGACACTGTCGCGTTTCAGGATTCGGGAATTCATTTTTTACGTTGTTACATCGTAATCTTCCACCCTATGAGCATCAGCATTATTTGGCCTATAGGATCCATTTTAGTGACTCAGATCCACTTATATCCTTTAGAGATACTATTTTGCCCTATTTTTATTCCTACCCGCATGTTGCATCACTATAGCATGCGTACCCACGAGTTGCATCACTTTAGCCCACAACTATCAAGTAAAATGGTAAAAACCACTATTAATTACTTTTTACTCCCGAAAAGCGGTCATTGGGTGACCTTTGGCTCTCCATCTGCCCAAGTAACGTCTCGATGTGTCCTTTCACCTATCTTTGAGAGGACTATATATTGAGCACATATGGCTTATGGATGGGAGGAAGAAGAGAATAGCAAGAGAACTCTAGTGGATTTTTGTACTATATTGAGTCTGCACTCATTGATCGTTGTATTTGTGAACCCCTTATGTTCACCTTCCAAACTCCTATCTAGTTTGAGTTTGCCATTCATGGAGGATTGAAGTGGTGGAGGCACAAGTGGATTGATCTAGATCTTGGTTCAGATTGGTTGCCGGCAAGAGGTCGTATCACTTTGTACTTCTTCTTGTTCATTAATAGAAATACTTATATTCTCGTCCATCATGTTGTGAATGTTGTTTATTATACATTGGGTTACATTTGCTTGTGATATTATGGACCATTGTTATTGATAATGTTAATGTCAATTATATATTATATGTACCTGTTGGATATTGGCTGTCAAGACTAATTTGCAGATTTCAAGTGCATGGATTGAAAACTCCAACGGGGATCTACATCAAACGTTTGGATCAAGGTTGGTTACATTTCTCCATTATCTTAACATTGTCATTTATAATAGCATTGCTTTGAGAATTGAGTAGATTTCTGGGAGTTATCTGTCTGTTGTGGTTTTCCCAAGCCATAGTGAGTTTTCTCCAATACAGAAATGGCGACTCCACTAGGGAAAACATCCATGTTTGGGAAAAAAATTTAGCATTAGTCCATAATTAGAGTTGATGTTTATCGAAGCTCTGTGTCACTGATTGGCCGTTAAGATACACCATAGAAAAATTGATTTTTCTGAGCCATTGGACTCTTTATTTTCCCATTTTCCTTTCCTCACCCGCAGGCTAGCTTAGCTCAACTCGTGTATACCCGCCTCTGTTTACACTACTACTCATGGGTACCCGCAGGTATTCCTTCGACAGTAGCGTATAACTACAGATTTTGTTTGTTTATGGCTATTGGTTGTTGCTGGGTTGGCTTTGGTTGTTCCTGAGTCTTTGTTGGCGTCTTTCTTGACTGTTTCATGCCTTGGTTGTGACCAGAACTCTTCGTTTCTCTTGGTTGAGCCTTCTTGGTTTTTTACCAAACTTTGGATTTAGCCTCTTGGTTTTTTCCTTTTGAGCTCTTTCCTTTGGCTGAGTCTTGCTGTTTAGGATCTGCTGGGTTGTCTTAGTGATCTTCTTGGCACTTCAGTGACTGAATAGTAGGATTTTGCTTGCATTTTTTCATTCCATTTATATTGAAAAAATACAAAAATATACATTTAGTTTTTGCATTTTCCTTCTTGTTTATAAGCGAAAATACAAAAATACTTTACTTTCATGTACTACATCTTGCATTGAGTGCTTGTTGCCTTCATTTAGGTTCTGCTTGTGCATCGAAAAGATAAAAGATTGCATCTTTATTTCGGAATTGTTGGTTGATTTTGCATATTAGTGACATTGTTTTATTGGATAGATGAGTCTAGGATTGGACGATGCATGCTATTGAGTCTACACATCACTAGTTTCACGATCATATCCCTTGAGTAACCACAGCCACTAAAATTAACGCTTAATCTTAAAATTGATTAGACTGATTTTATTTATAGGGTACACCAACTAGCATAGGTTTAGAGTCTTGGAATAGATCATTGTGAGTTAACAATCCAAGACTACTAGACAAAACATTAGGTGTATGACTAGGGAGTGGAGGAATCCATGGTATAGATCGGTGTTCTCAGGAAGCTCTACTCAATCCATAGTTAAGCACGAGGTCATGGGAGGTTGGTTGAGGAGATATCCCTCTGATACCGGCTGAACGTGGGAGATATATCAAGGATTTGTTCGTATCTAGGGGTACCGGAGGTTCGTCCTCTTGTGCTTTGGGATTAGATACCCTACCCATACGATGGGTCCCACTTGCGACTGTCCCCTTGAGCATTGTTTATATTGCAGTGACCATAGTTGTCTTACCTACGTATCGCATAGGGTACTTGCATTTGTTATGTTGTTTGTGTCTTGAGTCAGATAGGGATTGGGTAGCACAGTTGTATTTGTGTAGTGGACTTGATCCTGTACACGCAGTGAAGCCTGGGTGTCTCTATAACTGATTATGTTACCTCCGACTATAGTTTGGAAGTCTCAAGCCTCTCCTAGGCAAGACATACCGGATCTAGTGTCGGGAGCTCATTTAGCCACTCTGTTTGTGTGCTCTTGGCTGTAGTTTCTCTAGGTGTGTGCTTTTGATTTATTGTTTTTTATTGATAGTTGGACTTTAGGGGACTTTTTGATTACATATTCTCTCTGGAGATATCGTGGCGTGGAGCCATACTCTCTGTCGGTCCCGTCATTTGGTTGGTTTAAAGCCACTCGAGTTTTCACGCCGTGTTGCTAGAGGACAGCGGAGGGCTCCCTCTGAGTCTTCGGATTCATACGAGACTTACATCCAAGACATCATGGCTGCACATCCTGATACTGAGGAAAAACCTTCGACTCCTTCAGGTAGAGTTGACCATACTTCCGATCCCCATACTCCTCGTGAGGAGTGGGGAGGTGATCCACCTGAGACTCAACCTGGTTCTATTTGGCCTAATCCACTTGATTGAGATCCGTTTGATCCTTCAAATCTGGATAATTATCTTTACGGAATGCCTGATTTACCCGAGGATGAAGAACAGGACGAGCCTTTCATTCCTTCGTTTCCATGCAGTTATAGATACAAGATGCCTGAAGCAGATAATGACACTACGATCAACCCCACCGCACTCTCTTTTGGTATCACTACAACATTTTGACCCAAAATCTGACGGCTGTATTGTCGGATTTTCGACATTTCCCTGTCGCATGTACGACACTATGATTTTTTTTAGGCATCGCTGGATTTTCGTCGGTTATCCGACAGCGCTCCAAGCCGTTGTTTCAGCGACGGTTAATCATCCCGTCGGTTAACCGACGCCTAGGTGCGGTTTCGGTTAACTGACACAAATCAAGCGACGCCTAGAACAATTTAAAAAAACAAACCGACGGCTTCTTACCGTCGATCAAATGCTCCAAGGCGTCGGTTAACCGATGGCCTGTAGATGTTATAGGTGTCGGTTAACCGACAGTCCGTAGATGTTCTAGGTGTCGGTTAAGCATCAGTCTTTAGATGTTCTAGGTGTCGGTTAACCGACAATCGCTAGATGTTCTATGGGTTGGTTAACCGACAGTCTGTAGATGTTCTAGGTGTCGGTTAACCGACAGTCTGTAGATGTTCTACGTGTTGGTTAACCGACAATGTTCTAGGTGTTGATTAACCGACAGTTTGTAGATGTTCTACGTGTCGGTTAACCGACAATGTTCTAGGTGTCGGTTAACCGACAGGCTGTAAACGTTTTTACAAAAAAAATAGCGGAGCGGATAATACATCTATCATGAAGGTTAAAGAAAGTCCGTTTTCCGCTGAGATGTGACGGGTGCTACGTGGATGTCGCTGAGTGGAAGTGGAAAATGGATACCCGTACATAAATGTACGATATCCTATTTTCCGCTACGGTCTAGATTAACATGATAACTCGCAGGTCTAGGGTATTAATTTTTTAAGTAATCTGTCTGCAGGGGCTAGGTTTCACAGGATCCAATGGACAAAGGAGTGCCAAGTGTTATAGCTCTCTAACCGCTGAAAGACTGTTTCCGCCATTTCTGCTCGGAGATCAAGGTTCGATTGGTTCGGCTGCTACAGATACCAGATATACTATCAACATTTCAACTGTGAGTAACTACAGTTAGCCCTTACCCTCAGGTACACAATTTCTGAGTATTCCTCTATTGAATTACTTGCTTTCACCATGTTTACCACTATCAAAACCTTAGATTCCTCTGAAGACCTGATTTCTGACCGTTTCTGGGATGTATATGACCCAATTTCAAAACCCATTGATATCATTACCAGTCATAATGACTTCAATACTGCTTCCCTTGACAATTCTGAGTTCCATACCAAATTGTACAGTACTTTGATCCCTTCTACATTGTATCCTTTACCTAGTTGCCCGGAATTTGTATCCTTATGTGCTGAACATTTTTCAACCTCATAGGGAGTAATTATGAATTACCAGGGTGACCAAATTATCTGCAAAGTAGACCCTCAAACCCTTAGGGAAACCCTGAAATATTCTGCTGATTTCGTTTCAACTTCTATCTCTTTTAATGAAGCTGAAATATCCCAGATTTACAAGAAAGTTTCTAGTGAGGATAAAGAACGAATGTATCAGAAGGTTTTGTTGAAACCAGTGGAGAACCTGTCTGTTCCTTTTTCATCTAAACTTTGTTTACCAGTTATTGCTGCTGCTGTAACCCTATTAAGTCAAATTTTAGGGTCAGACACTAGTTTGGAGGTAACTGAAACAATGTTAGGAATTTTCCTATACCTAGATAGACCTGGAACAGCACCCCTTAGGTTTGATGAATATTTTGCCAAAGAAATGTGTTTTCAGTTGTCCAATTTCTCCAAAATCGATCATTTCAGGTATCAGGCATACTTATATGCTTTGATAATTCATGCTAAGTTAGGAGCACTAGCCATTATAGACTCAGAAACCTTCAAGAAATGGCCTCCTTCTTCACCATTTTACCATGCCTGGTCTAATGCCAAATTCATGGATTTGATCGTACTTAATTTGTTCAGAGTGTTTAATCCAGAGATTAGCAGAATTTCAAATGACTTGAAAGAAATCCTAAACCCTGATTTGATTGGAGATTGGTTCCTGGCAAAAAACTTCTCCCTTGTCAGAGTCTTTGGATTCACTGGATCACCATATGTGTTGCCTATATTTTTAACTACCAGTGTATTTGCTTTAGAGGTAATGAGGCAAAGGATCTCTGCAGATAAAGAACATTTCACTGCCCCATCATTGAAAAGGAGTTCATGGATAAAATATCCTATGACTGTGGGAAATTTCATTTTAAAGAAGGAAGCAGCATTGCCCATTATTGAAGAAGTTCTGAAGCAGCTTGATTTCCCTCAAGTACCACCTGTAAAATATGACCCTAAACATGTTATTTCACAAAGGAGACAAGAGTATGGCAGAGGTATATTTCAGCACAGTCAGGCTGAAACTTGGATGGGAGAGGCCAATTCTCTTATATATGATCAGATATGGATCAGTGAGCCTTTAAAGGAGATTGTAGAGGCTAGAGATCATATAGATTTTTCACAGTCAAATACTGCACAGGGAAAAGTGGAGTACATATCTACCAAGAAAAGGTCAGAACCACAGGCCACAGAGATGGATACAAAGGAACCTGAGACATCTAAAAAGCAGAAAAATGCCATGGTTACAGAGATCATTGATGTTGAGTTGATAAGGGAGCTAGTTATCACCCCTACTATTATTCAAGAAGAAGTATCACAGACCGGAGTTGAAAATACTACTGCAAAACCTAAAGAAAGCAGTAAACTACCCCCTGTATCGGTCCTGCAATACAAGAAATATAGCTATGCTGCAGCTGCTGAAGGTCAATTTAAAAACAAGCAGAGTCTCCTCAAACATTACATTGATCAGAGAAATGAGTCTGTGATGCAAGAGCAAAAAAAATTGAATCAACTCAAAGAAAAATCTGATATGAAGACAACAGTGAAGACAATGAGGGATTCAACAACTGGATCTTTAAGTTTGGCCATCACTGATGATGAAAATGCTTCTGAGATTCGTTTAGAAATGGATCAATTACCAACTCCTGACAAGATTTGGTTCCACAAACAAGCCAGTGAAGTCCTTTATGCTGACTTGACTAGGGAGACCTTGGCACATAAGAATGCAGTGCAGAAAATAAAAAAATTGGAAGCTCACCTGAAGCAGGAGAAAGCTGCAAACAAAGCATGGTCTACACAGGTGCCTTATTTACAAACTGAGCTGGCTTCATATAAAGAGTTGCCACCTGCACAAGGGGCAGAAACCCAGCCAACAGTCAAAGTCAAAACTGTTAAGACAGTTAGAAGGAGGGCTAAAGGCGTAAATGTTAATGTTGATACTACACCTTCACCTAATTTGGTTAAGTTGCATGAAGAGATAGCTGGTTTGAATGCAAAGGTTGTGGAAGATAATGCCAAAATTCTAGTCCTTCGGGAGCAGAAAGAGGCATTGGAGAAAGAGAAAGGTAAATTGCTTCAAGAAATTGAACAATTGAAATCAAACAGGGGAACTAGTCCTTTGTCACCAATTGACCAGATCATACATGACATTGCAGATATGTCTGTACATGAAGCTAAAATTGAGAATTTCAAGGAGAAGGTTTCAGACTTACAGGACACAATTTCTGAACTTAAACTACAGATTGAATAGATTAAAGCTCAGGATCCTAGAGAGCAGGAAATCATCAAGCTCAAAGAAGAAAATGATAAACTGAAAGATAAGATTTATAAGTTGAAAGAGAAAACCAAGGGAGTTCTGCCACTGGAAGGTGCAAAGCATTTGCTTTGGGATGAATTGATAGCATATATCAATGCTTTCTGGCCTCAATTGATCATTGTGGAGGAGCATGAGAAGGCATTGGGAGTGGCATCCAACAAATGTAAATTAGCTGAGGAAAAGTTAATTAATAGAACTCAAGAGGTAGCTCAAAATGCAATTATTTTCCTCAGTAAAGCTCCTGCTTCTGAGTTACAGGTTTTAAAGGTGAGTAACAGAACTGTTCTGTTAGTAGATGCCAGGAGGGTGTTGCAGAAATATACTCTATTGAATTCAGTTAGAGGAAAGATGTCCCAGATTAAAAAGCAAGTGCAAGAGTTCAAGCAAGCCTTTTTACCATTGATTGGTTATGGTTTACCATCCTTTTGGGATGATGAGAATATGCTAATAGCATGGCCTGAATATAAAGAAATGTTTATTAAAGCCAGATCAGACCATAGCAAATTTAATGATATGGTAAAAGGACTTAAAGGCATGGTGGTAGTAAGCAAAATGAGGCAGGACTTCGAACTTCCATTACTTTTCAGGGAGGTTAAATCTAAATTGCCTGTCTTTACAGAAGGTCTTTTAATAGAGCTTGATGTGCTGATGGAAGAATTATCTGATGCTTCTGTTCCAAAGGATGATGCTTGGAATGAAGTATTCAGGGTGGGAGCACGAGTTCTTATACCAATTTCAGGTCTAGGAAGTGCCAGTTAGATGTCCGTGAAGCATAAGTAAGTCAAGGTTGTCATATATTTGATACTGTTGCTAAGAACTATAAAGTTTAGATCCTACAGAAGAAGTTTTAGGGAGTCCATGATGCTAGCTTGCTATCTGCAGTTACTACAGTAAGCAACAGTCACACAGATACTTTATTTACAGTTGTTTTGGAAATATTCAGAGGAAGATGACAAGTTAATCAAGCGAGCCTGAAATCAAGCGAGCCTGTTCAGACAGTATGCGCCTTTGAAGGCTAAAATTATCAGAAAACATCAATGATATCTCTTTCCATCCTGGAAATGAATAGGATATTGTTGATCCTAAAAGGATTATCGACCTCATAAATATTCATACAGCTGTCATTTCTTTTTGTAGAGTTGGTTATGTAATAAATGGTCACTATGCCATCTATTTTAGAAGATAGGATTTAAGCTATTTTGCTGGGACATGATCCCCATGTATGTAACTGTTTCCTATTTTTTTGCATCTCTCCTTTGAATAGATTAACTACAAATAGACCCTACTTCGATAGGGAGAGGGTTGGTCTTTGGTCAAAGAAATTCATATTGTAAAGAAGAAAAGACTCGTGTATTTGGGATTTTGTGAGCTTCAATGAAAGAACAGACATACAGGTTTTCTCATGTTTAAGATTCCTTCCAAGTTTTGTTGCAGAATGTCTTCTATGTGAAATTCATTCATCTGTGTTATTTCCTCTTCTTTACTGTTAATTTAAATCTTTGGAATTCATGTTTCCATGCTCCACAGTATTTACAGTAAATACCATTGAAAGATAAACTGTAATAGAATTCATCGTTGGTGTTCTGGTGCTCTATTATAATTTACTTTTCCCTGTCTTTCATAAGTCTTTCCTGTTTATTTAAGGAATTCATAGTCACATGCTCCTGAAAATAAACAATCAATTCTCTACCTTCTACTATCACCTTTAAAGTTTAATGATCTGTGCCAAATGCATGCAAAAGGCCTTAAACCTCTGTGACTTGATTTACTCTTTCATTTGATTTAAGCCTCAATCCTTGACTCCATTGCCCAATGTTATTTACTCTTGAACTTTCCCAACACCTTGATCACCATTGAAAACACTTTTTACCTTGAGAATCTGGCCTTGTTTCTCCTATTCCTTGATACATTTATCATACAGTGACAAAGAGAGAGCCCTCTCTGGTTGGCTGAGTCAGACAGTCATCCTAAAGATTGGTTGTAGTTTACCTTTGGGTTTCTTGAACACAGCCTCAAGAAATTACGGAGTGGTAACAACACCCATGAATTTGAGAAGAGGAAGGGGGGGGCATCTCATTTCAATCCCTTTACTCTTTGTGGGACAAATGAAGAATGATGTTCAAACAAACATGAAGAATAAGAAATTCTTACTTTGATCCCATTCCAATTGGATGTCCGGATGGTATAATCCCAATTGCAAACAAACATGAATAATGATGTTCAAACAAACATGAAGAATAAGAAATTCTTACTTTGATCCCATTCCAATTGGATGTCCAGATGGTATAATCCCAATTGCAAACATGAGAAGCTGTTGGAACTTCCCTCAAATACCTTGAAAATACACTTTTGTTACAGCTATAACTAGGAGAATATCAACAACAGAGGTCAGGAACAACAGAGTTCTACACGCATAGCAATTGCAAGAGGAAGCATACTACACATATAGTACACATGTCATCCATTCATACCAAGCCCTTACATACATAACTACATATGACAGAATATTCAAAAGCAGGTCTCAGCTATGCATAAGTCAGTGTTATGGGCAATTTCAATCAAAGCCACCACATATATTAAATTATTAATTTAAAAATAGGACAAAAATACAAGACTTACCGTATTGTATTTCTCAATCATCACAAGTCCTCACTGGGTTTGTTGACAACATGACCTTGTGCTGGTTAACAAGATATTCTAGGGTCTTCTATACCCTGGGACAGATGAAATGGTTTAAAGAATGACAAATCACCATTATTTAGATTTGCAAGCTCCACCTTATGAACGTCTAATGACAACCCACTAATCATATTAGCAAACCAATTCCAGATTATCAATGGTGAGAACTACCAGGAAATTTACCTTAGGAACTTCGTTAGTTGCAACACACTAAGACTATATAAAACCTCAATACCTCTGCTACAGGCCTGCTGTTCATCCACTGGATTTCATCTATTTCTTGGGAATGATTTACTGAACCGTTCTTTTCTACTTCACATTGAAAAATCAATAGAAAACCTAAATTAAATTGAAGGATGGGTACCTCTTAATATTTGTGGATTTGGAGCCGGATGTAGAGTTTGCAAAAGATGTTGAGGTATTGATGCACAGAATGGATTCCAACGATCCTCATCCTGAGACTTGAAGATCTTCCAAACCAGAAAGCTCCAGTCCATCAAGATTCTCACTCTGCAGTTTAAAGAAAATGCATGTCTATAGTTAGCTAGAAGAAAGAAACAACGTATTTGGTCATAAGAAAGAAACATTGTAATAATGCATGCATTTTACCTTATTGAGCTCCTCTCTGTTTCGAGAATAGTTTAATATTCTCTACTAAACAGGGCCAACCACGTGAACGTGGAAGCTCATATGGCCCCTCCCCCCCCTCACATCACTCTCAATTCCCCATACCCAATGCACGTGCTTGGAAATAAATGATCTTTTGTGTGAACATCGTGAGTTTCTTGTCTTAAAGGAATTACGTGCATTCGATCATTAATTAGTTTATAGCATTCATTAATTAACTCATTCATTCATTCGTACATAGAAAAAAATAAATAGTTGAAGACATTACTCCATAATATCAAAAATAATATCCGAGGACAATGCATAAAAAAATAATGTAATAGTGTACTTATTACAATCACTACTTTTTTGACGCTTTTTTCTCTCCACAAATTCTCTAAGTGTGACATCCTCTTCTACCAATTGTTTTTTGTTTCCTATTCCCTATGTAGCTTCCTGTGATCGTGTTTTTCGACGGGTCGTGTGCTCACGACGTGTATGCGGCTGCTGTAAGGTGCCAGGATGTACTGGAAAAATGAAGAAATATTAATTGCTTGACGTGTTTTTACTATTATAATCATTGTAAGTCCTTCATTAAGAAAAAAACATTAGAGCGGTGCTTTGTACCTGGCAACTCATGGGTGACATGAATTTCCTGTGTTTGATCTTCTGCTGCTGCCTCAAGTTGCACATGAAGACCCTCTGCATTAAAACATCAACACTTACAACAATATAGTATTTGCAATTTAATATTTGAGACTTTAATCCATGCTAGTTTTTTTTTAACACTAGCATATTTATTACCTGGATTTCGATCAACATGAACTTCAATATCTCTTTCTCCTCCTTCCTCTGCATTTTCTCTACTTTCGTTGTGCGGCTTAACACAAAGAGACTCAATATTTTATGTACTAGTTTATTAATGAATATAGAACACAATGAATCAAGCTTAAATAGAATTTGTTTATTGTAGTTACCTGTTCGCAGGATGGATCACTGGAAGAATTTGCTTGGCTACCACGGCTACTTGTTCGATGTTCAACAACACCTGAAAACCCGCGTTGGTAGCCGATCATCATGTCTTCCTCCGTTGGCAAATCGTGGAATCTTTGAGCCTGTAATTTTCAATTAGATCATCATTGTTGTTGTTATATCATCATGGAAACAATTTTAAATGCAATCTATAATTTCTATACAATAAAATAATTATTGATCATACTTACGATTCGTGCTTGCAGGTTGGAATATCCACCAGGGCCAAGCTTGTGTTGCCCATGTTTTTCTATTCTTGCCTGGGTGGCCTTCGACGTATCTGGTAGCCTATAAAACTATTTTTAAATACATTAGACATTGCAAAAAAATGGAAAATAAAGTGTAATAAACATATAATTGCATTGCTGAAAGTATTGCATACCTTCTAGTTGACTCGGGTACTGGCTTGCCCGCTATTTTCGCAGCTTTCTCCCTTGCATCATCCCGCAAGGCTTTCCACTCCGTTGTTGGAATCATCGGAGGGCGCTCATACTTTGGATTATCTGCTAAGTTGTTCCGATATTGCTCCCGTACATAATGTAAATGTTGTCCAGCTTTTTCAAGAACCTTTTTTTGGTTGAAGGTTTCAGCACCAGAAAACCCAACCAAGCGAGCAATAAGCTCATCTTTCAAAACTTTACTCTGCCGGTTCCACCATGTGCGGATAGTGGGCCCAAACAACTCTAAAGACCAATCATTAAGATGTTTATAAAAGACATCATTTCCTACAAAAACGAGTATGTGTTAATTAGTGTAAAAAGAATGATGCATAATTACATTCCAATAAAATTATAATATATAGTTAAAACATTTTTTAAATAGTACCTGGAATCTTCTCCATCTTGTAGGGAATGAGATCTTCGTCCACCAAAAACGTAGTCTCAAATGTTCCCGTGCTAGTGACACAGAAAGATCCAGGAAATGCTGGGACGGCAGCATCAAAGTCATGCTCTTCTCCATGTACTGGCCCCTGATCCTCATCGACACTCTCATGTTCCGTCTGGGGTGTCTCATTTTGTGTTTCCGACTGGCCAGACAGCAACGATACATGATCAGTGGCGAAGGGGGTGTCATGCTCAATGGTACTAGCATGCCTCTCACTGGGGAAAAAATATTCCTGTAGAAACAAATAATATTTTAGTTACTCATATACGAATAGGAAAAAAAATTGCATTTGGAATAGACTTATAATGAAAGAGTTTGCAGCTTACATCCAAGCGCTTTACTTTAAGCAACACATGATCTATCTTTGCTTGAGTCTCATCCTGCGTCATTTGCGTATTCGATATAAGCAGATTGACGACCTCCTGATTTAATTTTGTTTTTGCTTTTTGAACTGCATCCCGGATATTCTTTGAATTCTTGAGGTCAACATCATCAAGAATGTGCCCCAAATCCATATCCTTTGGATCCATCTATAGATATCATCCGACATAAAAATAGAAAACATTAATATCAATTTGAAATCATTGATATAATTAGATAACATCAATATCTATAAATACAGTTTCTGAAATTCACAACGTGCTATATACCTGCTCATGACCCGATGAGCGTGGCGTGCTAACATCTGTCGACATATCATCTGTCATGGGGCTCCTACCTCGACCCTCATCCTACAAACAAAATATTGGCCATGTTGATATCATAATTAAACAAATGTACTTTCTAAAGAAGCAGGTAAGTAAAAATGTGGTATATATACCTGTTGCCTATAGGGGGGTGTCGGCCTCCCAGGCTCCATTGGGGACTTGCCCCGATCAGCTGATTGCAAAAAAGTAATTAAAAACATTAATTTCGAACTGAAACCAATACACGGGGAAAATCAGGGGCGGGGGGTGTTGAGATATCTTGGCTAATATTCACTTGTGGCCATGTGCCAAACCACTAGGTGGGTAATTGAGGCCCTTAATGGGTGGACCTGTGGGTGGTTGTGGATTGTAATCATCTCATTCAATTGAATTATTCATCATCCCAAGGGCATCCTATCTATTGCACATTCTCTTGAAGTCTTTATATGTGTTTATGGTGTTAAGTCAGTAATTTGTTCCTTCAATTTTTGTTTGATTTTCATTTTATTTTAAGTTATTTATTTGCACTGTTTTGATTTCTCCCTCTTTTAGGAAATTTTCTTTAGTTTTTATATGAAATTTTGGGCTTGCTTGTGAAATTTTCAAGTTTTAAACTTTAGGTTTGTTTTTGTTAAAGGGTTTAAAAGTCACCATATCAAATAATGGGTTCATAAACCATACTCTAAGTATAGTCATGTATAATCATCACTCTGACAGCTTTAGAACTCTATGCAAAATGACAAAAAGCCGTGAAAAAGCACCAAAACAGTGTTAAAATTATTCTTGTAGCGCTGGAGCTCAAAATCACCAAAGGCGCGCTACAAGAATATCGCGACTCCAAAATTCCTCCGATTTTTTAGCAAATTTTGGCACGTTTGGAATGATGAATGACTAATTACATGTTTTAGAGAATTCGTTACGTGCTGATGCAGGGAACATCATGATTCCAAGTGGTTACACATTGTGAGGAAATCGTGCTCATCATGAGCCCAGATGTAATTCCTTTTGACAGGTAGCAGTATGGTTTGAGGTAAATGTGGGATGAGTTTGTCATGTACAGGCACATTCAAAGACGAAGGACTTAGTGGAGTAGCCATAACCACTAAAAAACTGGACATTGTCTCTGCTGAACAAAGGAGAGGTTTTGATGGCTTCCCGGGAAGTTAGGGCTTCCTAATTTCGTTACTAGCAGTTAAATTGAACGTTGGAGGACCTCTATACATCCAAGGTGACTCATTTGACAACTCAAGTCGTGATTTTAAATAATTGCAGTTGAGCAATTTAAAGGTATTTCCTGAAAAGCCAATATAACTGCAGATTTGGGTTTTTTTTCGCTGAGGCTTACTCTGTCAAAATTGATCAAAGGAAACGTTAAATTGTGTTTTTAAATGCAATTTCGGCCAAAGAAATAGTTATTTCTGATGCTCCGAGACACCAGGCTGAGCGAGGGTTGAAGATAGCAGTTTCTTTTTATGAAATATGACCCTGTGAAAGCTAAGGTTGTAGTGATGTGAGGAACCTATACATTTGTCAGTATTTTCAACCTCCTAAATTGATCTTCTGCTTGAAAACAATACAAAAGGATACTGAATATTTAAAGTTGCAGGGAGAGATAGTGTGCTAGGTATTGGAGCTCACTGTTTTTGGAACCAGATAGAGGCAGCGAGGAGCTAAAGACTTGAGAATCATTTTGATACTAAGATTCCTGAGAGCTAAATTGGATTAAATTTAAGAATCCTATAAGCTATTCAGTTTTCAGTAATTGAGGAAGAATGGGCAGGAGTGGTAAGATAAACAGAGCCGAACCTACTGATGTAGGATGGATTGAAAAACTCCCTGGGTGTGTTGAGCTGTTTCAACACGCTGGTTGGATGGAATTTTTCAAGAAGATAGATGGGTATAATGCAGAAGTGTCCTGTAAGTTTGCTCAGGGTTTTAAAAATGACATGGTGATCTTTGATACTCTTAAATTCAGGCTGACAGTAAAGCTGATTTCAGAAGCTACAGGGATTAAGAATGAGGGTGAATCATGGTTTAAGAAATTGCATTTTGACTTTGATCCACAAAGATATCTTTTACCAAATGCCACCCCTGATTGGAATAAAGGCGTCCTTATTCAAAATTTTAGAAAGGAATGGGTTGAGCCAATCAGAATACTGCAGAGCTATATTACTTGCGAGGGAAGATATGCTTATGTATACAAGTACCACTTCAGATTCCTTCAGCACATGGTGGGGGTGTCCAATATGAACCTGCCATTCTTCTTTTTGAAAAGTTTGCAGAAGATGTCCAACAGGGTGAAAGGGCAGATAGACCATTCTTCTCAGTCTATCTTTCACCATGGGCTAATTAAGTTGATTATTAGCACTGTTTTGCAGCATGAAGGGAAGACTTGGGACTTTTTCATCTTTTGGTCTAACTTTCAAACCAAAAAAGAAGATCATAAACCTAAGAGGCAAGCAGGCAAGGGTAAGGTTTTGATGAGAAAATTAGGTCAGAAGTCTAAACTTGAAGATAAGGAAGAGGTTAAAGTTGAGGAAGCATCAGAGCATGTGGAGGAAGATAATAAACCAAAACTGTTCTCAGCCAGTCTTAAAGGCAAGTACTCACTGTTTGTAGATGAGAAAGAGCAACCTGAACAGTATTTGGCACCTGCAGAGGATTCTCATGAAGTGAAAGTTGCTGATATAAGAGAGGTTGCTGTACCTAAGGAGGAGATTCAAACTCAACAGAGAAGCCCTATCACCATTCTATCAGATGATGAGGGATATTTATTAGAGGAAGAGCAGCCCATCTCCAAAACAGAAGTCAAGGTTGAAACAGGAAAAGAAATCCCTACTTCAGACAGCAAAACAACAAAACCTAACAGAAAAAGGAATAAACTTGAAGTAGTAGAGTTGGCTGCTATCTAGCATCAAGGAAAGGAACTGAAAATGATGGGAGAAGCATCATCACATTGGAGGCCTAAAACCAGGTCAAAGAACAAGCTAAGACTGAACATGAAGAAATTGCTCAATCCCAGATTAAATACAAATGAAGTTACTGTCCTAGATGAGGATTCCATGGATGATAAACCAAAATTAGACAAAAAGCAACCACAATCAAAAGAAGAAACTCCTTTAGTTGAAGCAACAGGTGAGGAAAATCCTAGCATTGAAGACACCCCTGCAGACCTGTTTATTGAAGAGGCTGAAATATTCAAAAAACTTGGTATACCTTGGAGACCTGATGAGGAACAAGATCCTACAATAGACAAACTATTTGACTCTGACAGAGAGAATTTGCAGAAAACTATTAAGCAGTACAAACATGTTGTTGCAGCAACACCCCTCCCCAAAATTTTGTACATATTGGGGCCCCTCCTTTTATTTTTGTAGAAAGTTTGCCTAAGAAGCCATCCCAGCCGTCAGCTGTGTTTTCAACATAAAATCTTGTTTCCCAACTGAACATCTTGCCATCAATCCTCCCATTTTTCCCCCAAAGAGCCAAAAGGGAACTTAGAATTTTTCCCAACGTTTTGGGATCTCTCGGGTTATCTCCCCGAAAATGCGGAAGCCAAACGTCTAACCTTTCCGAAAGAAGGACTTAGATTTTCTTTGTCAAAATCGTGGGCCGTGGGGAAAAAGTTACGGAAACCTTTGGTTTTTCTTCCCGAAACGACGGAAGAACTTGGGAAAGACGCCCGAAAGCCTTAGAATTTTTTCAAAAGCTGCGGAAGCCATTGGGCAATGCCTCCCAAAACGGCAGAATCTTTCGCTCAAGCCTTCCGCAACCGCGGAAAGGTTCCGGTTTTGCTCCCGAAATGGCGGGACTCATTCGCCTCACTCTCCCGAAAAGGTTTTGGAATTTTTGGTTGAAACTCTGCGGAAACCTTCAGGTTTTCCTCCCGAAACGGCGGAGGCCATTCTCATTAACCGCCCGTCCAAGCCTTCCGAAGTAAATAACACTTGGAAATTTTCAATGTTTAAAATCTGCGGAGCAATTCAAGCTACCCTCCCGAAACGGCGGAAGCCATCCGCGTAAGTCCCGCGGAGGAATTCACGATTTCCTTCCGAAGCTATGAAGAGAACTTAGAAATTTTTCAAGAAACTATCGCGGAAGACTTCAGCCTTTGCTCCCGAAACCGCGGATGCCTTCGGGCTACCCTCCCGAAACGGCGGAAGCCAATCGCTTAAACCGCTCGGAAAAGGACTTCGAAATGATCCCGGGAAAATGTGCGGAAAAGTATAAGATTTGCTCCCGAAACGGCGGGAGATACTCGTCTAAAAAGCCCGAAGAGACTTAGAAAAAACTTCGAAAAACATGCGGAAGCCTTCAGATTTTCCTTCCGAAACGGCGGAAGCCATTCACAAAAGCTTTCCGAAAATACCGGGAGCATTCGCCATATCCTCCCGAAACCGCGAAAAGTTCGCCCCGACTTGCTAAAACGCGGAAACCTTCATGTTTCCCTTCCGAAACTAGCGGGAGCCTTCGCCATATCTTCCCGAAAATCAATGAGACTTAGAAAGTTTTGGTTTGCGTAAACCCTTCGCGAATAGCTCCTGAGACGGCGGAAGCCTTGACGTTACACACCCGCAACGCGGGGCTCTTTTGCGGAAGGCTTCGAGTTTCCCTTCCGCGAATAGCTCCCGAAACGGCGGGAACTTTCCTTGAACTCTTCCGCAACGGCGGATATGGTTCGCAAGGTGGTCCCACGAATGACGGTCGCACACAGATCGAGACCTTTTGACGTGACCGCTACGGGCGACGATTTTAAGCCGTGCTTTAATTACGCCACCCACCCAATTGAACGCTCGCACGTGCCAGTTCGATTTAAATAGGCGGTGGGGGTACGAGCCAACACATTGTTAATTTTTCAATCTGGACGATTTGTTGGACGCCGCGCGAACCTCTCCAGCTCGGATTGCTCAACCACGATTAACGGCCACCTCAGCTAGCGTTTTCATCGGTGCCAGGTAGGATCTTAACTGTAAATCTATCTCCCTACACGTCGTATTTTGCTATTGGGTTAGATGTCTCTTGAAATTGATGGGCATAGGTGGGGTTTTGACGAGCAAAACGCCCGTCAGGGGCGATTTTGCCCGTCAAAAAACGGTTGAATCAAGTTCTTCTCATTTTTAATTAGCAGAAACAGGATAAACATTGGTGGGTAGACGGTTAAACATGTTCCTTTTGTTTTTCGGGGCCGCGTGCCTCGTCGTCTATTGAAAATGCCGAATCCCCATCGACGTTGCATGTCCCCGGCCGAAAGATTAAGCCATAAAACCCCGGGCCTTTTCGTAAACTTCGGGTCTAACATAACCTCTACCCATTTCAAATCTTAGGACCGGCGCCACGGCCCCTATTCAGAACCCGCGAACACTCAAGTTACGCCAGCCAGACCCGAAACCATTGCCGCTCAAACCTTTTGCGTCAGTATGCCCCGGCGCCATCACCCTCGCTCGAACTACTCCCCATGGAACACCTCGGCAAGTGCCGCAAATGACATTAGCATTCGAATGCCCTCGCCTAATCGTAAATGCGAAAGGGGTTTCCTTTTCGGCACGAAGTCTGCCCACCCGGGCTTACCCGCCACGGGCCTTCCAAACCACAGCAGTGACGAAAGCTATCCTATCCTTTCCCCAGAGCCAAACCGAAAGCACGTTGCTTCCGCAACGCGCTTGTCTCCACGGGAGCATCCCAAACTTGCCCCTTTAAAGAATGGGGGGGCTATTTTTTATAATCATGTCCCTGCTAAGACGAAGATCATCTTTTCCCAGGGCAGAACCGGAAGCCAATTGCTTCCGCAAATCGCCTATCGGTACGAGAACAAAATGTATCCCCAACATAGCCTACTCCTCAGGAGCATTCCAAACTTATCCTTTTAGGAGATTCAAGTGTTTCAATTTATGTTTCATGTTGAAATAACGTTTTGCTTCCTAAATATACAGCTTCATTGTGTTTGTTCAATTGATATCTTAAAACAATGATGCTCTCTGATTAAAACCTCGCAGTATGTTACTCAAGTTCATAATGACTTGTATATGGATGTTATCAGGGATAAGTCAAGATGCCGAAAACCGGTAAGAAGAAGGCAAAGATGACAGAAAAGAAACCTGCTCCTCCTAAAACTGAAACTTCACTCCAAGACACTAGGTGCACCACTGGTGTCCCTCCAGAAATCAGATGGGGAGACATCTACAGAATGATCCGGGACCAAGAAATCCCAGATATGTTGCTAGAGGAAGCACCAATCTATCTCAATATCAGAGCCTCAGGCATAACTAGAGCCTCTACCCGCCCTGAGCTGTTCCCCTGTGCTGAAGTGATCGGATGGATACTCCAACATGCAGATGCTGAAGGGAGAGTGATAAATGATAGCGGGAAAGTGGCTATTGCCTCGTTTCAACCCGCGTATATTGCGGCGGCCTACAGATTTCCCCGTTTCCAACAAGCTCTGACTGACGAATGGTTGGGACAAATGGATAACGTCGAGATGGCCAAGAAGCTGCTAATAGCAGGAAAACATTTGAGAAAAAGGGGGAATGATGAGTATGACATACAGAATCTAAGAGCTCCTTATAGATTGATTGCCCTGATGCTGTGCAGAATCTTCGGCATGCCCGATGGCACAGTATACAAGATTCAGTGGGTCCCTATCATTCACTATGTGGCATTTCAGGGAACAGTGTTTGACTGGGCCACTATCCTGTCAGATAGTCTGGCCTCGATGATAAGTGCTGCTAAGCCAGGACTAGCCTTGAAGAAGGCTGAATTCTTCATGTCTTCATATCTGATAGATTGTATTTTGGCCAAGATAGAGTTCCCCAAATTGGGTTGTACATGGGATAGGGCCACCGCCCCGGTCTACATCGCATTCAAGATGTTGTGGGCTCAGAATTACAAGCCCAGCTACAAACTCATCTGTGAGGGGTTCATCATGCCCCTATACGAGAAAATGTTCAAGGAAGAACCAAATTGCCTGTCAGAAAATGCTTTGGAAGTCCTTGAGGATTATGGGGACTTTTACTTCTCAGAACAGGGCACCTACCTGAGAATGTTCGGAGGGACTAAGCCCCCATACATCTTGCCGCAGTATGCCAGTGACTATGTGGTGCTCAAAGAAGCAGTAAGACAACTCTTCCTGGATGGGATTGGAGCAATGCTCCACAAACAGCATAAGGCTTCCTTTCCCCCCCTACCTTTCTGCATAGGTGCTTACAAGTTTTCAGGGGTGGCCTCTGCCGACGAATTTGTTCAAGAGTTGAAGGCCTTCCACTTCGGTGAGGTCATCTTCCACAGAAACGACAGAAAGGGTAAAGTGGCCGAGCATTGCAAGGACATCTACGCTCATTTTGAATACTCGCATTACCCCGATGCCGAGGAGGAGGCATTCAGAGGCATTAGCAATATGTCGGAACTACGAATCTGTCACCAAAGCACTGGGGCAAGCTCTAGTTCAGCCAAGATACAGGAGACCAATCAGCGGCAGGAGAAAGAAGCTGAAGATGCCCGAGCTCGAGAGGAGCTCAGATTAAGAGAAGAAGCAAGAGTGCTCCAAGAAGTTGAAAGTGCCAGATTGCAGCGGGAATTGGAAGAAGCCAGGTGGAAGCAAGAAGCTGAAGCAACAAGATTACAGCAGGAAGCTGAAATGGCAAGGATGCAAGAAGAGGCGGAAAAGGAAAGCCGGCGCAAAGAAACTGAACAAACTGAAGCAGAAAGGAAGGCAGAAGAAGAGCGAAAAGCGGAGGAGGATGCCCAAGCAGGTAGGTCCGGTGTCCAAGACATGGAGATAGATACCTCTCAAGCAGGTGGCTCTGGTACCCAAAAGGAAAGAGTAGACCTTGCTCAGGAAGTCCGGACCCCACCTATGGAAGAGGACATAGACATCATAAACCGACCAATTGTCCCGTACACCCCATCAAGAAAGCGTACGGTGTCCAAATGGAATGAGTTTGTATATGATAAGAAAAGAAAAGCAATGGTCCTCCAATCAGAAGAGAGGATTAAAAGTCCCTTCCATGAAGACATTGTTACTCACCGGGAGGTCACCGTCATGCAGAAAACGGATCAAGATCCCATTGCTATGGCGTCTGCAGTTATAGCGACAGCAAAGGCATCATTTGCCAATGTAGACGTTATAGTTAAAGAAAATATATTGACAAAGAAGAAAGCACGCACGCTGCAACAAAATGTGGCTAATGAGCAAGCCCAAAGAGATCTGGTAGTAAACAAGTATAATTGCTTGTACGTTGAGCATAAGGAGCTGTCAAACAAGTACAGCCAGCTGGAGGAGGAAAAAGACCAGCTAACACTTCAAATGATGATTGTGGAAGCAGAGAAGAATGGTGCAGAAGAAAAGGCATCTCTGCTAGAAGCAGACAAGCAAGCATTAGCTGAGCGTTTAGAGCAAGCGGAGAGCAGAACCATGGACCTATCTCCCTTCCACGAGCTGTCATGCAATATCCTGCAGCAAGTGTATGGCTCCCAAGAGCTAATCACTGATGAGGTGTGCAAACTCAAGGCCATGGTGGTTAGGCTAAAAGAGATTAATGCAGAAGCCCACAGGCTCAAAGCAAAGAACACCCGCGTTAAGTCCAATATCATAAGCCAGATGGCATGGAGAGAAGGAAAAGGGGGTTTTCCTGCACATCTCCCATGTAAATCTGTGGACAGTCTTAATGAGGACATAGCACTGTTGGAGTTCGGCAGGAACTGCGCCAGTAAGCTGATGGCCAGTGTGCAAAGAACAACAAATAAAATCAGCAGTCTCTACCAGAGGCTCCAAGAGGCACATGCCAAATGTATATTGAGTTTCCCTCAGACCCTAGAGGACTTTCCGGAAAAGGAACAGCGGTTGTCCCAGCTAAAGGAAGAGCTAGGCGTTCAAATGGAGTATGTGAAAAGGATTGATGTCCTGGCCATTGATGACCTCCAGCATTATATTGGGTCATCATCACTCCACAACCATCTGCTGAAGGAAGTACATAAAGTTGCAGTAGCAGAGGTCCAAAACATTAAAGCGGAGCTCGGGAAGAATGTGACTTCTCAGAAAATCTTGTTCCCTGCTGCAGCAAACATAGTCATAAGGGACACAGGTATGTGGTACAGCTACATAGCAGAGGAGGACAAGAAAGCTGCAGCAGCAGCAGGAGCATCAGCAGGCCCAGGATCCTCTCACCCAGCAGCCACTCCAGCTGTAGGTTCGAGGCCCTCTTTCCCAGCAGTCATTCCAGAAGCTCCAGCTAGACCAATCCATTCTTCCCAGGCACAATCAACAACCTCAATGGACTTGGGAGACCCTTCCCCAGCTGAGGCTCACGCACAAGAGTAAAAGAGGCTGAATTCAGTGAGCAACTCTCTTCAGCCAGACACGTGCCCAGCAGGGAAAGCTTTGATGTTAGCCAATTTTCTGTTATGTATATTTTGAATATGTAACGCGTAAGCCATGCGACAGCTGTCCCGAATTTTTGTCAAAATATTTTTTGTAAAGGAAGTGGCCATTTTTGGTGGTCGATTATAGTGGAAATTCCTGTAAATGACAGGTGGGGAATGCTAGGTGTCAGCCCAAAGGGAAGATTTGTAGCTATAAATAGCATCTAGGAAAGATTAGAAAGGACTTTTGGCAGGGAATGAAATTTTGGCAAATGATATGAGCTATCTTGTATCGGGTCTGTAAAATTGATTTTTCTAATAGAAGCCACGGGAGATGGACGTTTTGCATGGGATGTTGGATTGCTCTATATTGGACGATTCTAATGACTGCGGTTCTGTAATGTGAGATCATTCTTGACATCTGAACTATTTCTTTGCATTAATGATTTTGCTTCCCCCTGTGCATGCGTTTTCTCTATTTTGTGAACAATGAAATGTATTGCTGTAGATTTCTTTGTCTAGATCGAATGGCTAACTGTTCTTTCTTCAGAATAATTCATGTGGCTCATTGTTCATGCCTTTAAATTGCTCCTTGCAGGGATTTTTAAGTTTAATTCCAGTTTTGTTACATCTAGATCTGTTTCTTTATTCTTGTTACGTAGATTAAATAATTTTGCTTTCTTCTGTTCATGAGCAATAGATGCGTTCTTTAAGTTTCATTTCAGATATGTTTCTTTATTCTTTTGCTTTTCTGTGTTATGAGCAACTGATGTGTTCCATGTTGAATGAGAAGCTATCTTCTCAAGATCTTTACCTTGCTGTAGCTTTGATTGTGAGAAATAATAGCTATCTGTTCTTTGTTTAGGATATTTGTTACAGCTGATTGCTCCTCCCTTAAGCGTGTTCCTTGCAGGGATAGATAGATTTATTCCAGTTTCTAGACTTAGACCTGTTTTAATTGCATTTAGATTAAGTATAATTTAGGCACCTGCATCTCATATAAAAGACAAAAAAAAACCCAAAAGAAAGGTGGATCGGGCCATAACCGGTAAAATCGGATTTAAACTCCAAACCCACGGTTGCCGGAACCGCTAACCGGACGGATTCCCTACACCAAACGGGAGATAGTCTAATTGGGACCATCTCTCGGGGAGAATCCCTTTCTGATTGATGCCACGATATCCGAGGCATCAACAGTTTTTTGCGCTAGAAGGAGGGCCTGCAGTGCATGGCTGATAGAGGAAAATCTTCTGCGGTCATAGATAATACTGAAAACCCACTCAAAGAAAGCATTTCCAACAGCCCAGATCTTTGATTAACAGACCAAGGACGCCTCATTTCTGACCCTGAGCCTCAAGAAGCTTTGTACGCTGTTCCTTTCACAGAAATAGAGGATTTGAGAAGACATACCAGGTCCTACATTAGACAGCTAGGTGGTTTAAACGCTGTCAACTTCCTCCCTAAGAAAATTACACCTAGAAAGGAGCCACAATACACCCGTGATTCAATTCTCGTTCAGAGTTTTGAAGAACTGGTAAATCTGACTTTGGAAGAAATTTCCGATACTCTTAACAAGACGAACCAAGAAAATCTTGAAGAAATTACCACTCCCAAAAGTACTCCACAGGATTCACCCTACAATTCTCCACCAGGGTCTCCACATCCAAACCCAAATATGGTTGTACCTGCTTGGAGAGCAAGGGGAGCACTGAACTTAGCTGGACCATTCCATAATCTCCCTAAAAACCCAGAAAAGGTCTTGCCTGAGTACGATCCAGGGAAAGCCATTTCGGCAGAAGATCACCTCAAGAGTTTTTACTTGGCTCTGAACCTTTTGAACATACAACATGAAGACGTGGTCTGCAGGTTGTTTCCATATACATTCAAGCCAACAGTATCATCATGGTACTTTAGCTTACAACCCAGCTCAATCTCTAGTTGGGATGAATTCGAAAAATGTTTTCTAAAGAAATACGGAAACCAAAAGACTGTGGCCACACTTATGAAAGAACTCTTATCCATGAGGATGGAAAAGAAAGAAAAGGTTCAAGATTTCAATCAAAGATTCACTACGCTGTTGAATAACTTCAGTCAAGCTAATAAACCAGCCGAGGAATCTCTAATTGAATACTATACAACCGCTCTTGATGGACCCATAGCAATGTTCGTGAAGAGGTCCAAGAAAACTACCCTGATAGAGAACTTTGAGGAAGCTAGAAAGGTAGAAGAAGAGGCTGATAGCATTGCTAAACATGCCTTAGATATAGAACCAAAACCAGCAGCTAGCAAGAAACCTTTGCTGCTCACTAGAAGTAAATACGAGCCATCTACGGACATGGAAAACGTAGTCAAAATGATGCAGAAATTATCTAACAAAATCATAGATCTCGAGAAAGACAAGGCTGCTAACACATCTAGGAAACCTTTCAAGCCATTTTATAAAAGAAGGGAAGACGGAGAACAGTCTCATCCACCAATGAATACTGCCCCTGTTTTAAACTTGAATGAGATAGGGATGGAGAATTTCTGCACTTTTCACCAAGAACCACATTCGGAAAAGAGCTGCCCGCAATGGATCAATTCCATGAGCTTAGTCATGAACCAAATGTTAGATTCTCAGATCCCAGATCAGGATGATCCTCCAGAAGAGTCAAGCCCTGAGTTAGAGGAACCAACCCCGGACACTACTATGGTGTTGTGGGATTGGGTACCTATGACTGAATTAGTAGAAGAAGATCATGTAGATAGCTCTCCCTCTACCATAAATGTTGCCACTCGCAGCAAGGGCCCAATTGCGGATCCTATGCCAGTCACCGTTCCCCATAAGCATAAAATTTTGAAAGACCCGCCTAGGAGGCATATACCAATCATCCCACCACATCCCAAAGTAAACCAAACAGCGGCCAAACAGCCAAGTGCTGACAACACAGTCCAGCCAAAGGTCACCATGAACAAAACAGATCAGCCAACTCGAATTGGGAACGGACCCGACATAGGGTATGATATTATCGAAGATATCAAGAAAGTCAAAGCGAACATATCAATATTTGACATGTGTAGCTTGCCCCATCAACGAGACAAACTGCTGCATGTTTTACAACCAAAACCCAGCACTACATTAACAGATTCTCAAGACAATCCTGAAATTAACGAGGCTAGCATCGGTGGGAAATCCAAATCCCAAACATTGCCATTCTTGTTGACATTTGAAATTTTTAATCATAATGTTCATAATTGTTTGGTAGACTCTGGAGCTTCTTCAAACGTTATGCCACTGTCAATTTGTAAGAAGATTAATGGGCAGCCCGTGCCATCTCCAGCTCAAATTATCCAATTAGATAGGACTGCTGTTAAAGTAATTGGGGAGATGAAAGACGTTCTAATTAGATTGTCAGCGGATCCTAGAGTCTGTCAATTTATTGACATAATGGTGGTCGATATTCCTGAAGCTTATGGGCTGATTTTGAGTAGGGATTGGTCTACCAAGCTGAGTGGCTACTTTGCTACCAATTGGTCTCACCTATGGCTGCCATATCAGAACAGATAGAATCAGATTAAAGTTCTTAGGGAACCTCATATGAAACAAAACGTAACCCAGTTAGAAGAAAAAAATGAAGCCGTAACTTTCTCATCTTCGGTTCTAGGGAATTATTTCTTGGAAATGGATCCGGGTAATTATCAATCTGAAACCATTAGCCATGAATCAGATAAACAGTCCGATCTCCTTCATTTCTCTCGGACTGATGATGTTGATTGTAACATAGTCAATTTAGTTGCTAACATAGACCACAAAGAAACTAACCCAGCTGAATCTAAAGATATCTTTTGGACATTATACTTTGATGGCTCTAAAACTCTGGAAGGATCCGGAGCCGGGTGCGTTCTAATGGATCCAAAAAGGAACAAGTATTTTTTGTCTTGTAGATTAGAATTCGATTGTACTAATAACACCGCTGAATATGAAGCTCTGGTACATGGTTTAAAGAAGGCCATTGGCTTAAATGTTAAGTACCTGAAGGTTCTCGGTGACACCTGTTCGGATATACACATCATCTATTTCGGGATACATCATCTATTTCAGGATCTTGCATGATCTATTTCAGGATTCTGCATGCACAGGCATGCATCCCAGTCACCAGTTTGATGCCTCCAACACCTTATCCACCTTCTTCTAGCACCCGGGAGCCACCTACCACAGAGTTTTAGCCCTCCTAAGCTGAAAGGCGCCCACTTCTCACCTACTGCCAGAGAAGGGCGCACTTGTTCACCTACCACTGCAGTTCCACTTCAGTTACATTCAGTTAGCTCCGATTCTCCCTGATTTGAGGCTAGTTTCACTCCCGACTGACTGTATCACTTCCGTTTGACCTCCAGTTTGATTAGGTGACTTGTTCTGACTTCAGTTAGCCTCCCATGCGCCCCCACTGAGCCTCCAGATCCTATATCAGTGCTACACACTTCAGTTACATTTATTAGACTCAGTTAGACTTAGATTGACACCTGGATGACTGGTTGTTGTGATTGATGAGCACCACCGATGATTTATGAGGACTCCTAGATAGAGTCAAGCTACTCCATTCAGTGATTCGAATGACCTCCTTAGGCAATTCGAATTGCTCAGTCATTGTGACAGTTTGTATTGTAATTCATTTCACCCTTTCTGGGATAGAGAGCACTGCTGCATGTTTTGCACAGTTTTGCACCATATTTTCTATGTTCATCTGTTGTGATTGATTTACTTGTTCATTAGATCTGCTGTGACTAATTTTACATGGTATCAGAGCCATTGCAGGGACAAGATCTCTTTTCTACAGGTGTTTATACAAGAAGATTTGACTGAATTGCTAAAAATTGCAATAAGTTTGGCATGAGATATCTCAAGGGCATTCGCTCCTGTGCATGCAAAGCTTGAAAAATATTCCAATACCACTCCAGAAGCTTGAGTTACCACATAATTCCTGGATCTGATACATTGGACCTATTCAACATTGCTTGAAATCCAATCCCAGGTGTGATGCAACTCTCAAAGGGTGGATTGTTCGACCTTATTGTGGTTGTTTTGATGTGATTTGCAGGTTTATTGTCTCCTCCAATTGCACTCGCTACCTTCTGCATGCAAGCCTTTCTACAGCAATTGCATTCGCTATAGTCTGCATGCAAGATTCCTCTTCATCAGTTGACTCAATCCTTGCAATGGAATACCCTTCTTCAAAGCCTATCCTCACCCGATTCAATTATTTTGATTGGAAAGATGATATGGAGATCATATTACGTTCAAAAGGTTACTACCGAGTCACTCTTGGTCTTGAATTGGAGCCAAACAATGTAGCAGAAAGAACTAAACACTACAACGAGCTTGATGAAGCTTACGATCTTCTTTGTCTCTCCATCTCCAAGGATCTTCACTTCCATCTCAGCGGATTGAAGACTCCAAAATCCATATGGGAGCAACTTGAAACACTATTCGGCAAGCAGGATGAGCGTAGGGCTTTTCAATTAGAGAATGAATTGATTGGCCTTAATCCTGAGAATTTCGAGACCATCAATGAATTCTTCACAAAATTCAAGAACTTGAACTTGCAATTGAAGAACAGTGGTGTTATCAAAGAGGATAAACAGTTGATCCTCTCCATTCTAAGCAAGCTTGGGAAAGATTATTCGGTATTTGTCTCTACTTTCAATTCCGGTCGGCTAACTACCCCGAATTGGAAGATGCCTACCTTGAATGCCTTCATTGAGTTCGTTACGAAAGAGCATGACAAGTTGATTCAAATGGGGTCCATAAGCTCCAAAGATTCAGCCCTATTTGTTCAAGGACCCAAGATCTCGAATGGTAAAGGAAAGCTAAAGAAGGAGAAGCCCAAATTCGAGCCTCACAAGCAAAAAGACAAAGGCAAGCAAACGGATGCACCATCCAGTTCGAAATCCAAGCAAAATGGCAAAGAAGGTAACCAAAAATCTAAATGTACTTATTGTAACCGTGGCTTTCATCCCGAAAGTTCATGTATGAAGAAGACTATAGATCAAATGTCCCTCCTTTTGGAAAAGAACATCATAACCCTTCCTGACGGTGCAAGGAAGAAGGATCGGAATGACGATCATGAAAGAGGACAAGCACTCATGGCAACGGTTTCGAAGCCCACTCTCTTGATAGATTCGGGTGCATCAAATCATATGGCTGCAAATATTGATTCTTTTTCCTCATTCGATCCAAACAGCTCCATCCCCATCCATTTGGGAGATGACTCAAAAATTTCTTCAAAGGGAAAAGGTACGATTCATGTAGAACATGGATGCTTTCAGAATGTTCTCTATGTGCCTTCCTTAGCTTCGAATCTCCTTTCTGTGTATCAAATGACACATACTGGTGATCCAAAGAAAGTCACATTCAGCCCTAATACAGTTGAAATTTCTGATATCAAAAGTGGAAGACTAGTTGCGGTTGGAAAGGCAAACCACACTGCAAAATGTTATGAGTTTTCGCACTTTATACCGCTTGCAAAGCCCACTGCTCTTCGCACACATGGTAATGAGGTTAGTAGGCTTTGGCATGAAAGATTTGGACATCTAAATTATAAGTATTTGCTGCTGCTGTCAAATAAATCCATGGTAGATGGGCTTCCACAACTCCGTTCCTCGAAGGGAATATGCACCGGTTGCATTATTGGGAAGCACCCCGAGCACAGATTCGACCGCGGCAAGGCTAGCAGAGCCTCTACTATTTTGGGATTGATCCATTCTGATATCAGTGGTCCGCTGCCCCATATTTCATTAAATGGTTCAAGGTATGTTTTGACATTTATTGACGATTTTTCCCGCTTTACATGGGTATTCTTTCTCAAAAACAAGTCAGAAGTGCTTGGAAAATTCAAGGATTTTAAGGCTTCTGTTGAGACCACCACTGAGAGCAAGATCAAAGCTCTTAGATATGATAATTGTGGGGAATATATCAAGTCCGAGTTGCTGCAACTTTGTGCCCAAAGCGGAATCAAGATCCAACATACAGTTCCCTACACACCCTAGCAGAACGGTGTAGCGGAAAGGAAAAACCGGTCACTGAAAGAGATGGCTACATGCATGATTGAATCAAAAGGTTTGGCTGCAAATATTTGGGCTGAAGCAATCAATGTTGCTGCATATATACAGAACCGAGTTCCACATTCATCCATGAAAGGTATGACTCCTTTCGAAGCATTCTTTGGTCACAAACTGGATGTGTCAAATTTGAGAGTTTTTGGCTCTACTGCATGGGCTAGAATTCCTTCTGAGAAGAGACGAGCTTTGGATCCACAAAGTATCGAGTGCATATTGATAGGATATGGGGAAGAATCAAAATCATATAAACTCATGGATATCAGATCTAAAAAGATATTCATAGAGCGCAGTGTGCAGTTTGAAGAACCGCTTCAAGAATTGCAATTAGTTGAGGAGAAAACTGCCGATTCACCGCCTTCACCAGAAGAAGATTCGAGCAGCGATAATGAAGGTATGAGTTCTGATATTTCTGATATTGTAGCAGCATATGATGATCATGACATATCAGGTTCGGAATCCGACCATTCAGATCCCCCTCAGTTACCAAAGTGGGCCCAAAACACTCTACAATCTGCTGGTTCTAGTCTTGGAAATCCTGCTGATCCGAGACGAACAAGAGGAGACTTTCAAAGGGAAGGTATTGCTCTTTCTATTGCTGATCCATTTCTTCCTGAGATTTGTTATTTGATGGCTGGTTCAGATCCCCAATCATACTATTCAGCCCATCGATATCCGAGATGGAATAGTGCCATGGATGAAGAGTACAGTTCTCTTCAAAAGAACAATACATGGGAGCTAGTTTCTCTTCCACCTGGAAGAAAATTAGTGAAGTGTAAATGGGTCTACCGTACTAAATTTGCTGCTGATGGAACTATCAGAAAATATAAAGCAAGGTTGGTGGCAAAAGGTTTTTCCCAAGTCCAAGGAGTAGACTACACAGAGACCTTTGCACCGGTTGCAAAGATGGATTCCATCCGCCTTGTTTTAGCTATTGCCGCATCCAAGCACTGGGAGGTGCATCACATGGATGTGAAGAGTGCATTCTTACATGGAGACCTTGCTGAAGAGGTCTATATGCAGCAGCCAGAGGGTTATACATCAGATCCATCATTGGTTTGTAGATTGAAGAAGTCTTTGTACGGGTTAAAACAGGCCCCAAGAGCTTGGTACGCAAAGATGGACTCCTTCCTTCTTTCTCAGAATTTCCAAAGATGCAAATCTGATCCGAATGTCTATCTTCAGCGAGTTAAAGGTAATTTGTTGGTTATTGTACTTTATGTTGATGATCTGCTTATTACTGGTAGCACACTTACTTCAATAAACAAGCTAAAATCTGCCTTAAATCTAGCTTTTGACATGAGCGATTTGGGCTTGCTGAGTCACTTTTTGGGCTTGGAGATAGCTCAAAATTTCGATGGGATCACTATATCTCAGCAAAAATATGCTTCCGACCTGTTATTGAAGTTTAATATGGCTGAATGTAAGGCAGCCCCGTTCCCATTCCTCTCAGGAATCAGTCTTGAGGAGGGAGATTCCACACCGCTTGCAGATTGCAGTATGTATCGACAGTCGATTGGTTCACTACTTTATTTGACACATTCACGGCCTAATATCTCATATGCCGTGAGTGCCGTGTCAAGATATATGCAGCAGCCACATGAGCTTCATTGGCGAGCAGCCAAGCGGATCTTGCAGTATGTGCAAGGTACGAGACAGTTTGGCATACACTATGCTGCAGATTCTGAGCTAGATTTCATTGGTTTTACTGATTCAGATTGGGCAGGTGATAGCATTGATCGGAAGTCCACTTCCGGTTATGTTTTCATGATTGGTCATGGTGCTATTTGCTGGTCCAGCAAAAAGCAAGCAGCCATTGCACTTTCTTCAGCAGAGGCAGAGTATCGAGGGGCAGTCAATGCCTGCATTCAGGCAGTTTGGTTGCAGGGTATTCTTTCCGAGTTTGGTTTTGGTGGCACTACTTCGACTGTCCTATTTTGTGACAATCAAAGTGCTATCAAGATCTCCACAGATCCAGTTCAGCGGCAGAGGACCAAACACATTGAGATTCATATGCATTACATTCGACAGTTGGTGCACGACCGCACCATCATTCTGCAATATTGCCCTACTGATGAGCAAATTGCAGACATCTTCACCAAGAGCTTCACTGAGAAGAAGTTCTCTTACCTCCGTTCACTGTTGGGGGTGATTTCCATCATGGTGGAGACAGATTGATTCATTATTATGCTTTAGCTTGAGGGGGGGCTTTCTTCCCACTGGGTTTTCCCTCTTTCCTCACTTAGTTTATTTTCAGCATTTTTTGGATTATTGTATTGGGGTGACCTTTGGTCTTAGTTACCAGGGCCCCACATTATTTTTATTTGGCACATCATAGTCTAGCTTGAGGGGGGGTGTTCGGATATCCACATCATCTATTTCGGGATACATCATCTATTTCAGGATCTTGCATGATCTATTTCAGGATATGATCTATTTCAGGATTCTGCATGCACAGGCATGCATCCCAGTCACCAGTTTGATGCCTCCAGCACCTTATCCACCTTCTTCTAGCACCCGGGAGCCACCTACCACAGATTTTTATCCCTCCTAAGCTGAAAGGCACCCACTTCTCACCTACTGCCAGAGAAGGGCGCACTTGTTCACCTACCACTGCAGTTCCACTTCAGTTACATTCAGTTAGCTCCGATTCTCCCTGATTTGAGGCTAGTTTCACTCCCGACTGACTGTATCACTTCCGTTTGACCTCCAGTTTGATTAGGTGACTTGTTCTGACTTCAGTTAGCCTCCCATGCGCCCCCACTGAGCCTCCAGATCCTATATCAGTGCTACACACTTCAGTTACATTTATTAGACTCAGTTAGACTCAGATTGACACCTGGATGACTGGTTGTTGTGATTGATGAGCACCACCGATGATTTATGAGGACTCCTAGATAGAGTCAAGATACTCCATTCAGTGATTCGAATGACCTCCTTAGGGAATTCGAATTGCTCAGTCATTGTGACAGTTTGTATTGTAATTCATTTCACCCTTTCTGGGATAGAGAGCACTGCTGCATGTTTTGCACAGTTTTGCACCATATTTTCTATGTTCATCTGTTGTGATTGATTTACTTGTTCATTAGATCTGCTGTGACTAATTTTACAACTCCGAGATAGTTGTCAGACAGGTAAGGGACACCATTCATTGTCTCTCACCGCACTTGAAAGGTTATCAGGCTGAGGTATGGGATTTAATCATGCAATTTGACGCTTTCAATATAAAATCAATTCCTAGATTGCAAAACTCTGTTGCTGATTTATTAGCAACATCTGCTTCTAGATTGGTGCCGTCAAATAATAAATGCTCGATTGAATTGATTTTCAGGCCTTCCATTCCCGATAACATCACGAACTTCAGAGTCTTCGATGATGATGAACAAATTATCAGCTTCCTGACAAACGAAGATAGCTTCCAAGGAGCTGCAATAGATGAGGAAGAACACGATGCTGATTTGATGAAGAAAGATGACGAGAAAGGAAATTTCATACCAAAGGGGGTAAGATCCCTCGAAATGCTTTTCGATCTTCAAAATAAGTTCAAAAGACCAGCTAATACCAAAACTAACAGCTCATCAATGCAACATGAGTTGGTTAATTTGGGTACCGAGGCAGAACCAAAATTTGTCAACCTGGGCAAATGTTGTTCACCAGGAGAAAGAGACAGGTTCATTAAATTTTTTAAACAGTACAAGGATGTTTTTGCATGGACCTACGAAGATCTGAAAACATATGACGTCCGCATCATTCAGCATGTTATACCAATGAAAGCGGGCGTCAAGCCATTTCAGCAGCAGTTGAGAAGGATGCATCCCACTCTTGAACCACTGATCCAAAAGGAATTAAAGAAGCTCCTGGACGCTAAGATAATCTTCAAGGTTCGGCACTCTGAATGGGTTGCAAACTTGGTTCCCGTAAGGAAGAAATCAGGAGAGATAAGGCTATGTGTAGATTTCAGAAATTTAAACAAAGCCTCAGATAAAGACAACTACCCCGTGCCTTCAATGGAGCAAATCCTACAAATGGTGTCAAGATCTGAATTGTTTTCTCTCCTCGACGGTTTCTCGGGCTATAATCAAGTGTTAGTATCCGAAGAAGATCGTCTTAAGACCACCTTCAGAACTAAATGGGGAACTTTCGCTTAGAGAAGAATGCCATTTGGTCTGATAAATGCAGGAGCTACATTCCAAAGGGCGATGGATATTGCCTTCCGAGGATTGGGTGGGCAATGTGTTGTTGTTTACTTAGATGATGTGACAGTCTTTTCGAAGAAAAGGGAAGATCATGTTGTTCATCTGAGGCACATCTTTGATCGTTGCTGGAAGTATGGTATTTCCTTGAATCCCAAGAAGAGCGTGTTTGCTGTACCCGAAGGTAAGCTCTTGGGTCATATCATCTCCAAAGGGGGAGTGTCAATCGACCAGGAAAGAGTCCAAGCTATTAATAAGATTCCAATGCCTCACAACAAAAAATCTATGCAGTCTTTTATGGGCACCATCAATTTTGTCTGCAGATTTGTTCCAGATTTTGCACAAATTGTTAAGCCATTACAGCAGATGGTTAAACAAAGCATACAGTTCAAGTGGACAGATTTGGAGAAGGACGCATTTAGAGATATCAAGGAAGCTGTAGATAAGGCTCCTTCCTTAAGAAGCCCATATTTTGATAAGGATTTCATCTTGTATACCTTTGCCTCGGATGACTCTCTCGCAGTTGTACTCACACAGAAGGTGGAATTGGGGGACGAATACCCAATTTCGTTTATGAGCACTGGTCTGCAGGGGGCCAAGCTGAACTATCCCGTGGTGGACAAGCATGCCTATGCGGTCTTCAAAGCAGTCAAGCAGTTTAGGCCATACATTTTGAAGAACAGAACTAAAGTCATAGTTCCCCATCCAGGTGTTAGATCCCTGTTCGTCCAAAAGGAATTGGGAGAGAGGAGAGGGAACTTGGTCACAGCTCTGCAGGAATATGATTTGGAATTTAAACTGGCCACGATCATCAAAGGACAAGGTCTGTGCAAGTTACTGGCTGGAAACTCGACTGAGGAAGAGCAACATTGGAAAAATGAAGCTGAGCTCAATTCGGTTGAAGTATGTCATATCTTCACAACTCCCCAGTCGTGGTATAGGGATCTGGTGCACTATTTACAGCAGGGATATCTACCCGAACACTGGAACTCTAAACAAAGAAGGGCTCTCCGTTTGAAATCCACACCCTATCAAATCATTGATGGGATTCTTTTCAGAAAGAATTACGATGGAGTCCTTCTTAGATGTTTGGAAAAGGAAGATGCAAACAAAGTTGTCAAAGAATTGCATGATGGCCCCGCAGGTGGTCATTATTCAGGAGAGACGACAGCACACAAGATACCGAGAGCTGGTTATTATTGGCCTACTTTGTTCTGAGATGCCCACACATACGCACGAAACTGTGATGTATGTCAAAGAAGCGCTGGGAAGTTACCTAAGGCCGCAAGCCCATTGCAGCCGGTCATCATCTCTGAGCCTTTTGAGCAATGGGGCATAGATGTTATCGGAGAAATAAATCCAAACTCTTCATTGCAACATCGATATATCCTGACGGCTACCGACTACTTCACTAGGTGGACGGAGGCCATCCCGTTGCGCAAGATCAATGAAGACGCAGTTATCAGCTTCTTGAAAGAGAACATCATAACCAGGTTTGGGGTTCCAATTTCCCTTGTTTTTGATAATGCTACTTATTTTTCATTTTGCAAGATAAATGAATTTGTTTATGAATGGGGAATTAAGTTGCATTATTCATCCAATTACTACCCTCAGGGAAACGGATTAGCTGAATCCTCAAACAAGAATCTGATTCGAATCCTTAAGAAAACTGTGGTAGAAAACCAGAGAAGTTGGCATGTGGCTCTCCCAAACGCCTTATGGGCAGATAGGGTAACCCAGAAGAATGCTTTAGGTGTCTCCCCTTTCACTCTTGTCTATGGCAAGGAAGCCATACTTCCCCCAAACATCTTACTGCCATCCTTGCAACTGTCCCAAGCCTCTCGGGGTTCTGGTAGCCAAGCCTTACAATCAAGGATCAACACCCTGCTTCAACTGGAAGAAGCCCGACACAAAGCTAAAGATCGATTCCATCAACACCAGGACATAGTTAAGAGATGGTTCGATAAGAGGAAATCCGGCAAGAGGGATTTTGAAGTCGGGGATTTAGTCCTGAAATGGGACCATAATCATGAAGGCAAAGGAATGCATACGAAATTTCAACATCTATGGGTAGGCCCGTATCAAATTTCTGAAAAATTAGGCCCATCCACTTATAAATTGACAAATCTCGAGGGAGAAGAAGTAGCCCTTCCTCTCAATGGCCTCGCTCTGAAACAATACTTCGCATAGTCTCCTCGAGACTTCCTGTACATAAATAAAGTTTTCTTTTTGCTTTCGCTTTTAGCTGTTTTATTTTTCGGCCATGTTGTTTCTCTCTTTGTTATTTGAACTTTTACGACAAGTTTTGTTTTCTGAATGCCCTTTTGGTTGAGTTTCCCGCTGAAGATAGCTCTCTCAAAGAAAACCTGCGACCCATGAGTCTGAAACTATGCTCAAGTAAATCCGGTCTGGTGTGCTCTCGCTGAAATGTTCAGAAGGGAGGAAGCCTACCCTGCTAGTCACACTAATCCTGTTTAATAGCAGAGATCTATGACCATCTTCACTACTATCGTTGGGCTCCACCCACCCTCGCACTTTAAAGGCATCTCAAGAAGGTTACCTAAGCTGGACCCATGGAAAGTGGCACCTCTCGAGGACATAGGGTATTGAAATGACTCCATGCTGCGGATTTAACCGCCAAAATGGCTTACATTCAAGAGTCTGTTTTCCAAAGATTCTCGCCTCAATTAAAGCATGGCTGAGACAAAAGCAAAAGACATTTAAAATCAAGAAGGCTGTCCAAAAGACCCAGCTCAAGATGGGCTCCTCTCCGTCCGTGAAGTTTGATCAAATCAAATCAATAAAATTTCTAACTCACACAAAAGGACATTATGGATTGAGGAGCCTAAATCAAAGATCATGTCCAAAAGAAAATATCCCTGGAAGGCTCAAACAGCTAAGCTGTCCAAAGTACAAGCATCCCAAAGGATGCCAGCAACATGGGAATGAGGAACAAGAGCAATAATGTCCATGAGAAAGTGTTGCAAATCCCGTGGAGTCCGGCAATAGTGGCCATTCGAGAGATGACCCTCCTAAAATGAATCTCATATGCTGGCCCTCTGAGAGTGGTGAAGATGTCTCGGTCAAAGCCCCCCTTTCCCCAACGGCTAGCAGGTAAAGTGACTCCTTCCCCCCGCATGAGTCTAAAATGCTCAGCTGAGTAGTGCACCCGAGATGGATATCTTTAATGAGGTTTCGGACCGTGAAGAGGAATTTTTTCAGAGATCTGTGTTCGCCAGCGACTCGCCATTGTTGTTGCAGCAACACCCCTCCCCAAAATTTTGTACATATTGGGGCCCCTCCTTTTATTTTTGTAGAAAGTTTGCCTAAGAAGCCATCCCAGCCGTCAACTGTGTTTTCAACATAAAATCTTGTTTCCCAACTGAACATCTTGCCATCAATCCTCCCATTTTTCCCCCAAAGAGCCAAAAGGGAACTTAGAATTTTTCCCAACGTTTTGGGATCTCTCGGGTTATCTCCCCAAAACTGCGGAAGCCAAACGTCTAACCTTTCCGAAAGAAGGACTTAGATTTTCTTTGTCAAAATCATGGGCCGTGGGGAAAAAGTTACGGAAACCTTTGGTTTTTCTTCCCGAAACGGCGGAAGAACTTGGGAAAGACGCCCGAAAGCCTTAGAATTTTTTCGAAAGCTGCGGAAGCCATTGGGCAATGCCTCCCGAAACGACGGAAGCTTTCGCTCAAGCCTTCTGCAACCGCGGAAAGGTTCCGGTTTTGCTCCCGAAATGGAGCGACTCATTTGCGTCACTCTCCCGAAAAGGTTTTGGAATTTTTGGTTGAAACTCTGCGGAAACCTTCAGGTTTTCCTCCCGAAACAGCGGAGGCCATTCTCATTAACCGCCCGTCCAAGCCTTCCGAAGTAAATAACACTTGGAAACTTTTCAATGTTTAAAATCTGCGGAGCAATTCAAGCTACCCTCCCGAAACGGCGGAAGCCATCTGCATAAGTCCCGCGGAGGAATTCACGATTTCCTTCCGAAGCTATGAAAAGAACTTAGAAAATTTTCAAGAAACTATCGCGGAAGCCTTCAGCCTTTGCTCCCGAAACCGCGGAAGCCTTCGGGCTACCCTCCCGAAACGGCGGAAGCCAATCGCTTAAACCGCTCAGAAAAGGACTTCGAAATGATCCCGAGAAAATGTGCGGAAAAGTATAAGATTTGCTCCTAAAATGGCGGGAGCTACTCGTCTAAAACGCCCGAAGAGACTTAGAAAAAACTTCGAAAAACATGTGGAAGCCTTCAGATTTTCCTTCCGAAACAGCGGAAGCCATTCACAAAAGCTTTCCGAAAATACCGAGAGCATTCGCCATATCCTCCCGAAACCGCGAAAAGTTCGCCCTGACTTGCCGAAACGCGGAAACCTTCATGTTTCCCTTCCGAAACTAGAGGGAGCCTTCGCCATATCTTCCCGAAAATCAATGAGACTTAGAAAGTTTTGGTTTGCGGAAACCCTTCGCGAATAGCTCCCGAGATGGCGGAAGCCTTGACGTTACACACCCGCAACGCGGGGCTCTTTTGCGGAAGGCTTCGAGTTTCCCTTCCGCGAATAGCTCCCGAAACGGCGGGAACTTTCCTTGAACTCTTCCGCAACGGCGGATATGGTTCGCAAGGTGGTCCCGCGAATGACGGTCGCACACAGATCGAGACCTTTTGACGTGACCGCTACGGGCAACGAATTTAAGCCGCGCTTTAATTACGCCACCCACCCAATTGAACGCTCGCACGTGCCAGTTCGATTTAAATAGGCGGTGGGGGTACGAGCCAACACATTGTTAATTTTTCAATCTGGACGATTTGTTGGACGTCGCGCGAACCTCTCCAGCTCGGATTGCTCAACCACGATTAACGGCCACCTCAGCTAGCGTTTTCATCGGTGCCAGGTAGGATCTTAACTGTAAATCTATCTCCCTACACGTCGTATTTTGATATTGGGATAGCTGTCTCTTGAAATTGATGGGCATAGGTGGGGTTTTGACGAGCAAAACGCCCGTCAGGGGCGATTTTGTCCGTCAAAAAATGGTTGAATCAAGTTCTTCTCGTTTTTAATTAGCAGAAACAGGATAAACATTGGTGGGTAGACGGTTAAACATGTTCCTTTTGTTTTTTGGGGCCGCGTGCCTCGTCGTCTATTGAAAATGCCGAAGCCCCATCGACGTTGCATGTCCCCGACCGAAAGATTAAACCATAAAACCCTGGGCCTTTTCGTAAACTTCGGGTCTAACATAACCTCTACCCATTTCAAATCTTAGGACCGGCACCACGGCCCCTGTTCAGAACCCGCGAACACTCAAGTTACGCCAGCCAGACCCGAAACCATTGCCGCTCAAACCTTTTGCGTCAGTATGCCCCGGCGCCATCACCCTCGCTCGAACTACTCCCCATGGAACACCTCGGCAAGTGCCGCAAATGACATTAGCATTCAAATGCCCTCGCCTAATCGTAAATGCGAAAGGGGTTTCCTTTTCGGCACGAAGTCTGCCCACCCGGTCTTACCCGCCACGGGCCTTCCAAACCACAGGAGTGACGAAAGCTATCCTATCCTTTCCCCAGAGCCAAACCGAAAGCAAGTTGCTTCCGCAACGCGCTTGTCTCCACGGGAGCATCCCAAACTTGCCCCTTTAAAGAATGGGGGGCTATTTTTTATAATCATGTCCCTGCTAAGACGAAGATCATCTTTTCCCAGGGCAAAACTGGAAGCCAATTGCTTCCGCAAATCGCCTATCGGTCCGAGAACAAAATGTATCCGCAACATAGCCTACCCCTCAGGAGCATTCCAAACTCATCCTTTTAGGAGATTCAAGTGTTTCAATTTATGTTTCATGTTGAAATAACATTTTGCTTCCTAAATATACAGCTTCATTGTGTTTGTTCAATTGATATCTTAAAACAATGATGCTCTCTGATTAAAAGCTCGCGGTATGTTACTCAAGTTCATAATGACTTGTATATGGATGTTATCAGGGATAAGTCAAGATGCCGAAAACCGGTAAGAAGAAGGCGAAGATGACAGAAAAGAAACCTGCCCCTCCTAAAACTGAAACTTCACTCCAAGACACTAGGTGCACCACTGGTGTCCCTCCAGAAATCAGATGGGGAGACATCTACAGAATGATCCGGGACCAAGAAATCCCAGATATGTTGCTAGAGGAAGCACCAATCTATCTCAATATCAGAGCCTCAGGCATAACTAGAGCCGCTACCCGCCCTGAGCTGTTCCCATGTGCTGAAGTGATCGGATGGATACTCCAACATGCAGATGCTGAAGGGAGAGTGATAAATGATAGCGGGAAAGTGGCTATTGCCTTGTTTCAACCCGCGTATATTGCGGCGGCCTACATATTTCCCCGTGTCCAACAAGCTCTGACTGACGAATGGTTGGGCCAAATGGATAACGTCGAGATGGCCAAGAAGCTGCTAATAGCAGGCAAACATTTGAGAAAAAGGGGGAATGATGAGTATGACGTACAGAATCTAAGAGCTCCTTATAGATTGATTGCCCTGATGCTGTGCAGAATCTTCGGCATGCCCGATGGAACAGTATACAAGATTCAGTGGGTCCCTATCATTCACTATGTGGCATTTCAGGGAACAGTGTTTGACTGGGCCACTATCCTGTCAGATAGTCTGGCCTCGATGATAAGTGCTGCTAAGCCAGGACTAGCCTTGAAGAAGGCTGAATTCTTCATGTCTTCATATCTGATAGATTGTATTTTGGCCAAGATAGAGTTCCCCAAATTGGGTTGTACATGGGATAGGGCCACCGCCCCGGTCTACATCGCATTCAAGATGTTGTGGGCTCAGAATTACAAGCCCAGCTACAAACTCATCTGTGAGGGGTTCATCATGCCCCTATACGAGAAAATGTTCAAAGAAGAACCAAATTGCCTGTCAGAAAATGCTTTGGAAGTCCTCTGGGATTATGGGGACTTTTACTTCTCAGAACAGGGCACCTACCTGAGAATGTTCGGAGGGACTAAGCCCCCATACATCTTGCCGCAGTATGCCAGTGACTATGTGGTGCTCAAAGAAGCAGTAAGACAACTCTTCCTGGATGGGATTGGAGCAATGCTCCACAAACAGCATAAGGCTTCCTTTCCCCCCCTACCTTTCTGCATAGGTTCTTACAAGTTTTCAGGGGTGGCCTCTGCCGACGAATTTGTTCAAGAGTTGAAGGCCTTCCACTTCGGTGAGGTCATCTTCCACAGAAACGACAGAAAGGGTAAAGTGGTCGAGCATTGCAAGGACATCTACGCTCATTTTGAATACACGCATTACCCCGATGCCGAGGAGGAGGCATTCAGAGGCATTAGCAATATGTCGGAACTACGAATCTGTCACCAAAGCACTGGAGCAAGCTCTAGTTCAGCCAAGATACAGGAGACCAGTCAGCGGCAGGAGAAAGAAGCTGAAGATGCCCGAGCTCGAGAGGAGCTCAGATTAAGAGAAGAAGCAAGAGTGCTCCAAGAAGCTGAAAGTGCCAGATTGCAGCGGGAAGTGGAAGAAGCCAGGTGTAAGCAAGAAGCTGAAGCAGCAAGATTACAGCAGGAAGCTGAAATGGCAAGGATGCAAGAAGAGGCGGAAAAGGAAAGCCGGCGCAAAGAAACTGAACAAACTGAAGCAGAAAGGAAGGCAGAAGAAGAGCGAAAAGCGGAGGAGGATGCCCAAGCAGGTAGGTCCGGTGTCCAAGACATGGAGATAGATACCTCTCAAGCAGGTGGCTCTGGTACCCAAAAGGAAAGAGTAGACCCTGCTCAGGAAGTCCGGACCCCACCTATGGAAGAGGACATAGACATCATAAACCGACCAATTGTCCCGTACACCCCATCAGGAAAGCGTACGGTGTCCAAATGGAATGAGTTTGTATATGATAAGAAAAAAAAAGCAATGGTCCTCCAATCAGAAGAGAGGATTAAAAGTCCCTTCCATGAAGACATTGTTACTCACCGGGAGGTCACCGTCATGCAGAACACGGATCAAGATCCCATTGCTATGGCGTCTACAGTTATAGCGACAGCAAAGGCATCATTTGCCAATGTAGACGTTATAGTTAAAGAAAATATATTGACAAAGAAGAAAGCACGCACGCTGCAACAAAATGTGGCTAATGAGCAAGCCCAAAGAGATCTGGTAGTAAACAAGTATAATTGCTTGTACGTTGAGCATAAGGAGCTGTCAAACAAGTACAGCCAGCTGGAGGAGGAAAAAGACCAGCTAACACTTCAAATGATGATTGTGGAAGCAGAGAAGAATGGTGCAGAAGAAAAGGCATCTCTGCTAGAAGCAGACAAGGAAGCATTAGCTGAGTGTTTAGAGCAAGCGGAGAGCAGAACCATGGACCTATCTCCCTTCCACGAGCTGTCATGCAATATCCTGCAGCAAGTGTATGGCTCCCAAGAGCTAATCACTGATGAGGTGTGCAAACTCAAGGCCATGGTGGTTAGGCTAAAAGAGATTAATGCAGAAGCCCACAGGCTCAAAGCAAAGAACACCCGCGTTAAGGCCAATATCATAAGCCAGATGGCATGGAGAGAAGGAAAAGGGGGTTTTCCTGCACATCTCCCATGTAAATCTATGGACAGTCTTAATGAGGACATAGCACTGTTGGAGTTCGGCAGGAACTGCGCCAGTAAGCTGATGGCCAGTGTGCAAAGAACAACAAATAAAATCAGCAGTCTCTACCAGAGGCTCCAAGAGGCACATGCCAAATGTACATTGAGTTTCCCTCAGACCCTAGAGGACTTTCCGGAAAAGGAGCAGCGGTTGTCCTAGCTAAAGGAAGAGCTAGGCGTTCAAATGGAGTATGTGAAAAGGATTGATGTCCTGGCCATTGATGACCTCCATCATTATATTGGGTCATCATCACTCCACAACCATCTGCTGAAGGAAGTACATCAAGCTGCAGTAGCAGAGGTCCAAAACATTAAAGCAGAGCTCGGGAAGAATGTGACTTCTCAGAAAATCTTGTTCCCTGCTGCAGCAAACATAGTCCTAAGGGACACAGGTATGTGGTAAAGCTACATAGCAGAGGAGGACAAGAAAGCTGCAGCAGCAGCAGGAGCATCAGCAGGCCCAGGATCCTCTCACCCAGCAGCCACTCCAGCTGTAGGTTCGAGGCCCTCTTTCCCAGCAGTCATTCCAGAAGCTCCAGCTAGACCAATCCATCCTTCCCAGGCACAATCAACAACCTCAATGGACTTGGGCGACCCTTCCCCAGCTGAGGCTCACGCACAAGAGTAAAAGAGGCTGAATTCAGTGAGCAACTCTCTTCAGCCAGACACGTGCCCAGCAGGGAAAGCTTTGATGTTAGCCAATTTTCTGTTATGTATATTTTGAATATGTAACACGTAAGCCATGGGATAGCTGTCCCGAATTTTTGTCAAAATATTTTTTGTAAAGGAAGTGGCCATTTTTGGTGGTCGATTATAGTGGAAATTCCTGTAAATGACAGGTGGGGAATGCTAGGTGTCATCCCAAAGGGCAGATTTGTAGCTATAAATAGCATTTAGGAAAGATTAGAAAGGACGTTTGGCAGGGAATGAAATTTTGGCAAACGATATGAGCTATCTTGTATCGGGTCTGTAAAATTGATTTTTCTAATAGAAGCCACGGGAGATGGACGTTTTGCATGGGATGTTGGATTGCTCTATATTGGACGATTCTAATGACTGCGGTTCTGTAATGTGAGATCATTCTTGACATCTGAACTATTTCTTTGCATTAATGATTTTGCTTCCCCCTGTGCATGCGTTTTCTCTATTTTGTGAACGATGAAATGTATTGCTGTAGATTTCTTTGTCTAGATCGAATGGCTAACTGTTCTTTCTTAAGAATAATTCATGTGGCTCATTGTTCATGCCTTTAAATTGCTCCTTGCAGGGATTTTTAAGTTTAATTCCAGTTTTGTTACATCTAGATCTGTTTCTTTATTCTTGTTACATAGATTAAATAATTTTGCTTTCTTCTGTTCATGAGCAATAGATGCGTTCTTTAAGTTTCATTTCAGATCTGTTTCTTTATTCTTTTGCTTTTCTGTGTTATGAGCAACTGATGCGTTCCATGTTGAATGAGAAGCTATCTTCTCAAGATCTTTACCTTGCTGTAGCTTTGATTGTGAGAAATAATAGCTATCTGTTCTTTGTTTACGATATTTGTTATAGCTGATTGCTCCTCCCTTAAGCGTGTTCCCTGCAGGGATAGATAGATTTATTCCAGTTTCTAGACTTAGACCTGTTTTAATTGCATTTAGATTAAGTATAATTTAGGCACCTGCATCTCATATAAAAGACAAAAAAAAACCCAAAAGAAAGGTGGATCGGGCCATAACCGGTAAAATCAGATTTAAACTCCAAACCCACGGTTGCCGGAACCGCTAACCGGATGGATTCCCTACACCAAATGGGAGATAGTCTAATTGGGACCATCTCTCGGGGAGAATCCCTTTCTGATTGATGCCACGATATCCGAGGCATCAACAAAACATCAGATGAGTTACATGCAAGAGGTCAATGATGGATTAATGATGGCTAACAGAAGGTTGAGAGAAGACCTACAAGATGTAAATGGCCATTTTCAGGAATTGATAGCAGAAGCAAAGGAAGCACTAAAGAGAAAAAGAACTACTGACATGCATTGCACAAAATTGGAGAAGACAGTCCAGAACCTACAGCAGAGAAACGAGGAGCTCATCAAGAAGATAAATGACATGGAGCAGGAGCAGAAGAAAGCTAAGAAGAAAGATCAAGCATCAGATGGTATCGCTCTGCTGGCTGAAGCAACAAAAGATAGATAAGTCAGTTGTTCATTTAGTTAGTGGTCACTAGTTGATAAACACATGTGTTAGTGATTTAATATTTTTAGCATATTTTGTAATTTTGTAATATTGTACATTTCACTTTACCTCATCGAATAGATGGAAGGCAGTTAGGGTTAAATCCCTAACTGATTTTGTAAAGATTAGTATTTAGAGAGGTTAGAAAGTCATGGAAAGGGTTCGATTTTTGGGAGCTTTCAGGAGGTCTTCAAACTCAGTTTGTTTTCAGACTTGTTCATGAGTTAAGTACAAAACTCTTGCATGCTGTTGATGATGAAATTATGAGATATATGTGACTTTTACCCTTCAGTTTTCTGTGTTGGCTTCATTTTTCAGCTTGTCTAGTTGCTTAATCGATATATTCATTTACTGGTTTATGTTTATATGCTGGTAATGCTTGTCATTTATGTATGAACCTCAATATTGTTTCTGTTGGATCTTGTTAGATATATTATGCATCTTTATCTTCTTTTGTTTATGATTCAGTAGTTATTTTGATCATGATTGCATTCCCTGTGTGTTCCCAAAGTTCACAACCAAAAACACATTACAGAAACCTTTAAACTTTGTTTTCTTTATTGAATTTTGTTTGAGATTGTGTTGGCTTGTTTCTCTAGCCTTGGAAACAATTTCTGGCACAAACATATGGTATGCGATACATCTATCTTTTGTTTATCTTATTGGGATAGGGTATTTATTGAATTAATCACAGATCCTCTATCTCATGATTTCTAACACAACTTTGCTGCACTAGTCACAAAGTCCTTAGAGATCATTTTGGAAGGATGTGATGGCATCGGTATAGGGTGACATAAGTGATGCAGGAGCATAGGCTCATGAAAAAGAAGTCACCCATGACTTCATCAAGGTCAAGAGAATTCAAAGAGACCTAGGGTCTCACATTTGTGTAAATTGTTATTTTTGTGAAAAATTTGAATAATGGTCAAGGATTCTAGATCCTTTCCACTTGTAAAAGATAAGACAGGGTTTGTTAATTGTTAGTGAGTCAATCATGACTCGTAGGGGTCAGTTGAGGTTATTAAGGACTCTGTTCCTTAATCATAGGATCTAGAAACATAAATCCATTGTAAATAAATGCAGTCTTTAGTATTTTGAATAGGTAGCTTAGCCTAGATTAAGGTTAGCTCACAGAGCTCGAGAAGAGAGAGCAGGGTGTAGAGTGTGATTGATTACATATAGTGAAATGTAATAAAATGATGGAGAATCATTAAATTTCCTCTCTACTGTGTAAAATCTCAGTATATATGATTCATCTCATCTATATATGTTGTGATATTTCTGTTATCATTGGTTGGATACATATGATTCAACAAATTTCATCTGAAAGCATCGAGTTTAAGGAATAGTGAAATGAAGTGTGAATTATTGGAAACCTTATAGTGTATATCCTAGGGTAAAATACAGTCTATATATATGTTAACATTATGTTCAGCCGTGTGGGATTTGATTATCCTTCTATTTCGAGTATACATCTGATCCGTTAAGGGAAACATCGATTCCATGGAATATTGTAATGGTTTGTTAGTCATCATAATTGTCACAGTGCAGAAGCCCTAGCTCACATGTACAGTCTATAAGTGGCACTGATATGTATAACATTTGGAGATCCACGATCGAGAACAGAGCGGAGATTGATGAGCTAAGTAATGGATGGTTCTGATCACATAGGATATTAACGATCAGGATGAGAGTGGAGTTGTGAAGTCAGAAATCAACGATCACGATCATAGTGGAAAGTGACGGTTCAAAGCTCAAGGAAAAGTGGAGTTTTCCGTTGAGAGATACATGTCATGCATTGGGTGGAAGCGGAAAATGAAAAGAAGGTACAATTGGTACGATAAGTGATTTTCCGTTGGGGCTTAGGTCATGACGAATAGTCATGTGGCATTTAACCTTTGAGTGTAAAGTAAATTCCATTGAGGGCTAAGCAAAAGGTAAAGTGTTTAATTTGCTAATAGAGAAGTCTTGCTGAATTTTGATAGAATTGCCAAGTATAGTGACAGTTATCTATTTTTAGTTCTGTCACAGAGTTAATTGGAAACTAAGAAAAACTAAGAGAAGAATGGTAAAGGACTGTATTAAGTGAAGATTCCACTACAGAAAATTTGGGAATCAAGGGTCTGCTTAGGTATTGCAGGTGGTGCCTGCATCAATAAGCCAAGTTTCTAGTTGGAGGACTTGGACCGACTACAGAATGAACATTTATAGATGTAATGTCCCACACAGTGTGCATATCAGGCAAATGAAGCTATGGATGAGAATGCCACTTACTGAAGACATTTGGAATGGAATGGTAGCTCCAAATCAAGATGGCTGAATGGACTAAGCTTCAAATCGAAATGGCTGAATCGACTGAGCTTCAAATCGAAATGGCGGACTGAGCTTCAAATCGAAATGGCGGGGCTGAATGGACTGAGCTTCAAATCGAAATGGCGGACTGAATCTTCTCCAAATCAAAATGGCGGATTGCTGCAAATCGACGAAATGGCGGACTGCTCCAAATCGAAACGACGGACTGCTCCTGCTACCTACTTTGCTTCTTAAACCCCTACCCAAGCTCTAGCCACCTCTATTCTACCTATTAAAGCTCAACATATTGCATCGCATCTGGTACTTCTTATGCGTAAACAAGGGAGGAAAAGGAACGAATGCTGCGTGGGTTTAAAACCTATAGCTCTGCTACTGTTCGCACAGGACTGTTTAAACCCCTATAGCTCTGCTACTGTTGGCGTGGGTTTAAAATTTTTTATGTTTTAAAATATGTAAAAGAGTAGAATTTTGGCGGGTAGCATATGGTTGTAACCATAATTTAAAAACAACATTTGTTATGCCAAAATGAATAAGGCGGACGAGTCGAACCCGTGACCTATCCTCCCACTAAGTCTTATCCGCATGATACATATTCTATATTTACACACCCTAGCTCCTAACATCCCGAGATAAACACCAAAAGAGGAACCCATACAACATGACAACAACTACTCATTAACGCCCTTTCCTTTACTCATTAACTAGTACTTTATAACTAGATAACTAAAGGATATAGAATAACTAAAACTAAATAGAGTATGCAAAGGATATATAATAACACTTTATATTAAAAATTAGGAAATATAATTAGCTCCTTAGTTGTTTGAAAGTTGAGTCATTAATTATCTTAGTAAAAGATAGGGCTAGGACAACCCTATAGCCATCTTAAATAGACCAGCTCATATTTTATCTATGCTTGGCCTAGGTAGCAATGTTGTTTGAGTATCTAGCCAAACTAGTAAAAGCATTACTCTACAATATTATACTTTACCTGCCTTCCAGCTCTTAGATCATGTCTAATAACAAACGACCAACCCTATCTACCAGGAACTTCTGAGTAAAATACCTTAACGAGCTTCTCTTTGTTTCAAGAACATCTTAATATTCTCTACTCAACAGGGACAACCACGTGAAGGTGGAAGCTGATCTGCCCCCCCCCCCCCCCTCACATCATTTGGAATGATGTTCAATGCACTTCATGATCATCTTCTCCATCCAAGTCTGCATCTGTATCATCTGATCCAGATTCAACATTATAAGGATTAGAGGCAGCTATATCATCATCGTCGTCGCTGTAATTAGTTTCAATAAATTGATCATGATCGTCAATATCATCTTCATCATGAACATTGTCTCTAACATCATCTTCTTCAACTAACTCTTCAACATCTTCCTGCGTAACATTATGATCATCAACATCCAACTCATGTTGATCCTCTACATGATCACCTTCTTCTTCAACACCCTCTTCAACTTCATCTACAATATTATACTTTACCGGCCTTCCTCTTGGATCATGTCTAATAACAAATGACCAACCCTGTGTACCAGGAACTTCTGAGTAAAATACTTGTTCACATTGACTTGGAAGAACATAGGGATCTGACGTTCGTGACTCAAGCGACCTTGTATTGACCATGGTAAATCCATTAGCATGTTCAATAACAGTTCTATCGGGATCAAATCGATTCAATCGTAGCCTGTACCATTTCAGAACAAAAAGAATTATTTTGAATGATTTAAAGTCACAGTCAATGATATCTTCCAAATATCCATAATATCGATTTTCTGACAATTCTGGACGTCTGTCGCTTCTAGATGAAGCATTAGTCACCTCAAAGACTGCACTTATCCCAGAATCACATGTTTTCCTTGTGTCATCCAACTTTTTAATGTGATATTTACGACCGTTGCACCACATAGCCTTGTGGTGTTTTACCTGCAATTGATAATGAACTAGTAAGTATTTTATGTTCTTAAAGTATGCAAATAAAATGAAATTAATCAAGATGAACATGAATATCGACGTAATTGAAAATATTATGGCTTATATATTTATAATATCATGCTTACCTGTTTATCTTTTAAACAATATGCTAAATCGATTTCCCTTTCTGTTAGATTGACATCTCCATTGCGATGTGCTTCTTTAACCAATGAAGCCACACCTTCCCATGATAGTCCTCGACCAGATTGATTACATCGTTCAATCCATACCTTCATCCAATCAAGATTGTTTGCGACGTACAAATGTAGTGCATCCCACTCGCGACCAACTGCATGAAAATAAAATTACATAAATCAACTAAAAAATTTATAATTACTTAACGCAGTGTAACATTATAAATATTAATGATGCATATCATTAATGAATATTAAAAATGAAATAATTATGTACGATACTATTAAAATGTATTAACATTATTAATCTATAACACCATTTAATAATTACCTTTGACCTTCCTCGATTTACCTTTCCCCATCAGGTACTCTCCTTCTAATTTCTTAGTGGAATTTGGATCACCAATGCATCGATCTAATTCGGTCTTAATAGACCCCAACCCTGGAAGATATTCAACAATATACACCATGGCCTGAAATACCATATATCCCTCCACCATAGAACCCTCTAGACGTGCTCTTTGTCTAACTAAAGCCTTCATAAATTTCAAGTGCCTCTCAACCATCCACATAGACCTTGCATGTATAGGTCCACACAATTCAATCTCCTCAACTTGGTGTATGAGGTAGTGTTCTTGTGCATTGAAAAATGCCGAAGGTAGAAATCTTTGCATTTGACACATTAAACGAGGAATTTCTCTCTTCCAATACTTTATATCTTCTTTGTGGATTTCTTTCGATGACAACCATTTACATGTAAAGCAAGAAAATAATGATATCATTTAACGACGAATTTTTTTTATTGTAGTACGTCAAATCTACATGATTGACTAAAACAAATGTCAATTCATATAAGTTATACAACGAATTAAACAAATTACATGATGATGCGTGAAAAATATTGTTTCTAATTACCTCATGTATTTTCCAAGATCATATATGACCTGTTTGACATTATTGTCAAAGTTGTCTGGGAGAGATACACGTAGAACATACTGTAACAATGAACACGTCTCATCAATATATTTTTCAAAATTAAGAAAAGAAGTAAACAAAAAACATGCAGTATTGTAATATACCAATATATATACCAAAAATATAATTACCTTAATGAAGATATGCCAATCATGCATTTTTACCCCGCCAAAATTACCTTTCCTTGTTAAGATATTCTTTATGTTCGAACAAAATCCTGTGGGAAATTTCATTTTTTGTATCACTTCTTTTACTGCATTGCTTTGTTGCTCAGTCAATAACCATGGGAGTGACCTTATATTAATTTGGTCTCCATCGTTGTTTAAATGTTCAATGATATCTTTCATTGCATGATTGGATTCATGAATGTCACTGCAAATTTTGACAATTTTTTCTTTGTCACTCCTTCCGTCTAATATTCGCCATAGTGTTTCAGTTACATTCTTTCCGATATGCATTGTATCAAACAAATGAACAACTAGTAAGTGCTCATAGTAAGGCAGCCTACTAAATTGTTTTGGATAACTTTTCATTCCTCTTGGAAGCCCATTTACACCTTCATGATGTTCATGCAGACCATTAGTAATCAATATATAAGTTAAAGAGATTAAAATGTAGTATATTACAGTAAAAAAAATTAATACAATCCAAAATAAAACATTAAAAACATATAAGAGATGATCAATACGAATATATAAGATAGACAAATTGAATCATACCTTGACTATTTCTATTATATTGCAACTTCCATATGTGAGGTGTCATTCTCTGTGGTTTTAATGTGGTCTCCTCTTTCCCATTAAAAAGATGTTTTTCGGTAGTTCGATACCTATGATTCTTAGAGAGGAAGTGCCTATACTCATCAAACACTACCTTTGACAAACTCTTTGAATGACGAGATTTCATCTTGGGACCAAAAACTTGACATGCAAATTTTCCCTTTGTTTGAAGACCACAAAAATGTGTTAGCCCTGGAGCATCGTGAATTGTCCAGGCAAGCATTGCATGGAATTGAAATTCCCTTTGCCCTACTAGTCTAGAGACATCATACATAGTGACACCATTCCATAGCTTAAGTATTTCATCAACAAGAGGCTCGATATATACATTCATATCTTTAACTTGGAACTTACCTAAAAGAAAACAACAAATACAATACATATAAGTAAATGAAAAATATATATGACATGAATATGCAACAATATTGATCTTCATGAAAAATTAAATACTAATGCATTAAAAAAACATTGTTCTAAAGTACAAATTATACCTGGAACAATCATTGCCAACATTATATGCTCCCTCTTTATTGACATCCATGGAGGAATGTTATTGTTGATAACAAAAACAGGCCAGACCGAGTTAGTAGATCTCATCTCTGCATGTGGATTGACACCATCCGCTGCCAAAGAAAGTCTAGCATTACGAGGTTCTTCTTTAAAGTGTGGCCATTTTTCCTCCATGTCTGTAAATGCAGAACCATCTGCAGGCATTCGCAGAATATCATCTCCACTTCTATTCTGTGCGTGGTAATCCATAAATTGTGCTATGTTTTTGCACCTAAACAGTCGCTTCAAGCGTGGAATAATGGGAATATAACGAAGAACCTTACGAGACACCTTTTTGGTTACTTGATCTGTTCGGTATCTACTGCTATGACATATAGGGCATTCTGTTGCAAGCTCATACTGATTATAATATAAAATATGATCATTAGGACATGCATCAATTGCTTGATACTCCATTCCAACATATTTCATGATGGAAGTTAAATCTCGATATGTGCGAGGTAATTTATTTGATGCCTGTAAAAAATATTCACCTATCAAGTTGTTACAACAAATTTAAAAAAAATGGTTAATATAAATATTTGAAGAGCATGATATTAACAACAACCAATACATCCTTATTTTTTGGAGTATATTATAAGATCAAAGTGGTTTTGATTGAAAGGTGTGACATAGTTTTGGAGTATATTATAAGATCAAAGTGGTTTTGATTGAAAGGTGTGACATAGTTTTGGAGTATATGCACTAAAGTTGAGATCCGACGGATCACATATAATCACATGCGTACCTTAACACCAGCGTGATGGATGTGTTTGAAAAACCATTCATAACCTTCAAGTTCATTATCAGCAACACAGCAGAGAGAACACTTATGCGGGAGCCTTCAAAAAGCGGTTCCGTTGCCTTCTCAAGTGTAGGTAAATCATTAATATCTTCAAAGTCATCAATTGGCGGTGCATGATGTTGATCATCGTCCATTCTAACATTAAATGCATCATTGATTAATGTATTTGCACCATCATCCTCAATTATGTTATCGTCATGATCATCGTTTAATTCCATATGATCATCATTAACTTGATCATGATCAGTATTCAAAGGACCTACATATTGTTCTTCCTGCGCTAGTTGTTCCGCAATTACCACATTCTCCATGTTCGGAACAACCCTAGGAGGCCCTTGCTTTATAATTACAATTAAAACATCAAACAAAGTGTAGCTAGGGTTTTACCCCTAGCTTGTGCAAATGAGCACCCACTAAGGAGAATGGACTCCTTAGTAGCAGTTCAGTAAATGTAAATTATTTAAGCTAAAACATAAATGAAAAAACTACTTTAAACATTGCATGAAACATGAACAACAAATTTAAATAATGGTTTTGTATTGATATTACCTCCAATGTGGAGGTTGATGAAGCCCTTGCAATGACCAAGAGGGTTGCTCCAAGCTCCAATGTGCTCCTTCTCTTTCTCCAATGGTGGGAATGGGCCAAAAGTGGCTCTCAAGGTGAAAGTAGTTCAATGGTGAACTAGGGTTTCGAGAGAGATTTTGGCAGAGTAAGGGTATACTTGATTGTGGATATGGAATAAGGGATCTCCATCACCTATTTATAGTTTTTTGGTGGTGGAGTGCTGACCCATGGTTTTAGGAAACACATGGTTTAGGGCAGCTGTATAGGGTTTTTCCTCCTTTTCCTCATTATTTTATATTTTTTATTCCCTTTTTAGGGGATTTTTGCTATTTTTGGAGGAAAAAGGGGTTTTTTAGCCTTTTTGAGGCTATTTTGAGGGTTTTATGGCCTTTTGGAGGCATTTTAGGCCTTTTGGAGGCTTTTTAGTGGGATTTTTGGGGTTTTTAAGGGAAATATGGTAGGAAAATGGACAAATGAGCCATATAATGTGGTAGATGAGGTAGTGAATACTTTTTGGGTGTTAACAGATTGCGCCCTGATGTGCGAGGGCAGGAGCTCATCGTATGGCCGATGGACATCATAAGTCATGAATGGTTTTCCTGGGTGTGGAGAGAAGAGAAGAAACAAACTGAGGCCCGGAACAACGATCCCGAACAACTGCAAGAACTAAAAGTACATAACCTCAATAATGGACGAGGAATCATCTGATCATATGGACGAGGCAGGCATACCCATGCTCGTATCAGGATATAACATAACAATAACAATGGGGTCCAAAAAATGGGGACCTGACATATACATGACCTCAAAAACTGAATGAGGAATAATCTCAATATATGGACGAGGTGGGCATACCCATGCTCGTATCAAGATACATAAACATAACTGTGAGGCCCGAAAAGGGGGACCTATAAGATACATAGTCACTGTGTACATCATAAGAGTCCAGAGGGGACAAAAAATCAGGGACATACTGCTGGGATGACCATGTGTAAGCTGAAAAACTGGTGCACCGGAATATCAACAGTGCTGCTGAATGTGGTACCAAGGGAACTGATGAGCTGCTGGATTAGAGTGACAAGAGGTACACTCACAATGGTACACTGAACTGGAACTGATCTGGGACTGAAACTGGGTACTCAAGGAAGCATATAGCTGGATCAATTCCGAATACAATCGCCAACGTAGCCCGGACATCCACGGGAACATACAACTGGGTGTTCCGAAGTGACTCACCAATGTGCTAGAGTCGGGGGAAATCCGGGGTCTTCGACGAAGTGCTGATGGGATATAACCCTACGTGATCCTCAGCGATGCGATCAAGGTGCTGAAGTCGAGCATGTGAGGAACAACCACTCGGAGAGGCAATGAGGACTCCTCTCAGAATGATCCGTAGGCACTTACCAAAGATGGTGATAAGTCCAAGGCGTAGGGACCTCTGGGCCTATCCTCTGGAATAGAGGAGCTGTCGTCGACAGAGGGAGACCTGCAACTATCAAGACAATGATGTTTCCTTGACAGGAGCACGAGGTGGAGAACCGAAATGTGATAGTACTGATGGCAGGACTGACAAACTGTGGGGGGACAACTGGGCAAGTAGAGTGGGTGGACTCAAACTTCCTTTGTTCAGAGTATGAAAATGGGAATGATCTGGCAGCATATGAAACTGACTGAGGGGAAAGGGATCATAGTTGTAGTGGCTCAGGGAGAGTGACTGGTCTGAGGGAGACTCAAACTGGTATAAAATGGCAGGAGACTGCAGAATACTCTGAACAAAGGTGACCTGATTGGGGGTGCTGCCGAGATGATTGATCATAGTGCCAGGAGGCACGGGAGGGTACTTCTTCATGGGTTAAGGAACTAGAAGAAGTTTGTGTAAAATGGTACTTTCGTGTGGATTTTACGAGCCCAGGACAGTTCATGCTCGTGGTTGCTTTCAATTTTAAGGAGTCTGAAAGTGATAAGAAGACTCTGAAATGATGGAATGGTACTGTCGTGTGGATTTTACGAGCCCAGGACAGTTCATGCTCGTGGTTGCTTTCAATTTTAGAGAGTCTGAAAGCAAGTAAGAAGACTCCAGGGGGTTGCTTTTTCGTAGATTTAGTCTCCAAGGCCCAAAGAAGCATAAAATGATGCAATGAAGAACTCTTCTAGCCGGTGTGACTAGAGTATTCCTTTTTCGTAATTAGTCTACCAGGTCCGGAAAAGGGTTAAACTTATACCAGATAGACGCCCTTTCAGGTACTTTAACGAGCATGAAAGGAAGCAAGATTTCTCGGAGATCTTTGCATTCTTTTAGGAGTCAGAAAAGAGCTTAACGGAAACTCCCTAAGTGCCTTTTTCGTAAAGGAATTGTCCGGCCTGAAAAAGGGATAAAATTATACCGAACAAAAGGAATGGCCAAGCAAGGAGGAAGTGTTCAATCGAGGATCAGTAATGATGACCAAGAACGAGGTTAGGGGGGGAACACTGGTGGGCCTCCTTGCGGGGTAGATGAAATGGTGGCAAAATAACGAGACATTTGCAGTATGACAGGAGTGATTGGCTCATGTAAAAATGTGGAACAATCCGATAGCGGCCGATGTGGCACGCAAACCGAGGCAGCAAGGTGTCAGGACACAATGTTGAAATTGCATCAAGTGAGAGCGAGAAATGATCTCAAGCATCATCACGAGCTCGTAAAAATGAATCCGACGATATAAAGGGTGTCAAAAATGGGCAACGCCCGATGTGGCACGCACACCGAGGCGACGAGGTCGTTTTGGAGAAATACCCGAAGAATCGGGGGGTGAGAGCGAGAAATGATCTCAAGCATCATCACCAGCTCAGAAAAATGAATCCGATGATATAAAACATGTGTAAAACGGAGAACGGCCGATGTGGCACGCAAACCGATGCGACTAGTGGTGTCTGAAAAAATGGGCAAAAAATGATGGGGTAAAAATGACACAATGAGGTGACCATCATGACGGTCTCGTCGTGCTGATTCCAGTGGTGGAAACGGTTCGAAAAACGGACTCCGTATGTGGTCAGAATGGCCGAAACAAGAAAAAGTCAACTGACTATAAATAGTGGTGGGTCCAACATGACATGTGTCATTTGTACTTGTTTGACTTTGACTTGTGATCAGAGTGGACCAGAGCTTAGGTGGCATTTCTGGACGATCCGACCGGCAGATTTCAGATCCGGGAGATACAGGTATTCCGTCAAACTCATACCTGCATGTTTTTTAGGGTCGGGGGTTGGGTAGTGGGTCCCAGGGCTTATTGTACGGTCCACATGGGGTGGACCGCGGGTTAGGGGGTCGAAACCGCGGTTGGCGACCACGAGTTTCGGGGTGAACCACACGGTTGGAGACCGCGTGTTTCCTGGATGGATACGCGGTCTAGTACCGCGAGTTCCAAGGAGGAACACGCGGCGCCAAACCGCGGGGTTAGGGCTGACAGTCGCGGTTAAGCACCGCGACTATAGGCCTGACAGCCGCGGTCGGAAACCGCGGCAGGAAGCCCGAAAGCCGCGGTTTTGGGCCGAGCTATTAGGGTCTTCCGGGAAAGGAAAAAGGGCTTATTTATGTGACATGAGTCTAATGAGGTGACTTTGTGTGATTGACAGGATGCCGCAGGTTCTATGGAGAGAGCGGGATATTCCCGACGAGATCATGGCCGTCATCCGAGAGGATGACAATGTACATTCGGTACTGGGGTTATTTGGGCTTCTAAAGTTCGCCCAGATACCCATGATACGGTCAGCAGCGTTGCTGCTGAACCGACTGATTAGTTTCTGGGAGCCGGACATACAGGCTTTCCGAGTACAGGGTGAGAGGGTGGGCCTCACCTTGAATGATGTATAATTTTTGACGGGGTTGCCCTGCCTGGGCAGGGTGGCAGACACACAGCCGTGGGTCGCCGTGGACGTAGACATGGAGGACATGCTAGACAGATACTGTAGGCACGAGGCGAGGGTGCATAGGAATGCACTCTTGGTGAGGGATCTAGAGGAGCCATCAATGCAGGCCTTGGCGGCATGTGTGGTGCGAGTATTGGGGTCCCAGTCACTTGAGAAGGTGTCTCGGGGTCAGATGCAGATGATCGAGCGCGTACTGGATGGGGTGTACTACGCATGGGGCCAGATGTTCCTGACCTGCGTTCAGTGGCAGCTGACGGCAGCGAAGGAAGATGGCAAGGGTTTTTGTTTTGGTTCCTTCTTGTGTGCCTTCTTTATGGAGAGGGTACCCACACTACGGCCACGGGTGCCGATCAGGGCAGGAGGTATGAGGGAGCCGCGGATGGTGCGGTGGGGTGAGATGATGCGCTACCGTGGTGGCGGCGATGTGGGCAGGTATTTCACGCAGGAGTTGTACCTACAGTGGCTCCAGCTTCCATTGACACTGGACGACTTCCCATATCGGGATATGGACTTCACGGGAGATCTGGAGGCGCCACGAGCACCGGGACAGGCATGGGGACCCGACGGTACGTATGTGTTTTTGCTTACATGTTATGTATATCAAGTTTTATTTATATGATAGGAGATTGATATACTGTGACTGACATATGGGTGATCTTGCAGATGTGGGCCCGAGGCCGCCTCCAGGACATGTGGCACGGAGGGGTATTGTGGCCGTCCCAGCTCTGCCTGGGCGCGGTGAGGTCCGTCGCCGTGATGCGGAGGGGACACTAGAGTCGGTGCGGGCACTACTAGATCGGTTGCTGATAGGGGTGACCGACGAGGGATGGCGGGATGTCGATCCTGATGTAGTTCAGGATTGCATGAGGGCACCCCGAGAGTTTAGATCCATCGCGATCCGGGTGGCGATCTTGGTGGACCGGGTACGGGCACAGGAGGCCGGAGGAGATGAGGACTCGCCTGAGGAGGAGCGAGGGGAGGATTCAGAGGCAGCCGATGCCGGTAGTGATGCAGGATACGACTCCCATTATGGAGTGCAGGGGACTCCCCCCCGAGTTTTGTAGTTACGGCATGTATGTTGATGAGGCTGTTAGGGATGTATAGCCATTTTTTGTATAGCTGAGTACAGGGGTACTCAGGACATGTATAGCACTGAACATGTATATTTTTTGATATATATATATATATGCACGTGGATGCACCTTTCTGTATGATGTTGTTGTATTGGTACGCACGTGGATGCGCTTTATGAGTTGTGATATTTTTACATTGCACGTGGATGCGAGTAGGTTAGGATGTTAGGCACGTGGATGCCCCTTGTGTATTTATGTGATGCGACATGATATATGTATGTTTAGGCACGTGGATGCCCCTATGGATATGAATGTGGTGTATGTACATGGATGCAAATGTGGATGCGATGCAATCTTTTTTAGGTTTTTATATATTTTTATGAGATGCTACGGGATTGTGATGCATGAGGTTACTGTTAAATTTTCAGAATTTACTTCAATCTGATCTAGGATCTTAACTGAGAGAACAACATGTACAGCATATCTACAGCATATCAATCATGGAGACAATAATGCAAGCACACAAGAGACACAAAGATTTACTTGGGGAAAACCATAAAGGTGAAAAACCCCAATAACTTCCTCAGAGATAGATAGAGCAATGATACAACCAACCAAGAGAGATAGCCATAACCTAGCAGCAGATCCTCCTCCTCCATAAGTGCGCCACTCCTCCTTGAGTGCATGTGTGAGAAGTGAGTGAGTAAATAGAGTGCCTCCCGCACTCTATTTATACTTGACTTGACTTGCCTTTTTACCTAACTCATGTAGGCTCGAACTTTACCACATAACATAATGCTGAGTGGGCCGACCCCCAATAGGGTGGTCTAATAACCCTTTGACCCACATGGCCGACCCCCAATAGGGTGGTCTAATAACCCTTTGACCCACATGACTTATACAAGGCCGACCCCAAACAAGGTGGTCTAATAACCCATCAAGTATAAGTTACGACACTTACAATATAAATAATGACACTTCCGTATAGATGAATAATAACATCTCTATAGGAATACAATATACATATATGTGAAATACATTCCGAAGTTACATATGCATCAACACTCCCTCTTAACTAGGAAGGTATTGCTCAGCACAGTTCTTCTAGCACAAGTCATCTTCTCTGGATCATCGTCACTAGATAATCGTCATCGAGTCATCATCATCGTCACTGCTGCTGCTATCTCAATCAATCTCTGAATCTACTCGTCATAGGAAGTTCTACAGAGCCAGTCCTTTTTCATACTGGATGTAGGCCCACCACCTGCAGGTCTTCATCATCACTGGCCATACTGTGGAATCCTCAGGACATATTACGTGCGTCACAAAACCTCGAAAGAGCATCCCAGGCTGTTATGAGCACACAACTCTACCTATAGGATCTCCCAGGGCACCGAATTACATGTGACCTCACCACAAAACCTCGCAAGAGCATCCCAGGCTGTTACGAGCACACAGCTCTACCTATGGGATCTCCCAGGGCAACGAATTACATGTGTTCATGGCAAAACCTCGCAAGAGCATCCCAGGACTGATTACGGGCACACAGCCCAACCTATCGGATCTCCCAGGGAAACGAATTACATGCCATAGGACAAAACCTCGTAAGAGCATCTGCCAGATATCCCAGGGCGCTATTATATGCCATAGGAAAAACCTCGAAAGACTATCTACAGATCTCCCAGGGCAACGAATTACATGTCCTCCCAGAGCAAAACCTCGAAAGAGCATTTGCCAGATGTCCCAGGGCACCGAATTACATGCCATAGGAAAAACCTCAAAAGACCATCTGCAAATCTCCCAGGGCACCGGATTACATGCTCATCTGCACAACCTGATCCACGGCCACAAAGTATCAACTTGATACTCACCATACATCATCCTGATGTATCCATGATCATCCTGATCATCATCACTGCAACGTCCTGCTGCATGTCATCTGGAGCAACATCCTGAAGCTCGTCATCTATGATCATCCTGATCATCACTGCAACATCCTGCTGCATGTCATCTGGAGCAACATCCTGAAGCTCGTCATCTATGATCATCCTGATCATCACTGCATCTACCTGATGCATACCAAGTATCTACCTGATACATATCATCATACATGATCCTCCTGATCATCAATGTATCCACCTGATACAAATACATGATACATATCATCATACATGATCCTCCTGATCATCAATGCATCTACCTGATGCATACCAAGTATCTACCTGATACATATCATCATACATGATCCTCCTGATCATACAATGTATCCACCTGATACAAATATGATACATATCACCATATATGATCCACCTGATCATACAATGTATCCACCTGATACATATACAGATACATGGTCCAAGCATCCAACATGATGCATATACAAAATACATACACATGATCCAACTGATCATATCCAGCATCAACATGATGCGTACATACATAAAAATGATCCAACTGATCATATCCAGCATCCAACATGATGCGTACATACATACATAAAAATGATCCAACTGATCATATCCAAGCAGAAACCAGAACATCATCCTGGTGCTCATCATCCAGCGCTTACATCCACAGCCATGTGAAGGATCCTCCTTCCAACATGCTTGGAATGGCTTCAGCAAATTTGTCCATCACTTCTTCCTCGAAGTGTCCTCGATTTGAAGAACGCCAAGCTTCTCTCTGAAGTACTCGAACTTCACTCTGGCTAGTGGCTTCGTCAGCACATCTACAATCTCCTCGTCCGTCGCAACATACAGGAGCTTCACAGCTCCTCTATGCACCATATCCCTGATATAGTGATATTTGATCTCTATGTGTTTCGACCTGTCATGAAACACTGGGTTCTCGGACAGCTTCACACAACTCTGGTTATCACAGAAGATACCAGTAGCCTCCAACGGAAGATCAAATAACTCAGACAGTAGCTTCCATAGCCATACTGCCTCGCAACTAGCTGAGCAGGCTGCAACATATTCTGCCTCAGCTGTACTCAGTGCTACGCAGGACTGCTTCCTGCTAAACCAAGAGATCACACCTGATCCCATACTGAAGCAGCACCCAGATGTGCTCTTCCTATCTGTAGCACTGCCAGCCCAATCTGAATCAACATAACCCTGTAGGTTAAACTTTTGATTTTCTTCATACTTGAGCCCATAATCCACTGTACCCTTCAGGTACCTCAGAACATGCTTTACAGCAACTAGGTGAACACTCCTCGGATCCGTCAGGAACTGGCTCAATGTGTTCACAACAAAGCAAATATCTGGTCTTGTGTTCGTCAGGTACATCAAGGACCCAATCATCTGACGATACATAGTGATATCAACTGGCTCAGATGAAGCATCACATAGAAGCTTTAGATTCGATGCCATAGGTGTGGCCATGGCCTTGCAATCCATCATCCCAAATCTCTTCAGGATATCTACTGTGTACTTCCCTTGACCAAGGAAGATCCCACCTGCACTCTGCCACACCTCCATACCTAGGAAATAGTGCATCATTCCCAAGTCTTTCATATCGAATTCAGCTGCAAGATCCCTCTTGGTATCTGCAATTAGTCTGTCATCTCCTGTCACAAATAGGTCATCCACAGATTCCCTTCCTCAACCTTGTAGTAAAGGTTGGAATCCGCTTTACTCTTGGTAAAGCCCAAACTGGATAGAAAGCTGTCTATCCTACCATACCAAGTTCTGCACACATATATGACTACACCATGCTGTCTTGAAATCCATCTGGTGCATCTTCTATTTCATCACTTTTATATTTCTTAATGCTGCCATCTGCAATGTGCTTGATCTGATAGTTCCATTTGGAAGTCATAACAAACTTCCCTTCACGTCTTGGGATTACATCCCAAACATCATTCTTCATGATCGACGGATCATGGCATTCCATTTCTTCATCCCAGATCCTGGGAGCTTCAATATCTTCAATAAATATCTTTGTTGCTGGAACAAATGTTGTAGTTCTTTTTGTAGGTGAAGATATACGGTCTTTCCTACAAAACAGGTTAAATTGCATGATTAGAAATATCTCATAATTTTCAAAGCAAATTCTTACACATAAAGAAATATGTCATACAGTCATGCAATTATCTTAGCCAATGTTTCAATACAACATTTATCCATATTCCGTAACTTTCTAGATGCCTTCCAATCTCTACCTGAACATTGTTAAGAGTGTGCACAACTCCCAACATGGCAGCAAAGAGGTTTCATTCTAGATAAGTAGCAATGGAATGTTGTACAGTGCCATAGGCCACTTACCTATGCATATTAGGAGTATACTGTTCATCAATGCAATTATTCTAATATGCATAATACACAACCTAATTCTAGGAACATCAGTATATACATTATTGAACAGTATTATTTAAGAAATGACAATTCAAATACTTATCTTTGTTTGTTCGTTGGGTGGACTCCCTCTGAGTCTTCGCTTCCTTGCAGGAGCTGCTGGAGTCCTAATCTGAAGTAGCTTCTTCTACACCTTTCTGTTGTGGGATGTAGAGAGATGGTCAACTCCCTCTGAATATCTGCATCCTTGCATAAACCACTGGAGTGTACTCCCTCTTGATCTTTGCTTCCTGGATTACCTGTTCTTGAATCTCATATTCATCCTTGGTCCCTATGCATGCTTATTAGTATCATGAATGTGTTATCCTTGTGATCTCATATAAAATCATACATTCATTAGTATACTATTAAAACACAATAATCTCAAGCATGTATAGTCATGATCATTTCAAACAGAAATAATAAGCATTAGCATTCAAGGTTTATGTAGGATTCTTATGGTTAGTTAAATTATAAGAAACATATCATGTCTAAACCTGTAATTACTCAAACCTATGACTCTTCAGATTAGTTGAATCATCAATCAAGATAAGAGATATAATATGCATAAAACCTGTGATTATTCAAACCTATACCTTCATGGTTCTTCTGGTTAGTCATATCATCAATTATGATAAGAAACATAATATGCATACAACCATGATTATTCAAACCTATGACTTCATGAATAATCATTATCAACAACAGTATAAGATCCTAACACAAGGTAGGATTCTATCTTGATATAGGAAAAACATACCTGGATTATCATGCTAGCCATTTATGTCTAACATACTCACATGATGTCTTCTTGTTCTTCTTCAATGACTTGTGCTAGTAACCTGTATATCTCATAGGTTAACTATTACAAAACCAAGTTATACATACCTCGTAAATGGATCTTCTATGAGATCCATGACAATGGATGAATCTTTGTCCTCATGTTATCATGATCATATGTTCTTGGACCAGAACATGATTTGTCTTTCTTGGTGTACCTTTCATGTTAGTAGACAACATAAACCTCATACAACACCATAATGCATTAGTACAATAATAAGTGTCAACACCCTAACCAATGAATATCTTCTATTATGCATTCATAATTTTGTTAAGGTGATACGACAAATCTAAAATCAAAATTGTACTAACTGTAATAACATGAAGACAAACATACCATAAACTTAATCATGGAAAATATCGAAACATACCTCGATGAGTCATACCTGTTGAGATCGCTTGTAATCTTCTTAATGTAAGGCCTTAGCCTCATCTCCCTCTGAAACAGGAACTTCTTTACTCATGCAGATGATCAATCCATCTTCTTCTAGGATTAACCCAATCCACTTGATTTGCAAGAACTGGACCTGGAGCTGGATATGGGTTTGTCAGAGAAACCCCAAAAATTCAAACTTTGAATTTCAAACTTTCGAAGGGATAGAAATATGCGCCTTGATGAGCTGATCAAACTGGTATATTCAGAATTTGAAAACTGCAAAGTTTCACTCCTCAATTTTGCCTTTGAAACTTCCGGATTCACTGGACGTGACCCTAAACTGGGGTTTGATGAAGCCCACTCTTTTGCCCCATTAAAATGTTTGATCCAAAGCTCTAAGCTTCTATTTTTCTGAGGAGCTTCCAGCCGTGGTCACAGATTTCAAAAATTCCCATTTTTACAGAAGCTCTAATTTTCCACTTTTCTGATCAAAGTCCCGAACTAGGGTCTAATCAAGCCTGGCCTTCTGCCCAACCAAAAATTCTGATCTTGGTCTCTAAATTTCTATTTTGATGAGTAGCATCCAGCCGTGGTCTCCGATTACAAAAATTCCAACTTTCTCCAAAGCCCTAAATTCCGGAAGCCATGAATGAAGGTACCAAAAAATAATTCTGTTTTGACAGAAATATGTACCTGATTGTTTCTGGTGTAACTCCGAAATTTTTGATCCACAGGGTCTGAAAAAGTTTCCTGAGATAGCCTGACCTGTTATCTTTCCATCCTGACAGGTCTGACCTCAATTGGATTATCTGAGAGAGAGTTATGCCAAATGTCGCAACGTGACCTGTTTTGGGATAAAACAGGAGAGCGAACTTGTACGACGTGCCACGTGTCACTGTTTTAACTTCAGCCTATAAAGAAGTTTTCTGAGATAGCTCGGCCTATTACCTTTCCATCCTGACAGGTCTGACCTCAATTGGACTCTCTGAGAGAGAGTTATGCCAAATGTCGCAACGTGACCTGTTTATTGGGTAATACAGGAGAGCGAACTTGTACGGCGTGCCACGTGTCACTGGTTCAACTTCGGCCTCTGAAAACGTTTTCTGAGATAGTACATACTGTGTACTACCTGTCACTTTTTACTACATTTCATTTGGACCTTCCTATCCCAAGTTATGACCTTTTTCCCAAGGTCACCTGATTTTAACTCAGATCTGGAAGAGGCAGAAACCCTATATTGCACAGATCATAAATCACAAAGTACAACGAATTAGAGGTTGTCCTTTGGACACAAGGTACCTGGAGATCTTAGCTTCGTCCTGTAACAATTTCAGATCCGAACAATTCGCCAAAACGGATTTATAGCGAAAGTGCTACGATGACTGGTTTTTGCTATATCAAGCCCTAGCATCGTAAGTGCAACAAGTGTCATACATGCCATATCATGCCTTCTTTCAGGCTAGCTCTGATACCATGTTAAATTTTCAGAATTTACTTCAATCTGATCTAGGATCTTAACTGAGAGAACAACATGTACAGCATATCTACAGCATATCAATCATGGAGACAATAATGCAAGCACACAAGAGACACAAAGATTTACTTGGGGAAAACCATAAAGGTGAAAAACCCCAATAACTTCCTCAGAGATAGATAGAGCAATGATACAACCAACCAAGTGTTAAGATTTAATATTCTAAGACAGAAAATAGCAGCATTACATTCCATTTCACAATAATAGCATATACAGGATCACTGAAGAAACAACAAGCACAACATAAACACAAGAGACAGAGATTTATCCTGGGAAACCCTCATGGGATAGAAAACCCAGCAAAGCTTCCTCAATATAGATGACCAGCAATATACAAAGATGAAACCCTGAGACATGATCTCCTCCTCCACAATAGCAGACCTCTCCTCCACAAGTGCGCTATCCTCAAGTGAGTGAATGTGTATAATGAGGAACACACCTCCTCTATTTATACACTACTCTGATATGTATTTTACACAAGTACATGTAGGCTCGTATTTAACCATTAGGTTAAATACCCCATTATAACTGACTGGGCCGACCCCTCTAGGGTGGTCTAATAACCCAAGTTACCACATTCCGACGGAGGAATAAACATCTCCGGATATACAATAATATCTTCACGGAGGAATGAATCATCTCCGGAATAATAAAGTACAAATATAATATTCTTTGAAGTTACAATATCTCAACACTCCCCCTTAACGAGAAGGATATTATAACAGCATCTGCACGAGCAAGGAGTCATCAACATCATACATGATACATCTATAAATCATTGGAAGCTTTCTCAACATCATCAGTAACTCAACCAGTTACTGGAATATCTTCAATACTGGAACATCAACATCTTCAGTACTGAGTCTTTATCTTCTGCAGCACTCAAACAGCTACAGCAACATCAATATCTGAATCCTCACGATTGTCAGCATCGCCATCACACGATCATCAGCATTGTCATCACATGATCAACAACATCGTCATCTCACTATCATCAACATCGTCATCACACAATCATCAACATCGTCATCTCACGATCATCAGCATCGTCATCACATAATCATCAGCATCGTCATCTCACGATCATCAGCATCGTCATCATACGATCACCAGCATCGTCATATCACGATCATCAGCATCGTCATCACACGATCATTAGCATCGTCATCTTACGATCATCCACATCGTTATCTCACGATCATCAGCATTGTCATATCATCTCGATCTACAACATCTGGATCATCTCGATCTACAGCATCTGGATCATCACGATCTACAACATCTGGATCATCTCGATCTACAGCATCTGGATCATCTCGATCTATAACATATGGATCATCTCGATCTACAGCATCTGGATCATCTCATCTACAGCATCTGGATCATCTCGATCTACACCATCTGGATCATCTCGATCTACACCATCTGGATCATCTCGATCTACAGCATCTGGATCATCACGATCTACAGCATCTGGATCATCACGATCTACAGCATCTGGATCATCTCGATCTACAACATCTGGATCATCTCGATCTACAGCATCTGGATCATCTCGATCTACAGCATCTGGATCATCTCGATCTACAACATAAGTATCCTCAACCATACAAGTACATTAATCAATACATGTATCATCAAAAGTATGTATTCTCACCAATACATCTATCATCAAAACATGTATTCTTACTAATACATATATCATCAAAAGCATGTATTCTCACTAATACATCTATCATCAAAAGCATGTATTCTCACTAATACATCTATCATCAAAAGCATGTATTCTCACTAATACATCTATCAATACAAGTATCCACACTGATACAAGTATACACAACAACAGCATACCCTGCAACACACATGATCCAATTACGGGATGGTCAATCCCTCTCACTTTAGGACATAGGTCCAAGGATGATACAATCCTGATCCACTTATGGGATGATCAATCCCTCTCAATTTAAGACATCTCTCATGTCTATGGATGATGCAATCCAGATCAACTTACAGGATGATCAATCCTTATCCTTTTAAGACACCTCACCATGTCTAAGGATGATGCAATCCCGAATCAACTTACAGGATGATTAGTCCTTATCACTTTAAGACACCTTACCATGTCTAGGGACGATGCAATCCCAATCTACTTACCAGATGATTAGTCCTTATCACTTTAAGACACCTCACCATGTCTAGGGATGATGCAATCCCAATCTACTTACAGGATGATTAGTCCTTATCACTTTAAGACACCTCACCATGTCTAGGGACGATGCAGTCCCAATCTACTTACAGGATGATTAGTCCTTATCACTTTAAGACACTTCACCATGTCTAGGGACGATGCAGTCCCAATCTACTTACAGGATGATTAGTCCTTATCACTTTAAGACACCTCACCATGTCTAGGGACGATGCAATCCCAATCTACTTACAAGATGATTAGTCCTTATCACTTTAAGACACCTCACCATGTCTTGGGATGATGCAATCCCAATCTACTTACAGGATGATTAGTCCTTATCACTTTAAGACACCTCACCATGTCTAGGGACGATGCAATCCCAATCTACTTACAGGATGATTAGTCCTTATCACTTTAAGACACCTCACCATGTCTAGGGACGATGCAATCCCAATCTACTTACAGGATGATTAGTCCTTATCACTTTAAGACACTTCACCATGTCTAGGGACGATGCAATCCCAATCTACTTACAGGATGATTAGTCCTTATCACTTTAAGACAAGTCTCATGTCTAGGGACGATGCAATCCCATCACGTACATTTTGAACCCAGTTCATGGACGATGCAGTCCTCACGTACATTTTGAACCCAGTTAATGGACGATGCAGTCCTCACGTACATTTTGAACCCAGTTCATGGACGATGCAGTCCTCACGTACATTTTGAACCCAGTTCATGGACGATGCAGTCCTCACGTACATTTTGAACCCAGTTCATGGACGATGCAGTCCTCACGTACATTTTGAACCCAGTTCATGGACGATGCAGTCCTCACGTACATTTTGAACCCAGTTCATGGACGATGCAGTCCTCACATACATTTTGAACCCAGTTCATGGACGATGCAGTCCTCACATACATTTTGAACCCAGTTCATGGACGATGCAGTCCTCACGTACATTTTGAACCCAGTTCATGGACGATGCAGTCCTCACGTACATTTTGAACTAGTGGTTCCGGGATGATGCAATCCCCATCACTTTATTCTCGAAGACCATACGTCTACGGATCAATTCAGGGACCAAGGTCCAGGGATGATACAATCCCCACTTCTCGGAGACCTTACGTCTATGGCTCTCTTTAGGAATGAAAGTCCAGGGATGATCCAATCCCCTCAACTGTCCACTAAGGACTTCATTCTCGGAGACCTCACGTCTACGGCTCTCTTTAGGACTGAAAGTCCAGGGATGATCCAATCCCTTCAACTGTCCACTAAGGACTTCATTCTCGGAGACCTCATGTCTACGGCTCTCTTTAGGACTGAAAGTCCAGGGATGATCCAATCCCCTTAACTGTCCACTAAGGACTTCATTCTCGGAGACCTTACGTCTACGGCTCTCTTTAGGACTGAAAGTCCAGGGATGATCCAATCCCCTCAACTGTCCACTAAGGACTTCATTCTCGGAGACCTCACGTCTACGGCTCTCTTTAGGACTGAAAGTCCAGGGATGATCCAATCCCTTTTCTTTCTCGGAGACACCTGTCTACGGCTCACTTTAGAACAAGTGTTCAAGGATGATACAATCCCCACATGTATTCTCATCAATATACTATCGATCCTGGGAACCCATACATGAACCTGATTCACACTTCTTCTTTAATTGCACCATTAAGAGAATGGTCTTATCTAGCCACTTGGAGCAAACATCTCATCATGATTCTCTTCCTCTTTCTAAGAGAATCTTCTAGCCACAAGCCTTCTATATTTTGTTTGATTTGTAAATCTTCTTGTTGAACATCCATCACTTGTTCGGTGTTCATTATTCTTCATGATCTTTCCTACAAAACAAAATTAAGTACATGATTAGTAATCCTTCATAATCATGAAATCATGATAACCTATTATGCATACAGATATCATTTACATAGTTATGCAACTATCTTGACCAATACTTTGGCACAACACTTTCCCATATCCTGTATGCATACAGTGGCTATCTAGATGCCTTCCATCTCTACCAGAACATACTATCGAGAGTGTGCACAGCTCTCAGCATGTCAGCAAAGAGGTTTCATTCTAGACAAGCAACAATGGAATGTTTGTCCAACTTACCAATCATATGCATATTAGTAGTATAATGTTCAATGCTATATGAATGTTTGCACTCAGCATGATATGTTCTAGGAATACAAATATGCATACAAGAAATATCATTTACTATTTCAAATAACAACTCAAATACTTATCTTTTATGTTTGTGTGGTTGCCTCCCGCTTGATCTTCTATATGTCCTTTGAACTTCTATTCATTCTGTACCACTGTGCATGCTCAAGTGTGCACTAGTGTCATCCTCATGATCTCATACACAAACATTCATTCATTAGTATATTCTCAAAACATTCTAATTCTAAATAATCTTGAATATGTATAGTCATGATCATTAGTATTCAGATTTTCAAGTAAGTCTTCTTTTACTCATGCATATTCTTGTTTGATCATAGTACTCTTCTGGTTAATTAAATCATGCATCAACCCTTGATTACTAACTTTATGAATAAGCATAACCAATCATATCAAGTATACTTATATAAGGGATCCTAACACAAGGTAAGATTCATGGGAAACATACCTGGATTAGTATACCTACTTGGTTATGTACAACATACCTCAACAATCTCTTCAATGATTTAGAGATCCTGAGCTAGAACCTGCATGTCTCATAGGTTAAGCATAATATAACAAAGTCATACATACCTCGTAAGTAGAACAAAGATTATGGATGAGTCTTTGTCTTCATGTTTTCATGGTCATGGAGCCTGATTTGTCTTTTGTGATGTACCTGTATCTTGTTAGCAGACAACATCAACCTCACACAACATTATAATGCATTAGTACAATCATAAGTGTCAACACCCTAACCAATGAATATCTTCTATCATGCATTCATAATTTTGTTAAGGTGATACAACAAATCTAAAATCAAGATTGTACTAACCGTAATAACATGAAGACAAACATACCATAAACTTAATCATGAACAAATCTCAAAACATACCTCGATGAGTCATACCTGTCGAGATCGCTTGTAATCTCCTTATGTAAAGCCTTAGCCTCATCTCCCTCTGAAACAGGAACTCCTTCACTTATGCAGGTGACCAATCCATCTTCTTCTAGGATTAACCCTATCCACTTGATTTGCAAGAACTGGACCTGGAGCTGGATATGGGTTTGTCAGAGAAACCCCAAAAATTCAAACTTTGAATTTCAAACTTCCGAAAGGATAGAAATATGCTCCTTGATGAGCTGATCAAACTGATATATTCAGAATTTGAAAACTGCAAAGTTTCACTCCTCAATTTTGCCTTTGAAACTTCCGGATTCACTGGACGTGACCTTGAACTGGGGTTTGATGAATCCCACTCTTCTGCCCAATCAAAATGTTTGATCCAAAGCTCGAAGCTTCTATTTTTCTGAGGAGCTTCCATCCATGGTCACAGATTTCAAAAATTCTCATTTTTACAGAAGCCCTAATTTTCCACTTTTCTGATCAAAGTCCCGAACTAGGGTTTGATCAAGCCCGGCCTTCTGCCCAACCAAAAAATCTGATCTTGGTCTCTAAATTTCTATTTTGATGAGTAGCATTCAGCCGTGGTCTCCGTTTACAAAAATTCCAACTTTCTTCAAAGCCCTAAATTCTGGAAGCCATGAATGAAGGTACTCAAAAATAATTCTGTTTTGACAGAAATATATACCTGATTGTTTCTGGTGTAACTCCAAACTTTTCAATCCACAGGGTCTGAAAAAGTTTTCTGATATATCCTGACCTGATATCTTTCCATCCTGATAGGTCTGACCTCAATTGGATTCTCTGAGAGAGAGTTATGTCAAATGTCGCAACGTGACCTGTTTTGGGATAAAACAGAAGAGCGAACTTGTACGGCGTGCCACGTGTCACTGTTTGAACTTCGGCCTCTGAAAAACTTTCTTGATGTATCTCGGCCTGTTATATTTCCATCCTGACAGGTCTGACCTCAATTGGACTCTCTGAGAGAGAGTTATGCCAAGTGTCGTAACATGACCTGTTTATGGGATAATACAGGAGGGAGAACTTGTAAGGAGTTCCACGTGTCACTGGTTCAACTTCGGCCTCCGAAAACGTTTTCTGAGATAGTATAGACTGTGTACTGCCTGTCACTTTTTACGAAATTTCATTTGGAGCTTCCTAGCCCAAGATATGACCTTTTTCCCAAGGTCACCTGATTTTGACTCAGATCTGGAAGAGGCAGAAACCCTATATTGTACAGATCATAAATCACAAAGTACAACGAATTAGAGGTTGTCCTTTGGACATGAGGTACCTGGAGATTTAATCTTCGTCCTGTAACAATTTCAGATCCGAAAACTTATCCAAAACGGATGTATAGTGAAAGTGCTAAGATGACTGGTTTTTGCTATGTAAAACCCTAACCTTCAAATTGTCGTGAGTAAAGCAAGTGTCGTTAGTGCCATACCTTGTCTTCCTTCAGGTTAGCTCTGATACCATGTTAAGATTTAATATTCTAAGACAGAAAATAGCAGCATGACATTCCATTTCACAATAATAGCATATACAGGATCACTGAAGAAACAACAAGCACAGCATAAACACAAGAGACAGAGATTTATCCTGGGAAACCCTCATGGGATAGAAAACCCAGCAAAGCTTCCTCAATATAGATGACCAGCAATATACAAAGATGAAACCCTGAGACATGATCTCCTCCTCCACAATAGCAGACCTCTCCTCCACAAGTGCGCTATCCTCAAGTGAGTGAATGTGTATAATGAGGAACACACCTCCTCTATTTATACACTACTCTGATATGTATTTTACACAAGTACATGTAGGATCGTATTTAACCATTAGGTTAAATACCCCATTATAACTGACTGGGCCGACCCCTCTAGGGTGGTCTAATAACCCAAGTTACCACATTCCGACGGAGGAATAAACATCTCCGGATATACAATAATATCTTCACGGAGGAATGAATCATCTCCGGAATAATAAAGTACAAATATAATATTCTTTGAAGTTACAATATCTCAACACCAAGAGAGATAGCCATAACCTAGCAGCAGATCCTCCTCCTCCATAAGTGCGCCACTCCTCCTTGAGTGCATGTGTGAGAAGTGAGTGAGTAAATAGAGTGCCTCCCGCACTCTATTTATACTTGACTTGACTTGCCTTTTTACCTAACTCATGTAGGCTCGAACTTTACCACATAACATAATGCTGAGTGGGCCGACCCCCAATAGGGTGGTCTAATAACCCTTTGACCCACATGACTTATACAAGGCCGACCCCAAACAAGGTGGTCTAATAACCCATCAAGTATAAGTTACGACACTTACAATATAAATAATGACACTTCCGTATAGAGGAATAATAACATCTCTATAGGAATACAATATACATATATGTGAAATACATTCCGAAGTTACATATGCATCAACAGTTACATGGTGTGATTGATATGCCAATCTAGGATGGTGTTGACCATTTGGTCTGCGACAGTATTGTGGGCTCGTGGGACATGTGTGAATGTTATGGATTCAAACTGTCGGCTGAGTTGTTTTGCGCGCAGGAATTTTCTAAAAAGGCAGGGATCACGCACCTGGGAGCAGTTGTTGAGCTGGGAGACAAGTAGCTGGGAGTCAAGGAACACATGAAGGTGACATATGCCCATTTGGAGGGCGGCAGTTAAAAGACCGGTCACAGCATCATACTCCGCCTGGTTATTGGTAGCAGCGCCTATACATATTCCGTCAAGGTGAATCATCTCGTTGGAAGGGGAGTACAAGACCCATGCTGCAGAAGCCAGGTTGGGAGACCAGCGGCTTGCGCCATCAGCGAAGCCAGTGTAACAAGGTGGAAGATGGTCCATCTGTAATCATGCAGAAGTGAGGAATGTAAGATGATGGTAAAAAATGTGAAAAACAAAAAGAGAGCAAACTGTACAATACGGACCAACGAGGTCGCGGTGTCATTTTTGGGTAAAAACTCTTAAGATACAACCCATTACGAGGGTTGCGCAAAGGATGGCCTTCGGAGTCGGCGAGGATGTATGCCCCCTTGCCTAGGCAGGTCTGCACGATGTAAGGGCCTTGCCACATGGATTCAAACTTCCCTTTGCCAGTTTTGTCGTGGGCTTGGTCATAGGCAAGGACGAGGTCCCCTTCATGGAAAGTTCGAGGGTGAACATGTTTATCATAACCGGCTTTGGAGCGTTTTTTGGCAGCTTCAATGTTCTGGAGAGTGGCACGACGGTCTTCATCAGCTTGTTCGAGTTGCAGCAAACGCTGCTCGAGGGGGGAAGTGTCAGGGAGAAGCTCAACGACGATCTGTAAGGCAGGAATCTGACACTCAATGGGGAGGACAGACTCTACACTGTGAACTAGATGAAATGGTGTAAAACCAGTGGCGGTCTTAGTGGAGGTGCGGTAAGCCCATAAGGCAGGGAACAACATGTGGTGCCAATTGGACTTATGCTTGTCAACAGTGCGTTGAAGGATGGTTTTGAGGATTTTGTTAATGGCCTCTACTTGGCCGTTCCCTTGGGGGTAGTAAGCAGAGGAAAATTGGTGTTCAAATTTGAGGAGGGTGGATAACTCACGCCAGACGGCATCTTCGAAGTGTGAACCATGGTCTGAGACCAGCTGCTTAGGAACCCCGAATCGAGCGATGACATGGTTGAAAAAGAAACGGGCAGCAGTGTCGGCGGTACAATTAAAGGTAGGCATGGCTTCCGCCCATTTGGTGAAGTAATCAACAGCGACAATAATATATTTGTGGCCGTTGGCAGACTGGGGTCTACATTCCATGAAGTCTATGGCCCACTTACAAAAGGGACCGACGGTGACGACTGGGTGTAACGGAGCAGGAGGTGTTCGGGCCTTGGGGGAAAAAAGTTGGCAGTTATGGCAGTGTTTGACCGCAGTGATGCAGTCGGTGAAAAGTGTGGGCCAGAAGTATCTGGCGCGGACGACCTTTTGGGCAGTGGCCATCCCTGAGAAATGGCCACCGCAGGCACCGCTATGACAGTCATTAAGGACGTGTTCAGCTTCCTCGTGTGTAAGGAAACGACGAAGAATTGTGTCAACCCCGCACCGGTAAAGGACATCGCCTAAGAGGAGATACCGAGAGGCCTGGTGACGGATGCGACGGCGTCCATTACGGGTAACTTTGGGTCTGAACTTCTACGTGCGCAGGTATAACAAGATATCACCGTACCATGGGTCATCGGACGAGATAGTGAACAGGTGATTGTCGGGTAACTCATGGAAGATTTGTTTGGCCGGGAGAAGGGAAGGTAGATCAGTAATGAGCTGGGCAAGCGCGAGGGCTTTAGTGCTCTTAGGTGTTTTGAAGGTACGGTCATATTCCTGGAGGATAATGACCCATTTAGCAACACGACCTTGCAGGATCCGCCGGTTTAGAAGATATACCATGGGGTTAGAGTCGGCGACGACTGTGGTATGACTCATTAAGATATAGTGTCGCAATTTTTGGACGGAAAAGACCACTGCTAGGGCAAGTCTCTCCTCGTATGGGTAACGTAGGGGTGGACCAGACAAGGTCTGGCTGACGTAGTAAATGACGTGCTCCTAGTGAGAAGTGTCTTCTTGAACCAAGACTCCAGATACGGCATGCTCGGATGCCGAAACGTAAAGGATGAAGTCTTGTGTGAAATCCGGAGGGGAAATCAGAGGAGCTTGTGTGAGAGCCTTCTTGAGGGCTTCGAATGCAGCTTCTGCTTGCTCATCCCAGACGAAGGGTATGTGGGTACGGAGCAGGCGCAAGAAACCGTGAATGGTAGTGGCGTAATCAGGAACAAAGCGTCGAAGGAAATTGGATCGCCCCTGCAAACTCTGGCGCTGCCGGAGCGTGCGAGGAGAGGGAAGGTCTAAGATGGCTTGGACTTTTAGAGGGTCAACAGTAATTCCTTTCTGGGAAACAATGAAACCCAACAATCGGCCTGCAGGAACGCAAAAAACACACTTGTGTGGATTCAAGCGGATTTGGTATTTGCGACAACGCAGAAAAACTTGCCGAAGGTCGTTAAGGTGGTCAGATCGTTTCCGGGAATGAGCTGTAAGGTCATCAAGGTAGACTAACAGGATATGGACCAAGTCGTGAAAGCAATAGGTCATGGCCCGCTGGAAAGTGGCACCAGCATTTTTGAGGCCGAAAGGCATGACGCGATAGGCAAAGGTGCCCCATGGGGAAGTAAAGGCAGTTTTGTACTGATCCTCCTTACGGATCTGAATCTGGTTGTATCCGGAAAAACCATCCATGAAGGAGAGGACTTCATGCCCCGCACATGCATCGATGAGCTGGTCAATAAATGGCGTGGGGAAATTGTCCTTGGGACAAGCGCGGTTTAAATTGCGGAAGTCAGTGCATACTCGAATGGTGCCTTGTTTTTTGTTAACGGGAATGGGGTTTGAAACCCAAGTGGTATAGGCAATAGGGTAAATGAACCCTTCCTTGCGCAGCTTCTCAATCTCGGCTTTAACGGCTGGGAGTTTTGAGGGATGAATGGGTCGCTGCTTCTGACGGACGAGGGGTACATCAGGCCATGTGTCAATGTGGTGTTCGATAATGGCGGGGTCAAGACCAGGCATTTCGGTATAGGACCAGGCAAAGACATCACGAAATTCTTGGAAGAGTTTTCGGTACTCCTCAATCTCTTGTTCACTGCAGGAGGCTCCTAAGGCAATGCATTCATTGACTCCAGGGGGGTCAGAGATATCTATGTAAATGACGGGTGAGATGTTGGCCATGTTACCCTCTTCGAAGGCGTCAGGAGCAGGAATAGGGTCCTTGAACCAGTCGACCTTAGTGGGGAGGAAGTCTTTGGACTCAACTGTGAATTGGTTAGCTGTGCTAGAGGAGGATTCTTCTGGGATAAAATAGGAACGGTGGTGCATGTCATCCCAGGGATAATCCGGGGCAGTCAGGGCCTCAAGAACTTCCTCATCAGTACGAAAAGTTTGCGTCGTCAAATCGGTTGACGAGGGGGTAGTGGTTGAGGAGATCATGTAAATGGTGTTGACCTCCCCAGATGGGGGTGAGATCGGGGGGTGAATCTCTTCAATAGTAGTTGGTGCCGTCTCAAGATCCAGATTGTTCATCTCATAGAGAGCCGCTCTGTAATCCGGTAGATCAGGACAATGATGGGAGTAATGCCCGTAAATACCGCATATGGTGCAGGAGTGGTTGGTACGTAGGGACTTATCTTTAGGTTTGGGAGTGGGGTTTAGTTCGACAGTTGGGATGTTGGGGTCATCGTCGAGCATCTGCATGTGTTGCTGTAGGGATGGTAACTGTGGACACTGGTGAGTCGCATGGCCCAACTCGTCGCACAGCGAGCATTTGGGAGGAGCGCGAAACACTAGAGGGTTTTTGACTGTCTTGGGAGGTGGTACAGCAGTGTAAGGTTGTGGACCTCTACCCCTAGTGGGTTTGGGAGTAGGAGGGGGAGTCATGGAGGACGAAGGGGTAGAGACACCAGGAGGTGGCTGAGAGGTAGTAGCCATGGGTTGCACCGGTTGGAGGACGATGTCTGGTGTCGGCGGGCGAACGGGAGGCGAAAGATACCATACAGGTAATCCCAAAGTTAACCCAGGGAGACTAAGGGTAGCCATGACCGGGGCGCTTACTACTCTCGATGGAGGGACTAGGAAGGGGATCGTATGGATGGGTGTAACACCAATGTGGCTAGGTACCAAAGGTGGTTTAGGCAACAAGGGTGGTTGATTGTTAGGAGGTTGGTTGTCGTGGGACAAGGTACATAAGTCAGACACTTCGGGCGTAGATGACGGGGGAGGAATGGGTTGAAAGGTGGAGGTCATCGGTGCGTCTGAGTAGACTCCAGGCCCCGTAGAGGAAACAAACGAGGTGGTGGCACAAGAAACAGGTTGTTCAACCATGGGGAGAACATTTTCAGGTGCCGCGGGAGCACTGGGATCATAGTAGGTGAGCTGGTCAACCTTAACCACGCGTCCCTCATGGGGGAACATCATGGTGCGAAAGACGGAAGAGGCAACCGCCCGCATGGCATACATGTAGCTGCGGCCAAGTAAAAGGTTATAATCCAATTGGGCATTGATTACCTCAATGTCGATAAGGACAGTTTTGCCACCTAACTGGACGGGGACATTGGCTAGGAGGCCTTGGGGCTGAGCCGAACGACCGTCGTAGGCGCGTAATGCAGTGGTGGACTGCTGGAGAGTGGGGGATCCCAACTTCTGCCATATGAATGTAGACATGAAGCATGTGGAGGCACCTTCATCGATGATGCATCGATGGATGACAAGATTCCGAATGGAAACAGAAACTTGGAATGCTAGGGTGGAAGGCAGGCGAGGTTCAGACTGGTCTAAATCAAATGCCATCAGATTCGAATCATTTGGGTCAATCCCCCCAATGGCGGAGAGTAAAGTCTTGCGCTGGGAAGGGCAGTTCTTCAAGACTTCTAACGCAGACATGGCTGCGGGAGATTGGGCTAGGTCGTCTACAATGTTGTAGTTTGACGCAGCGCGCGCATTGGGGTTATTGTTGATACGGCGAAGTGGGAAACGAGGGGCTTTGGGAGCGCCATCTAGTGGAGGTGGAGGAATACATAACGCTTGATCGGTGGGATGAGCGTTAGTAGGTTTATCTGTGGGAGGTATGTTAGTGGTGGAGCCATACTGTTTTCGACGAGTCTGGAGGTTGACGTCAACGGATGACATCATCAACAAGTGGTGAGTTCCCGCGTCAAACATGGGTTGATCAGGAGCAGCGTACGTGATTTGCTGTTGGGGTTGTATGTTGGCTTGAGCGGGAGCCAACGGCTAAGTGTTCACGACGCCTTGGGTTGGTAATGGGTTTTGCAGCACCAAAGGTGTCTGCTGAGGTTGAGGGGGGTTAGGAGGCGCCTGAGGAGCTGCCTGCCCTTGGCGGTGGGCATCGTCAACCCAGAGTTGCCGCGCTCGCTCCAAGTGGGGGAAAGCATGTGTGTAGTGGCCATATACCCCACAAATAGAACAAGGATGGTTGGTTCGCAGATTGGGGTTTTTAGCTTGCTTGGGCGGGCGATCAGGGTTTTGGTTAGCAGGGGCTGCATTATTATTGTCAGGGGGATTCGCCGGTTGACCAGCTTGGTCTGCAGGTTGGTTGTTCCCCCGATTATGGCCCTTGCCGCGGTTCTGTTGGCCCTGGTTGCGTTGGTTGTTCTGGTTTTGCTGCGGGTTTTGTTGGGCGTACACTTGCCCTTGGGAAGCAAGTGGATCCTGAGGTTGCGCAGGTGCTGGAGCAGGCTGCGGTGGATGGTATGCAGGTTGAGGCTGAGCAGGTGCAGCAACTTGAGGGGGTTTCTGATAGGGCTGCGGAGCCGGTTGTGGGTTTGCCGCAGGGGCTGCCTGTGGCGGATAATAAGCGGGTTGGGCTTGTGATGGCGCAGGAGCTGGGGCAGCCTGCGGATGGTAGTAAGGCTGAGGTGCGACTGGGGGGGGCATAAGCGGGAGTCGCATGACCGAAGCATTGAGGAGGACATGAGGGTCCATGGTGGTGGTGATGTGTCATGGGAGCATACGAGTTGGTTGCTCCAGACTGTGAGGTAGCCCGCGAAAGGTCAGGGCCAGGGGTAGGGCGTGCAATGGAAAATGGTTGGGGATGTGAAGAAACACAGCCAATGATACCGTCTGCAGCGTGGGATGCCCCCGGCGCATCGTGGTGGGAGGACTCGCCGCGAGGGGCGTCAGGTATAATGGTATAAAGGTAACCCGACTGGGCATAAATGAGGTCGAACTGTTGGGCCTTAAGGATGGCCTCTTCTTCAGACTGAGGTCTTTCTGATGCCACATCCTTAGCAATAACAGGGAGAAGGGATTTGAGGAACCAATCTAGGAAGATACGATCGTCGAGTTTAATCTTGCATAAGCTACGGCGTCGACGCCACTCATGGATTAGGTCCGTGATATGGGTAGCCGTGTTTTGTCTACAAGATAGGAGGATCTCAACGCCCGCGTCATAGCGGATAGGCAACTGGAAGAACTGCAGGAAGGTCGAGGCGAGGGAAGCAAAGGTGGCGTGGGTCCCATGAGGTTGCTCGATATACCACTTGGCTGCAGAGCCAGTGAAGGTGCGCTGTAAGAGACGGAGGCGAACAGAGTCGTCCACGATGGAGTTAGAGGAACACCATAGGTGGAAAGACATGATATGGTTTTGTGGGTCCTCACCGGCCTTGCCCTCGAACTTAGGGATGTCAGAGGGGAGCTTGGTAGGCATATGAGGCCACGTAGGGTCGTGTCGAATAGGATCGTTGGTCAATCTGGCCAGGTCGGGTAGGTTGAGGCTAGCCATGAATGGAAAACTGGAAGAAGGATGTGACATAGTAGTGGGTTGGACCAAGTTGGGGCCAATGCCCCCAAGTCGAGGGACAGGATTTGGGATGGTGCCCCCAAGTGGGGGGACTAAGGTGATGGAGGATGGTCCAGCACGACCATGGGTAGTGTGAGCCACTGATGTAGTGGGGATATGGATTCCCACTGCGGGAATAGGTACCGTGAGGGGAACGGTAGATGAGGGTCCCATGGAGGGCATACCCAAAACAGGTGTAGTAACTGGTGTAGTGGTGGATGTGCCACCGATGGTCCCTATAACAAAAGGAGTGGAAGTCGTGCCAGCCATGGGGCTAGTAGGGGCAGTGTAAATAGGGTTCTCAGACTCCTCGTCAGAATCGGAGGTAAAGTAAGGAGCGTCAATATTTGGTGACGGAGTCCTATGTCGCTGACGAGTGGAGTCAAGTGACAATGCTCTAGATCGGTGATGAGTGGTATCAACGGATGATGATCGGAATCTATGACGGGTGGTGTCAAGAGAACCGTGCTGTGGGGGCTCACCCCTGAGGCGCCGAGAATGTCTCGGGGACTCAATGGTGACAGATGGTGTCAAATCTCTGTGGGTTGAGGTGAGTATAAAAACAGCTCAAAAAGGCCTAATGCAACCGAGTGTGCAGAAGGAGAGCTAAAAAACAAGGCACTCAGGCCAACAACCAACTCAAAACACCCACTGCAACAGCTGTGCTACAATAGGTGGAGTAACAACAAAGATGGTCAGAATACCAACAAGCAGCAGGTTTCCTAGAAACATAAAATGGTGGACTCACTAGACCAAAGGGAGGTAAAGGAGCATGCAAACACCTGAATAAAAGTATTCTGACTCAAACTAAACATATCCTCTGCAAGGTGATGAAATCCAAGTCAGACAATATGAGTAGGAAAGCCAAGTGGATATGATATCCCCCTACCGGGAGGGACACCGGGTAGTCAATCCTAGAAGAATGGCAACTAAGATACCCCGTTCATGACACGTCCAGAAAGGTGAATCTGTCGTTTAGTCCGTTTACCGCAATACCCCTATACAGGGATATCCCGCGAACCGCGAAAGGTAGCCCTTCGGTTACTGAATGGAGTGCGGTATTCCACTCAGGCCTCCGGAACCAGTCTCCCGACTTCAACCCTCCTAAGGGAGAGGCCCTCTGATAAACTGGTCGTGACCGTGCCAAAAAGTACTAGGGGATTTTGGTTCCCTATTTGGACAACAACTATGTCTCAAGTGAAAGTGACCGAGGGGTGTTATTGGAAGCCTATCCCCCCGACCCTACCTAACTACAATGATTCTTTTGTGTTCCCCAAGTGGGGTTAGAATGTTGGTTTAATTAGGTACTTTTTAAGGCTCACTTGAATTATGTGACAGAGTGTGTGCTCGTGAGGTGATGAACCAAAAATAGAAGTGCCACAAGGGGGGCAACTTCCAACTATCAATAATACTGAAATTGAAACTTTCACTTGCAAAATTTTCTCATTTAAAAAATACTGAAATTTTAAAAGAATTCTGTAAAGGGAACAGAAATTATATTGCAGAAAGGCTGTAAGGAAGTGGAACTGCAGGTAGGACAGAGGGCTGTTCAGATGCAGAAAATATTGCAGCAAAAGGGGCTGGGCTCAAAACAGGAAAAATGCAGAAATCAGACCGCGGGTCTGTGGCGAATCAGAACAGGCAGACCGCGGGTTTGAGGGAAACAGACGTGGTCAGGTCGCGGCTATCGGGCCAACAGAGGCAGTCGGGACGCAGTCGGGTCGCGGCAAAAAGGCTAACAGACGCATTCGGGACGCGGGAAAGGGGCTGAAAGCCGCAGTCTGGACGCGGGAAAATGGCCGACAGGCGCAGTCAGATCGCAGCAAACAGGCTGATTAGCCGCGGTCGGATCGCAGGTACCAGACTTGAATCCACCGGCAGGGCGTCAGAAACCGTTTGAGAGCCGTGGTCGGGTCACAGGTAAAGGCCTGAAAGACGCGGTCGGGACGCGACTGCAGAGGGAAAAAACGCGATGTACGGCGGCCGAAAGGGACAGCCGAAAGGGAAAAATTTTATAACGGAAACCAGAAATTCAAAATCTAGGGGAGTCGCCAAAACTGTAGCTAGGGTTTTACCCCTAGCTTGTGCAAATGAGCACCTACTAAGGAGAATGGACTCCTTAGTAGCAGTTCAGTAAATGTAAATTATTTAAGCTAAAACAGAAATGAAAAAACTACTTTAAACATTGCATGAAACATGAACAACAAATTTAAATAATGGTTTTGTATTGATATTACCTCCAATGTGGAGGTTGATGAAGCCCTTGCAATGACCAAGAGGGTTGCTCCAAGCTCCAATGTGCTCCTTCTCTTTCTCCAATGGTGGGAATGGGCCAAAAGTGGCTCTCAAGGTGAAAGTAGTTCAATGGTGAACTAGGGTTTCGAGAGAGATTTTGGCAGAGTAAGGGTATACTTGATTGTGGATATGGAATAAGGGATCTCCATCACCTATTTATAGTTTTTTGGTGGTGGAGTGCTGACCCATGGTTTTAGGAAACACATGGTTTAGGGCAGCTGTATAGGGTTTTTTCCTCCTTTTCCTCATTATTTTATTTTTTTTATTCCCTTTTTAGGGGATTTTTGCTATTTTTGGAGGAAAAAGGGGTTTTTTAGCCTTTTTGAGGCTATTTTGAGGGTTTTATGGCCTTTTGGAGGCATTTTAGGCCTTTTGGAGGCTTTTTAGTGGGGTTTTTGGGGTTTTTAAGGGAAATATGGTAGGAAAATGGACAAATGAGCCATATAATGTGGTAGATGAGGTAGTGAACACTTTTTGGGTGTTAACACAAAGAATGTTAGTCATGTCGATTAATAAGTAACAAAAATAAAAATGATACAATATACAATTACAAAAAATCTCAATATAAAGACCGTGTTAAGTCATGAACTTGTTTCCTTCGATTTTATATTTTGATTTTGATTTTGTTCGTTTGCTAAATTTTTCTCATTTTGCTTCCTTTAGGAATTTTTTTATTTTCAAATGAAATTTTTAATTTTTTGCTTGCTTTTAGATTTCTTATCATTTTCTTTTAGGATTTGAAGGGATAAATAGGATTTATATTAAGTAAGGATGTCACAAACATACTCAAAGAGTGTGGTTTATCATTTCAACTGAAAAAATAGTTGAAATTGGGCCAAAATTTGAATGCAGATTATTCTTGTAGCGCAATCATGAAAAGTTAATACAGTGGCGCTACAAGAATATCGCGTCAGCCGAAATCATTATTTTTTAAGCTAAATTTTCGCATGATTTCATTGCTAAGTGACTAATCACATGAATGAAGGCTGTTGATACGTGTTGCTCCAGTAGTAATTATGAAAACAGGTGCTGCTGGATTGTGGAAGAGATCGTGGAGATTATTAGCTGGAACAGTGCATATCATGACAGGAGGAGGTGTTAGACGAATTTGACGTGAAAGGAGTTATATTATAGATACATCACGAAGTTGGAAAATAGGTGGAGAGAGGACAGGTGCCTGAAAGCTAGAAGTTGCAGTTACAGAGAAATTAGGGCTTGCTCATTCTGCCAGCTGGTAGTGAATTAAAGACCTGAAGACACTTGCACAGAGGAATTGAACAACCAGGTACCTAAAAAATTGATTTAAACATCCACAACAAAGCGAGAATAGGGTATTCCGCATTAAACTCATAGCGGCTGCTAAATTGGGGTTTTTTGTCAGAAAAGCTTGTTTTCTTAAAATTCATTAGGGAAAACATGAATATAGGTTCTAAACAAAGCTCCTGTCAAAAATAGATCAGTTTAAGAGTTCTTTGAGATGCTGTGACAAGTGGAAATTTGAAATTTAGCGATACATTAAGCCACTACTTCTTCAAAATCTGAAAGCAGCCTGTTAGCTCATCAATAGAACTCCAAAAGTACATAGGTTTCAGTTGTTGAAAGCAGATGGGTAAAAGTGGCAAAACAAATAGAATCGAACCGACTGAGCTAAATTGGATTGACAAATTTCCAGATTGTGCAAAGCTTTTTCAAAATGTTGGTTGGTTGGATTTCTTCAGGAAAATCAATGGCTATAACACTGAGGTTTCTTATAAATTTTCCCAAAGCTATAAGGAGGACATGATAGTATTTGATAATTTAAAGTTTAAACTGACTGTGGATTTATTTGCTGAAGCTACAGGAGTCAAGAATGAAGGTGAAATGTGGTTCAAAAAACTTCCTTTCACTTTTGATGATCAAAGGTACCTTTTACCTGGTATTACTCCAGACTGGCGCAAAGGGGTGTTAATCCAGGAGGTCAAGGATGAATGGGTGCAGCCCATTAAAATTCTACAAAGCTATATCACTTGTGAAGGAAGATATGCTTATGTTTTGAAATACCATTTTAGATTTCTACAGCATCTGATTGGTGAATCCAAAATGAACCTTCCTTTCTTCTTATTCAAAAGTCTGCAAAAGATGTCAAGCAGGATTAAGGGGCATCATGATCATACTACACAATCCATCTTCCATCATGGTCTGATTAAGCTTATTATCAGTACAGTTCTACAACGAGAAGAGAAGACATGGGAGCATTTCTTGTTTTAGTCTGGTTTTCAGACCAAGCAAAAAGAGTAGCAAGCTAAAAAGCGTGTAGACAAAGGTCAATCTCTAGGCAGAAAACTAGGTCAGGAGAGCAAGTCTGAAGACAAAAAAGAGATTAAATTTGAAGAAGAACTAGAACCTTTAAAGGGTAACAATGAACCTTAAAGGGTTGTAGCTGACAGTAAAGGTAAATATTCATTCTTTCCACAACAAGAAGATCAGCCTGAGAAACACATGGCACCAGCAGAAACTCTCAGTGAAGAGAAAATTGTTGTCACAGAAAAGGGTGCTCTAGAAAAAGAGGACATTAAGGTTCAACGAAGAAGCCCCATCACTGTCCTATCTGAGGATGAGGGATATTTACTAGAAGAGGATGAATTCACTCTCAAAACTGAAGCTAGGATGGAATACACAGAAAAGTACAGTCAAGAAGATAAAACAAAGAAGCCAAAGAAAAAGAAAACCAAAATCGAAGGTATAGAGCTAGCCACAATTAAGCATCAAGGAAAAACTTTGAAGATGGTAAAAGAACTTGTTTCAGAATGGAGACCAAAAACCAGATCTAAAAACAAGTTAAGGATGAATATGAAAAAGTTGCTAAACCCTAGAATGAAGACAGAAGAGATAAATGTACTTGATGATAAATCTTCAGATGAAGAACTCAAGATCAAGAAGGAAGCAGTTATAAACAGTCCAGTTTCTGAGCATACAAAAGAAAAAAGGTCATTGAAGTCAGCAGAAGATTCCAGTCTCACTCAAACAAAATTATCTGCTATGTTTCTGGAATTAAAAGATGAAATAATAAAGGAACAACAAAAGAAGGAAATTGAGGTTTCTTATTCTGAAAATCAGAACTTGATAGATGAAACTACACCCATTGAAACAACAAGTCAGGAAAACCCTATTTTTCAAGGTGTATCTTCAGAGCTATTACAGGAAGATGAGGATATTTTCAGAAAGACTAAATGTCCCTTGGCTGCCCAGTGAGATGCAAAATACCATAACAGGGAAGGTTTTTGACTTAGACATGGAGAAACTGCAAAGAACCATCAAACAATATAGGCATCAAATGGAATGCATGCAAGAGACTAATGATGCCCTAGTATTAGCAAATAGAAGGTTAAGAGAAGACTTACAGGAAGTGAATGAAAATTATCAAGAGCTAATAACAGTGTCTAAAGAATCCTTGAAGAGAAAGAGAAGCACAGATTTGCATTATGCAGAATTGAAGCAAAATGTCAAAGACTTGCAGCAGAAGAATGAAAAGCTTACAAGAAAGTTAGCAGAGACAGAAGCTGAGCAGAAGAGAGCTAGAAAAAAGGCTCAAATCTCGGATGGAATAGCCTTACTAGTCGAAGCTGCCAAAGACCTTTGAGTTGGCAGTTAGTCAGTTACTTATGGAGCTTTTAATAGATGCTTTAATTAGTTAGTTTTTTAGTTATGTTCTAGAGGAAAGACTTTATTTCACTTTAACCCATCGAGGATTTGGTTGAAAGCAGTTAGGGTTTAGACCCTAACGAATTTTGTAAAAAATAGTATTTAGAGTGAGAAGAAAGACAGAAACAGAGTTCGATTTTTGGCTGGCTTAAGGAGGTCTGTGACTTGTTTATGAGCTAAGTACTGTAACTCTCATGTGTATTTGCTAAACAAAATTATGAAATATATATGATCCTTTTTACCCTTCAGTCTGTGTTTTGGCTTCATTTTTAACTTGTTTAGTTACATAATTGATAAATTCATTGCTGGTTTATGGTTTGTATGCTGGTAGTGCTTGTATTTTATGAATGAACTTCAAACACTATACAGTGATGTAATACTGTAAATTTAAAACTTTAGATTATACAACTTAAAAGTTATACACCCATTAGCATGCTTGCCAAACTAAAGATTCAGGTTGCTCATGTCAAAGGATGGCCCAATATACATGGTGTTAATGAATGGACATGACTCAGAAAAACAACTACTACAACAGCTCTGTCTCATAATTTCTGCTGTTTGCATGGCTGTAATTAGAGAACATGCATGAGAAATGCCTATTAGAGTGCTTTTACCTCATTCATTTAGTTGTCTTTCAGTATAATAACTAATATGTTTACAAGTATCATTACATCACACTTTTTCCAAGGTTATGCTATGTCTAATCAGCACACCAGGCTTAGTATTGTTTCCAGGATAGCAATATTTGACAAACTGCCATCTCACTGTCATATATTCAGTCCTGCTGTAATCTAATCACTTTAACAATTTCCCCCGAGAATAAAGTTCCAAGGTCAACACAGCTTGTCAGTTATGAAATCCACTCATGGAGTAACATTGACACTTTCAGGAATCCTACCCCACATGAAAAGGAGATCGAGTTCTAGGTTGGAATGGCCAATTTCACTTAAGGTTTCAGAATAGCAAGTTTTTTTATGACTTTAGCTTGGTCAAATCAGCATGCTTTCCAACCACAATTAACCAACCAAGCAAGATAAACTGCAGCTTTTATTCAAGGCCTGTTTGTAGCTTTGGTAGGATTAGCATAAATGCTAATTATAATAAGACAGTCAACTTGCTTTCCAGTTTGTCAAACCTAGCAACAAAAAATAGGATTAACTTGGCTTTTTGACAAAATGGTAAAACGAATTAGGGTCCTTAAAAATCCAATTATCAAGGATGCCACATTGCCAACTACAAATCAAGGCGAGTTTAATGTTTAGGAAAATCAACCTAAGGTTTTTAGCATGATGACCTTTTGCAACCTCATACTAATAGTTAAAACACATCTGCATGAGACATTTCAAAAGGACAAGTAGGATTTTACATATTTCATAAAATGGAGCGCACTAACAAAAAGGAAAAAAGCATTTGAATGGAATCAAACATGGATGGGTATAAATCAAAAGGTAAACAACAACTAGTGGCCGAGTTCCTTGATATGGCTACAGACAGATTATCATAAAAGAAAATGTTCCTGCAATAATTTTAAAGTTTTTCAATTTTAAATTTTTTCGTATTAATAATTATTAATTTTAATTTAGCTTAATTTGCAGTTTTATTAATTATATTTATATTTAATTATAAATATATTAATATAATTATTAATTATAAATTTATAAAATTATATCTATCTATCTATCTATCTATATATATATATATGTCTATAGTACCCTGACGTACCCAAGTACCCTATTTCAAAAAGTGGCGTACCCGTACTCGTACCCGTACCCGTCCCAGTACCCAAGTACCCTGGCAACTTAGCCTAAAACCTACTTTTACTTTATTGTATTTTTGAGATTGTGTTGGCTTGTTTCTTTGTGGCCTAGAAACAATTTCTGGCACAAACAGACTGCATGATATATAATGAATTATGACTTACCAATGGATGATATTCATGCCCCCCCTCAACATGTCCATGTTCCCTACAATGTTTTTTAGCTGTTGAGATCAGTAACCTTCTCTTATTAAAGCCCCTACATCGATTGCAAGGACAATAACATTTTCCATCACCCATTCTTTCCACTCCATCCCACAACCTAGCAAGCAATTCTCGATTTTGTTCTAGATGATCTTGATGATCTGTAACATTATTGTTACGTGGCATTTTATTACTCAAACCCTAAGAACAAAGTACGAGCAAACCCAAGTATATGATGAGTCTTCTTTTCCACAAGGGTTAGAACCAAATCCACAATATATGAGTCAACCCTAACTCAAGACAAGACCAAGTATATAATGATCTTCTTTTCCACAATGGTTAAAACCAAATCCACATGAGTAAACCCTAACTCAAGACAAGACCAAGTATATGATGAGTCCTCTTTTCCACTATGGTTAAAACCAAATTCACATGAGTAAAACCTAAGTACTCAAGACAAGACCAAGTATATGATGAATCTTCTTTTCCACAAGAGTCAAAGCCAAATCCACAAGAGAAAACCCTAAGTGAGGGTAAACCCTAACTCAAAACAAAACCAAGTATATGATGAATCTTCTTTTCCACAAGAGTCAAAGCCAAATCCACAAGAGAAAACCCTACCACAAGAGGACAAACTTTCTCCAACAAATATTTACCAATGATAAACCAATTAGAAATTAACCAAGAGATACTTCAAGAGAGAAGTCACCAAAGAGCAAGACCAAAATCCGAGACCAAGTGGGAAGATCCCCACAAAGGCACAAGGACAAAAACCAAACCCTAAACCAAGAAATTAACCAAGAGATACTTCAAGAGAGAAGTCAAAAAAAGAGCAAGACCAAACTCCAAGACCAAGTGGGAAGATCCCCACAAAGGCACAAGGCCAAAAACCAAACCCTAAACCAAGAAATTAACCAAGAGATACTTCAAGAGAGAAGTCACCAAAGAGCAAGACCAAATTCCAAGACCAAGTGGGAAGATCCCCACAAAAGCACAAGGCCAAAAACCAAACCCTAATACTCCTTAGGAATTTCTCATTCTTGTCCAAGAGATTTGTGCGAGAGTTAGTGTGTGAGATTATGAACCTAGGCCTATATCTCTATTTATATGAGTGTTTGCAAATAATGGCCACAAGCGTCGAATATGAAACGACGCATTTAGGACGTGTGGAGTTAAACGATGTCTCTTTTAGTACACGTTGGCTATGCGACGGCTATACATATTTCATATATCTGACCTATTAAACGTGCTCTCTTAACCGTTGCTTAACCGACATGTACTAAAAGAGACATCGCTTAACCGACGTTTACTAAATGTGCCGTCGCATAGCCGACGCTTGTTGCCACATTTAAAAAAAAAAATTGTACACTTGTGTTTTTTGGTAAGTTTATAAAGATAAATCCACGCACCGTCGGATTTTTTCGTCAGATTTTGGGTCAAAATGTAGTAGTGTATTCCTAGTCATAGTATTGTCGAACCATCCACTACGGTTGGTAGTCACGCTGGCACTAGTAAAAGTGTTAGCCATACTATACCCATTGGGGTCACTACCCTCACTGGAGGCACTACGTTGTCCACCCACACACATAGTATGGGTACTGGTAAGATTCCTAACAATGCTAATGTTGGAAGACGACCACCTCCTAGGATTACCCAACCTAATCAAAACGTTGTTTGGAACACGACTCGCCATCCACCACCTTATACACGTGTTGCTACTCGTCAACCCAGGACTACTTTTACAAATGATAATGCTCCTCCAAACCACGGGGGTGGACACATACTGCATACTTTTGCGTCCACTATCACTGCTAGTAATGCTAATGTAAGGGGTGGGAATATCTCCTATCCACTTCGACATCATGACACTATCCCTACTACTAGTCACACCAATATTGGAGTTGGGAATACTTCTCATGCTTATGGTCATCACACGACTGATCAAGCTAATCCTAATGCTGGGGGTGGGAACATACCATACCCTTACGGTCATTACAACATGGTTCCCACTATGAATAGTACATACATGCCCCATACTCATGGTGGCAACCCTTACTGCAACACAGTCGGTGCTAGCCACCAGTATCACCCACCAACCCAATATGGTGCCCCAAACACGCATATACCTGCTTACTCTCAAATGGGTCAGGCAGGAGGAGGTTATCAATCTTATGGCCATGGGAAAGCTTATGGACCGTCAGGTCCTCATTATCAGCAGTTTAATCCTCATGGTCAAGCTTTTGGTCCATCTTATAACATAGTTCCATTTAACCAACATTTTATGGGGGCTTATAATCAAGCTTTCCAGCCTTAGCTCTCATTCTTTCCATGCTTGAATCTCCCGGATCTTTCAAAGCTCACGAATGATCCAGTGTGTCATGACCCTACTTGGCCCCTAGTCCCTACCAAGCTCCCTTCGAAAATTCTGAAGTTTGAGGGGAAAGGTGGTGAGGACCCGGGAGATCATGTCACGACGTTTCACCTTTGGTGCTCCTCCAACTCTTTGAATCATGATTCCATTAGATTACAACTATTTCAATGCACCCTCACGGGCGCAGCTACAAAGTGGTATGTGGAGTTGCCTGGAAACACCTATAGGGGATTCAACGAGATTGCTTTGGTTTTCTTAGACCATTTCCAGTTGCCGATTCGTTATGATAGTGGTACTGAGTTGTTGTCCACCTTCCATCAGAATAAAGCCACACATATTTCTTACCACATTCAGGAGTGGTGTCGACAGAAGAGATTAATGAAATCCAACATTCCTCCAGATTTCCTGTTGGAATGGTTCCTTAAGTCTTTACTTCCATACATTGCTAAGGATGCTTCGATGTCCAGCATTGTGACTGAGGAACAAGCTATCTTGAAAGTCCAGCACTTAGATCTACTTTATTCTCAGTCTGGCATTTTGTATGAAATTATTCCTGATGCACCAAGACCAAGACATGAGCCTATGTCAGTTCCTGGACCACATGCCGATGGAATCCTGGGGTCTGCATGCACTCGCCCCGTAGACTTGGTAGCTAATCAAATGCAAAATTTGTCGCTAAACCAGTTTTCTCCTAGACAGGTTCATACCTTGTCCACTTCCACTCCATCGTCTGATGTACGCAATGTGCAATCAACGAAACCGTCGGGTAACCAACAACCTAGTGGTAAGAAAAAGGGGAGAAATAATCGTAGGGGTGGAAACAATGGAAGTAATAACAATAGCAATCGTAATACTCCTCGTAAAGAGAATTCCAACCCTCCTTAGGAAGGCGGTAATGCTAGCGAGGATCGTAAACCTAGGCATAAGGTGAAATTCCCTTGCAAGCTTTGTGGGGAGGATCATCTTACTCACTTATGTCGGCTCTTGAAGTTTTGCAAGCCTGTCCTTCTCAGAAGCATGCCCTTTTGAGTGCGTTAGGAGTTCAGAATGGGGGAAATGCCAGTGTAATCAAGTTCGATACTAAAGATGTCCAACCTCGCTTACCTTACCATGTGGCTTTTCAAATCCAGGTGGTTTTCCTTAAGATATTCATCAAACGTACTATGGTTGATGAAGGTGCTTTCGCGTTAGTAATGTCGTTAGCTTGTTCGAAAGCTCTTGGCTCTCCTCCTCTACTTTCTTCTAGAACTACACTCACTGCATTCGACGGTAGATCTTTTATGCCGCATGGAATTATCCCTTCCCTTGTTGTCTCCTTCGGAGGTAAGTTTGTGCCTATTGAAGTCGAAGTGGTTGATGCACCCATCGACTACAACCTTTTACTAGGTCGGAACTGGATGTACGCTATGAAGGCTGTCGCATCTACTATATTTAGAGTTATCTGCTTTCCCCATGAGGGAAAGATTGTGACGATCAATCAGCTGGATTTTGTTGGCATTCCTTCCGCAGCATCCGCGAGATCTGTAATCCCACAAGTTTCTAATTCTCAGCCGGCAACTGCGAACATAGGTGTTGGAATGTACCTTTCATTGATGGGAACTTTTAACCATTCTGCACCTGTGAATTTTATTGGAACCATTACCGACAAAGCGTCTCCTCCTTCGAATAATATGTTATTCTGTACCTCCTATTTAGATGATCCGTGGACTTTACCATCCATGAATTCCACGTATGAAGGCATTGCGCATGTCGGGATGTCTATGCCTTTATCTGTAGTGCATATCCGGATCTCTCTTCTTCCCAGACAGTTGAAGAAGATCCCGTTACACTGCCAGTTTGGGCAGCCAACTCATCTTGTTCCCACGATTGCCTTGATGATACTTTACCATCTGATGAAGCTATCCTCGAGGCCATGTGTGGTAGTGAAAGGCCATGGGAAGATATGCACCATCGCTCTTATTTCCTTCCCAACCTCGAGCTCATTGAGAAAGAGGAGTTTAGGATGACTCTAGCAGAGATGGTTGGTCACCCTGTGGTTCTTTTGGAGTCGCATGATATTTTTCGATCAACATCTCCCGCACTCCCGGAAAGATAGAGAACGTTTACATCGGTGCTAATTGCACACTTGAGGATATCGCTATTTACACTGACTTGTTTACAGAACTCTGGGAAGCTTTCACATGGTCATATGAGGAGATGCTAGGAATAGACCCCCGCAGTGTTGAACAAAAGATTAGAACATACCTTGATGCTAAACCGGTTTGACAGCGCTTATGTGCTATGAACCCTAGGAAGGCAGCTGCTATTAAAGCAGAGGTGGAGAAACTGCTCAAAGTTGGTTTCATCTACCCCATTCCCCTTACCGAATGGGTGTCAAATCCCGTTCCTGTGGATAAGAAGCAGGGAATGATCCATGTATGCACTGATTTTAGAGATTTGAACCATGCATGTCCGAAAGACAACTTCCCCACGCCATTCATTGATCAAATATTGGATGCTTGCGGGGGGAGTGAGATTTTTTCATTCATGGACGGCTTCTCGGTTTATAATTAGATTCAAATCAAACTCGCGGACCAACATAAGATGACATTTATTTTTCCATGGGGAACATTTGCATATCAGAAAATTCCCTTCGGCCTTAAAAACGCTGGAGCTACTTTTCAGCGAGCCATGACCTATGCCTTTCACGATCTTAAGATGATTATGGAAGTTTTTTTGGATGATCTTGCTGGCCATTCTCGTAAGAGAATGGACCACCCCAAGTACCTCCGTATGATTCTCGAGTGATGCATCCACTACAAAATTTGATTGAATCCAAACAAATGCATCTTCGCTATTAGGACTGGTCGGCTTCTAGGATTCATAGTTTTGAGGGAGGGTATTAGAGTCGATCGTCTCAAAGTGGAGGCAATACTTCAGCTGCCTCCTCCGTGTAATTTGTTACAACTTCAGATCTTCCAAGGGAGACCTACTTTTCTGCATTGGTTTATAGCTAACTATGCTAATATTACTAAAGGTTTCGCATGCCTATTGAAGAAAGACACACCTTTTATCTGGGATGAGCGAGCCCAGCAATGTTTTGACGGCCTTAAGAAAGCTTTGGTATCGACCCCTGTGCTTAGTCCATCGGACTTTACACGAGATTTTATCTTTTATGTGGCCGCGTCTCAAGAGACTATTGGCATGGTCTTGGTTCAGGTAGATGATGTGCTCATCGAGCATGTTATCTATTATCTTAGTCGAAATTTAGTAGACACTGAGCTAAGATACACTCACATAGAAAAGATGGCACTTGCAACTGTCCATGTACTCTAGCGGTTACGACATTACATTTTGCTTCGAACAAACACAGTTGTAGCTCACATCAATCCATTTCAGTTCGTGCTATCACGACACCTTATCGGGGGTAAGTATAATAAATGGATTGTAATCCTTCAGGAATTCGATCTTGATTTTGCTTCGGCAAAATTGATGAAATTACTGGTGTTCACTGAGCTTATGTCGGACCTTCCACGACTTGATGAGGATGTCATTCATGAATATTCCTTTGTGGATGAACACTTGTTTCTTATCTCGTCCGAGGACCCTTGGTATGGGGATGTCATTGTATATCTCCAAAATTTGAAGTTTCCTCCACATTATTCATGAGATGAGCGACAGCATGTGAAACATCACGCTAAATACTATACTATCGTCGGCGACACTCTGCATCACCGAGGAAAGGATTCCATTCTCCATCGTTGCTTGACTCATGAAGAAGCGGAATGGGTACTTAATGATTGCCATGGGGGGGCGTGTGGCGGTCACTTATCCGGGCTTGCTACAGCTTAGCGTATCATGCGAGCTGGTTATTTTTGGCCTACCATCTTTAAATATTGTATTAACACTGTGAAGAGATGTCACCCTTGCCAGGTGTTTTCTCGAAATATATGCTCGCATCTAGCGCCCCTCCATCCGATCGTCACTGTCGATCCCTTCACTAAGTGGGGGGTAGATTTCATGGATTGCAAACCATCTTCGGCTGGGGGGCATCACCATATTATTGTGGCCGTGGATTATTTTTCCAAGTGGGATGAGGCCATGCCTACTGCAAAAGCCGACGGTGCTACTGCATCCCATTTCGTGTTCAACCAGATTATCACTTGGTTCGGTATCAATTGGCATATCATGTTATATCCTTCTTTGTGGGCATATCAAACCGCAGTTAAGACTGCCACCCGGGTTCTCACCATTCCAGTTAGTTCATGGTGTGGAGTCACTTTTACTGATTGAATGTGAAATTCCTTTGCTCAATCTAGCCATAGAGCTCCTCCCTGATACGACAGAGATTGAGCAACGTTTAGTACACCTCGAGCAGCTTGACGAGCACCATCGAGATGCCGCTGTGGCTATTGATGTTAACAAGCATCGTGTCAAGGTTCAATATGATAGGTCTTTCCGTCCCCGGCAATATGCTGAAGGTGACTTGGTACTTTTGTATGAAGCTAAAGAACCCCTGGGGGCAGGCAAGTTCAATCCCATGTGGCACGGTCCTTACATTGTGAGGCGTGTCCTCGAAAAAGGAGCTTATGAGTTAGAAGACTATGAGGGAGTTACCTTGAAGGAGCCTAGAAATGGGCTCTACCTCAAGTAGTATTACGCTTGAACCTTTGGTTCAGGCTGATACTTTTGTACACTATTGTATAGTTTTTTTGTACATAGTTTAGCTTGCCCTTTTTGGTTGTCGGGTCTGCTGATTAGCCTCTATTTGATTGACAGATGTCAATGGAATTTTCTACATTTGTAGGTTTCGTGGATGGTGCTAGCCGACATACGTAGCAGCTTGCTTCTGCTGCCTGGGTTATCTTCTCACCTGACCACCTAGTTGTGTCCTCAGGAGGTGCTTGTCTTGGTCCTACATCTAATAATGTGGCTGAGTATAGTGCCGTTATTGAGCTACTTCGGGATGTTATTTCACATGACATCCAATCTTTAGAAGTCCACCTGGATTCACAACTAGTTGTGTCTCAGCTGAATGGGCAGTACCGTGTACGAGACCCTACATTATTACAGATATTCCTTAAGGTATGACTCTTGGAGAGACATTTCATTTCAATTACATACATTCATATTCCAAGAAGTCTTAATTATATATCTGATGCATACGGTAACTATGTATTAGATTGGCATTTGTCACATTCATCATGAAGCACATAAATACAAAGACATTCATACATGTGTACATACACACATGTAGTAGAACAGAGAACCAAAGTTGTATATATATATAAATATGTCCAAAAAATGGTAGTGTCATACAAGACTGGAGCCCGTAGCTCTCAAAAATATACATATCGATACAAAAATGAGACCCTGGGATATCTATTCCCTCCGAGGAGGTCTAGCTGCCACCTCAACGGGATGTGTCTCATAGAAGTACTGTACTGCATTGGCCACTCACTGCAGTAACCGCAGCCACTCACCAGGAACACCCACTACCTGGCACTGCATGGCCTCAGGTAGTCGGGCTACCTCTATCTATGGTACTCGGGAAACCATCCGTGATATGTTGCACTGCAACGTCTGAAGTGTGCATCCTGCTGCAGCATCTGCTGCCAAATCATCTCTACCCCGATGACCATGTCTCGGGAAGCCCTCGGGTCTCACTAGGCCTTTGTCTGCGAGCAAACAGTCACCCTTTAGTACTTGATACTACCACCAAAAATATTTTTTGCATTTCAACTATAATAAAAAAACCCATAAAAATTTAATAAAAACAAAACCAAAAGAGTGCTCACTAATGTCTCCGAATGCTGTGCCTGGTGGGAGTAGCATGTCACGGTCCTGTCTAAAGTCTATCCCCACGTAGGGATAGTCCTCTATAGCGATCACCTGCCGGTTCCACCAGTGGAAGAACTCCTCAATATATGGTGACGCCAGACGACCACCACCCTGTTGTGTCAGAATCTCAGCCCACCGGGTCAGGGCTGGATCACGGGGACTGTGAGGAGGGACATCCACCCTCGGACTAAGCCTCAGAACCCTCTCAAAGAAGAAGCTGCATAGGATGCTACCATACCCAAAGTTTTTGGCCTTCCCCTCTTTGCATTCCATCAATTGTGTCTTCATAGACACCAGCAGAGTAGTACACTAGTCGAATATCATAGGTTGCATGCATTGTGATGCGTAGAATATCACCGGCCTCGATGCCTGGTGTAGTGCTTTGGATCCAGTGATCCACACCAGGGTAGCCACAATGATCTTTGTACTCAGATCCACTATGGCGTTGATGGGAACTTGGCTTCCCACTGCTCGTGTGTTGGTGGGACAATACCGCGCTATGTAGTCCTGAATAGTGCCCCCACCACCCACGGTCCAAGACCAAAGGCTGGCCACCTCCCCTCTACGGGACAAACCGGTAATGAAATAGATATCCTCTACTTCCAGTGTCAGAGTTTTCCCGTTGAGGATGAAGTTTTGAGCATCCACTTCCCAGTAGTTTATCAGATGACGAAGTAATAGGTTTTGGGCACTTAAACCCCCTATACTCCATAACTTATACAAACCACATGCTTGCAATGCTTATTGCGCTTGCAAATTATTGCACACAGCCTCATCAACCTGGTCATGCTCTCTTTCCCTCCACTCTAGAACCATCCTGGAGTGCAAAACAAGTAAATTTTGGTCAATTTTATGATTAAGAATTTCTTCATGGCCATACTCGCGGGCTAATTTGTATACAGTGGCGGGTACCCGCGGGCAGTTTATTTTTTGACTGCGCATTTCGTGCCCTACCCATGAACCGCATAGTTATAGCCCACGGGTAGCGCCGAAGCCATCTAGGGCTTGGACAAACTAAAAAATCCACCGACCAAAACTGAAATAAAAACATTAAAATGAAATGTATGGAAGTAACCACCAAACTGCTCCGGACGGTTCGCTGAACGGTCGCTCGTAGCTCCCAGGATCAACAATGGAAGTTTTAGGTGAAAACTAACCACTAAACTCCAAATTGGTGAATAGTGCAAATGAATTGTAATTTGGAAAATTTTATTACTATTTATAATTTTCTGGACCCACTTCTCTATAGTTTTTTCCATTTTGAGTCGTTATGAACTAATATCGTGTCATGGAGTAGTGTTTTTTCAACAGATATCCTCGGCAAGAGTTGTTCTGAACCATTTCACACCTACGGTAGGTACGTTTCACACCTGGCATATAGGTTAGACGCCATTTTCGCATGCATTATGCATTTGACCTATTGACCATTTTCATAAACCCTAGGTGCGACCCTGCTTTGTAACTAACACAGAACCTTCACACTGCTATAGAAGTGTCATTATGTGGCGGTAGGGCTTTTTCGAACATGGGTACCCTAGTTAGAACCCCTTCATGCATTCTGGTGCCCATGCCATTGTTTGTCCTTAGGATTGGGAGTCCTTTGTAGTCACACCATGATGTTGCAGTAAAGACTCATACTCTACTTTGTCTTATGCTGGCCATCTCCCTTAACGACTCCCCTCAATTATATCATGTTGTGATTACATTGCATCATCCTGTTTGCTGCTTGAGCCTTGTGCCGGCTCCCACTTACTCAATTGTTAGCCTGGTGCCTGAGCACTTTTCCCTTGTCGAGCCCTACAGAGCTTATATTTTCCCTTCACAATTTGATGACCTTTTAACCCTAAGGGAACATACCCCCGAGTGTCCACATCCTGCATGCACTTCCTTGCATTGAGCATAGGTATGTTCCATTGCTTGGGACTAGTTTGCTAGCTATTTGACACTCGTTCCCTCACTTGTTGTACTATAAGAAATTTTATTCTTTTTCAAGCTTTTCCCAAGTATGAAAGAGACCAAAAACATCAAATATTCCAAAAAGTCGGACGGGATTATGGTCACTATTTCTTGTTGGCAATTGTTGTGTCACCTTTGAACAAAGCATTCATTCCACTCTGTACATTATGAGTCGGGACTATAGTTGGGCCTTAGGAGCTGTACTTGTTTCTCAGTTTTATCCACCGATTGGTTAAGCTTCCAGTCATTATGGATCCCTCTGTAATGCCTCCTGCATTGCACAGTTTATGTCAAGTCTATGCTGCCTGAGTCTATCCATTTTCTTATGCTCTTGTTCAAAGGAAGTCCTGAAACCAGTGTCGGCCACTCCTCAAATATCTTGACTATTGCATGTCGGCCATCCTTATTGAGTCAGTTCGTTTCACCTGAGATCTTCCAAATCTTTTAGCATTGCTAGTACCTCGTGCTGGTTGATGGGGGATGCCTTAATGCCCTCCTTCCAGTGAGTCTCGTTCCGTCAACTTCAACCCATTTAATCCGGGACTTGAGTCTTTGAGTACCTTGAGGCTTGCAGTCATTAGTGGCAGGTTCTCTCGTCATTGACAGTTTTTGAAATACATCAATGTCCCCTGATTGATAGATTCATCCTAGTGTTCAACTTCAACCCATTTATTCACACTCTGATGATTGTGCTCTGTGCCTTGATGCCCATTTTCATTATTGGTGGGTCATCTCGCGTCTGTTAACGGTATACATCATTGACCGGTAATCAGACGATGTCTCATCAGGATCAACCCCAACTCCTTTATTCACTTGATGGGACTTACACCATCGAAGACTTGTGTAGAAGACCCCAGGCGATTGTGGCATTCAGTATGCTACATATGACTTTGACTTTACATCTGAGATATCACCTCTCATATTTCAGTAGTTTGTACCTCCAGTTTGCACTAGTTGTCTTCTTTTCAGCAGAAGACCATATCTTACTATAGAGGGATCATGGCTATGATCACTTATGACATGTATCCATTATATATTGCCTATTCATGGCCATTGTATCAGATTGTTGTACTATCCTGACATGTATTCAAAGATACTATTGTATTATGATGAGTGAGCTTCTCTTTCCACTTGTGTCTCCATCACTCCACTTCTGAGTTTTATAATGTATTTCGGCCATCGTAGCATCAGTCTCTAACCTCACACATTAGGGGGCATCTGTTACATCGTAATCTTCCACCGTGTGATCATCAGCATTATTTGGCCTATAGGACCCATTTCAATGACTCAGATCCACTTATATCCTTCAGAGATACTATTTTTCCCTATTTTTATTCCTACCCGCATGTTGCATCACTATAGCTCGCGGGTGTCAAGTAAAATGGTAAAAACCACTATTAATTACTTTTTACTCCCAAAAAGAGGTCATTGGGTGACCTTTGGCTCTCCATCTGCCCGAGTAACGTCTCGATGTGTCCTTTCACCTAACTTTTAGAGGGCTATATATTGAGCACGTATAGATTATGGATGGGAGGAAGAAGAGAATAGCAAGAGAACTCTAGTGGATTTTTTCCCTATCTTGAGCCTGCACTCATTGATCCTTGTAGTTGTGAACCCCTTATGTTCACCTTACAAACTCCTATCTAGTTTGAGTTTTCCATTCATGGAGGATTGAAGTGGTGGAGGCACAAGTGGATTGATCTAGATCTTGGTTCAGATTGGTTGCCAGCAAGAGGTCGTATCACTTTGTACTTCTTCTTGTTCATTAATAGAAATACTCATATTCTCATCCATCATGTTGTGAATGTTGTTTATTATACATTGGGTTACATTTGCTTGTGATATTATGGACCATTATTATTGATAATGTTAATGTCAATTATATATTATAAGTACTTGTTGGATATTGGCAGTCAAGACTAATTTGCATATTTCAAGTGCATGGATTGAAAGCTCCAACAGGGATCTACATCACACGTTTGGATCAAGGTTGGTTACATTTCTCCATTATCTTAACATTGTCATTTATAATAGCATTGCTTTGATAATTGAGTAGAGTTCTGGTAGTCATCTATCTGTTGTGGTATTCCCAAGCCATAGTGAGTTTTCTCCAATACATACGTTGCGTTTAATTGCGTTCCGAAACCCACAACCTGCAACTTTCGGGCTGCGGCTTTCGGAAACTTGGTTTTGATTTGGTCGTATTTTTGAAACCCGAAACCCGCCAATTTCGGTTTTCAGCTTTCGGGAGTGGTAAATAAAATTTTTTATTATGTTTTGAACCCGATCCCGCGCTGTGCATCGGTCAATCTCAGCCACCCATTTTTCTTAATCCTACGGTCGTGATTTAATTTGGGTAAATTGATAAATATAGGTTTTATTTACTTTTCTTTATCATTTTTACTCGCCGAAGTTAATCCGCTGAGCTGGTTTTACCGTGGATTTCTCACCTTCAGTCGATTGCCGATTTTTAGTTATCACAGGTAGGATTGCCATCATACCAGTTTTTCGGTTGGTCTTTTGGATGTCTGTGATTGTTGTTTTTTTTTCTTTTTCTTTATTTCATCAAAAATTACGAAGTTTGCCACTATGTCACGAAGTACCCGGTCTAGGGCCTCTCTTGGGGGTACCTTAACCAAAGACCCCAACTTTGGTATCTTCTCTGATGCCAGTGGAAAGGTCACCGAGACTTATCAAATGTATTGGTCTCGGATTTATGCTATTTTCGACAACGATGACCTCTCGCAGGTAGAATTTGATAGGCCTGCTTATGAGAAGATTAGGGCTTCTCAGATTCATGCTATCGCTGCACGGCCCACTATATTACCCTATATAGATGCTGTGAAGTGGATAATAGAGAATGCTAGTGTCAAAGACCGGTCTTTCAATGATGCTTTGGGGAATCAATTGACTCATTTCCGCCCTGAGGTTTTTACCCGAGCATTCGCTCTCAGGCCGCATAAGCAGACCCTATATCCTGACTTCATCCAATCCTCTAACTCACGTTACAAGTTTGTCAAAATGATGAAGTCTTGGATGATAAAACCTAACGCTTTCGTGCTTAAGCCTTATAATTTATACCCAATTTCCTGGTTCAAGGAACCCTACTCTTTGCTAGTGGCTATGTTGTGTCGACTGTTCAGACTCCCTAATTGTTCATTGTTCAAAGCTGAATGGGAACCTATAGTGCATCATGTCTTGACTATCGATGAATCCTTCCCATGGGCTTCCATATTGTCCTCAGAACTAAAAAACGCTATCAAAGATTATCAAAAGTGTCCAGCTTTCAAAAAACCACATTTCTTTTTATCTGTGTATGTAATTGATGTTTTCTACTCAGAATTTCAATACCCCAACCTGAACTGGAATTGGACTCCAGCAGACCCACATGTGCATATCTATCATTCAATCTTATGGGAAGAAAACTTTATCCCTTTACTATATGATATATGTGATTAGTTCCTGGGAACTGTTTACTTCAAGATTTTCAAGCAAGAAGCACCAAAATTTTCAGATGATGCCAAGACACTCATCAATACTATCGGTGATTGGTATGTGTGTGAACATTTCTCATATATCAGAGTCTGGGGCATTAATACTATTCATCTGTTGCCCAAAATTGTCCCTGACAGATTGGCTTTGCAAGAAGTTTCATTTCAAACTGTGACTGATGGTATGTACAAAAAACTCACAGGGCCTAGAAAGAAAGGGTGGCCTAAATTCCCTCTGAAACTTGGGTCATTGGTCATCCCAATCTCCAATTGGGCAGTCACCCTTGGTGACCAGTTGGTTGATTTCAAATTGGGATGTGCTCCTAAAAGAAAGCACGACCCCAAGAAGTTATTGGATGCGCATCTAAAAAAAACCCATGTAAAAAGACACTATGTGCATGAGAACATCCCAGATGACTCTATCTATCATGGAGTCAATACATTTGTTGAAGTTCTTTTAAGAGCAAAAGACCTAGAAGAGCAGCATAACATTCTGCACTATCAGAAGGAATTAGAGCTCAGGGTGCTGAGTTATATGAAATTGGAGCTGGACTTGCTGGACAAAATGAGAAAAGAAAGGGAAGGAAAGGAAGCTCAGGAAGCTAATCCTCTTCAAGTGGTGGTTCATTCAGAACAAGGAAAAGGAAAAAAACCCCATCGAAGATTCTCCTCCTAAGAAAACATCAGAATAGGCCAAATCCTTGTTATATACCTCTCAGCAATTTCAGAAATATCTGACACAATTGACATCAGTGTTGAAGGCTCACCCTGTAGAGCCCCGGAAGGTTACTGTGGATTCTTAAATAATGGAACCTTGAAATCCCCTTGAAATTATCAGTGCAGTTGTGCAAGAAGATGATGATTTGGTGGTTACACATGCTAGCTCAGCAAAAAGGCAAAAGATCCATGCTGATCCATTCCCCAACATTCAGATTATTGACTGTGATGTTGCTGAAGAACCTGAACCCCCAGTTTCAGTAACTGAGGAGATTACAGAACAATCCCAGTTAGTCACAGACTTGTTAAATGTTATTGAAATGGAATGCTCTGTTCAGGACTAGTCATTTGAAGACACCTCTGTCAGGATTTTCGGGCTTCAACATCTAAGTTAAACTCAGTTCAACAATTTTTTGCTTCGCTTTCAGAGCATTTACCTCCCTTTTCATTGTCTCAACTATTCAACAGCATAACTTCTTCTTCTATCACACTTTCATGTAGTCAAGAGTCTTTCTCTATCCCTAAGTCCATGATGCAAGAAGCTCAAACCACCATCATTCCTACATAGTCACCTAAACCTATTCTACTAATACCTTCCATCGACCAATTAACCTCTATTCCTTTTCCCATTTCATCTTCTATCACAATTCAGGATAAGCTTCCTACAATCTCTCAGTCTACACCAATAGCTATCTCTGTTTCACCTAAGATTGAGGAGCCACCTATGATTCCCTCTCAATCATTAGCTCCTAATGATGAAGTGCAGACTTCTCCTTCTGAAGCTTCCACTTCGGTCCCCTCAATCACACAGGTCCAGTCATTTGTCCAAGATGTTTCTGTCCCTGTGGTCATTCCTCAAGTCCCCATGTCCATCCCTCACCCTGGTGATATTATGACACCTTCAATAATTTCCACTGCTAATGTCATTCCCATCACTACCCAGTTGGTTGATGAATATGTAGATGAGGATGTGGTTCCTATTGGTAACTATTTCTATGAAAAGGAAGAGAAGACAGTATTCAAAAGGATAAGGAAGAGAAGTAAAGATAAGCAAGTGTTCGAATCACCTGCTCCCATTCAGGTCTTGTGGACTCAACAAACTGGTGACCCTCAGTCTAGGGCTATTGAAGCAGCAACAGTTTTGGGGGCTTTTGCTGGTGCCAATATAGATTCAGTCCACTTGATGAACAATGAGGTTGATCCTAAAAAGGAAAGGATCAAGGAACTTGAAGATGATTTGGTCAATATTAAAGGTGAACATATTCTCCTAGTGGCTAATATCCGGCAGGAATTGATGGAATGCTTGCATGCATCAAAACAGGAGAATATCTCCCTTCAGAATCAACTTAATATTGAAAAGACTCAAAACTCCATCCATGCAGAAAAGATAGCAACCTTAGAGATACAAGTTGGAACTGTAACTACAAATGCAACTTTAGTTGGTTTGTCTAACTTTACACAACAGGAGTTCAAAGACTTGGCCTTGGAGGTTAATCATAATCGTTATAAATTGCTTGAAAAGTTGTACATTGCACAGGATGAAATTAGGGAGACATTTATTATCTTTGATAAACTGTCTTCTGAGCTTGAGGTACAGGAAATCAAGATAATTCAGGCTTCCAAAGCTCAAGAGGATGTTAGTGAAAGGAAAAGGTACATTAAAAACATCCCTGTAGACTTCCCGATTCTCAGCAGTCTTCAGATGAAGAAGAACAAAGCTTCCATGAATACCTGGCTCGATTTCAATGACTCTGCTGAAGAAATCATCAGAAAATCTAAAGACCTTTGCACTCGACGCTGGTACGCAGTTGATAACATCATGGAAGCTCTACATCTCCCATACATGGATCCTATTTTGCAGGCCCTTCCACCTAAATGTAAGCTGGAAGAAGTAGAGCGTGATTGTGAGGAAATGGCGCAAAAGATCCGGGCTATTCCAGAAGTCAACATTGGTCATGTGGATGAATTGATCAGGAAACTGCTCTCCTTCAAGTGCAAGATCCATATTTACCTTCGCACTTGGCATAAGCTTCCCAAGCATGACATGGAGAAAAACATATGCAATTCCCAAATAGGCATAGAATCTGTCAATTATCCAAACATAGATGAACTATTAGAAATATATGATAAGTGGCATGATTTTCTGGCCCAATAGACTCATTTCTGATTTTGGAATCCCTATTCTATAGAATTCATTTTGTACTTTGTTGTAGTTTAATATTTAAGGAAGAATACCTCTCGGAGAGAAGGGTTGGAATTTTTGCAATTGTAATTCAACAGGAGATAAGACTGAGGATACTCTGTGGCCAAATTCATTGTAATTTTTGTACAAGACATCTTAATACAGTAATGTTATCTTCGGATCTATCTTTTGATTATCACTAAAATTTCTTTAAGGATTTCTGATTTTATGTTCCAGATTGACGTCCACTATACATATGATCTCTTGTTAAATATATAATGAATGCATAGATCTGTTGTATTGGTTTTTCTGTATAACTGATGTGTGTATGAAAATATTTGATTAAATTTCTTTAATTAAATAATTTCTTTATCGATTTCTGCAATTGATCAAATATATATATATATATATATATTCAATCATTGTTGATTTTTCAATCAACAAAAGGATAACAAGTTATATCCTGATGGTCTTTAAGCTTGGATTATTGTTGTTTAATTTTCATTAAATAAACCATAATTTAAGTCAACAAATATCTCATCTAAAGGCATTTTTGTTAAAGGTGATAGACCGTTTGTTTTCTTACACCTCAAGGTTGATCTGCATAAACACCTGGCTTTTCATTTTAGAATAGATCTGACTTAAGATTAGGTTCTTTTTCTAAATAGGTTAAGTTAGAATTATTCACTATTTCCCACACCCTTTTGTTTCCCTAAATTGGGAAACTGATCTTATTGATCAAATCACTTAATCATAGAGTGCAAGCAGAGGCCAAATATCCGTGGATGATTACCACACCAAACAGATCGAGGATAGAATTTCCATTGCGTAGGGTCTTTTGAAGCCTTTGGTTGGGTTTTTCATCCCCTGTTGTGTGCCTTGGAACCCTTTCCAGCACCTTGCACTTACCTTGCACACCCGAGGCATCAACGAATGGCGCTAGAAGGAGGGCCACTAGTATAACATGCCTAAGAAAACCGCTAATAAACTTCCTTCTGCAAATACTTCAACGGTTCAAACCCAAAGCTAGACCAAGGATTCAACATCTGAACAACCAATTGATTCACGACCTACAGTTCTCCCTATTACATCTGCGCAACCTACAATTATACCTGTCACACCTGTGTTACAACAGGAGAACAGAGGGGAAATCATTTTCACATCACCCACAAGGGGACCTATCTTGTTAGGGAAGATATTGAAAACGTCTATCGATAGGGTCTTAAGAGCAGAACAACGGCTTTCCAATCAAAGACGACATGGTTTGGTAGCCTTAAATTTAGAAAATATTCTATAGACTGTTGGTCAGGAAGATCAACAAATTCCCACTGCACATACTAGTGACTCACATATTCAGTACACCACTGATCTAAACACACAGGATCAACACACAGTTGATCAACAGCCTGAAAACCAAGAATTGATTCATCAACCAGATTCTCCTGAATATAACCATGAGACCACTCTCATAGGAACACAAGGTCAGCCAAATGTTTGAACTGGTGGTCCACCACCATCTTCTCCTTCATCTTCATCATCTTCCTCAGACGATGAGAATTCTTCTAGCTCATCCTCGGAAGAAGAAGAGCAAGAACCTCCAATGGCAGGAGAAGGGTAAAATAGGCCTTGGCTTGACCAAGGTGCAGTTTGAAATCGTGATAGCTGACATCCCAGAGGCCTATGGGATGTGGTTAAGCAGGGATTGTTCAGAGAAACTTAAGGGTTACTTTGCAACCGACTGGTACCACTTATGGTTTCCCTACAATGGTCAGCCGAATAAAATTAAGATCATCAAAGAACCTTTTATGAAAAAGACAGTCACTGATCTTAATGATTCAAGTGGACCTGCTGGTTATCTCACCTCTCATGTAGAGCAATTTACTTTCGATACTTTTTTTGGTGAATTCCCAGCTGATGCCTCACCAGAAGAAAGCATTCAAAATGAATCACATATTACTCATGTTACTTTTATACCTTTCTCTGGTGAAATTGTGCATAATGTATACAATGTAAATACAAATTTTAGAATAGACCCTCTTTCATGGACTTTATTTTTGGATGTTTCCAAGTCCAAGGAAGGAGCTGGAGCAGGTTGTGTCCTAATTGATCCTAAGGGAATGCAAATTATGATTGCTTGCAGGTTAGAATTTGATTGCACTAATAAGGTAGCTGAGTATGAGGCTCTGGTTCAGGGACTCAAGAAGGCTGTTGATTTAGGTGTGCAGGAAATTGAATGCTATGGAGATTCTGAAATTATAGTTAAGCAAGTGAGAAATAAGATACACTACTTATCTCCATGCTTGGCTAATTATCAGAAGATGGTAAGGGATTTAACCAACTCATTTTTAGCATTCAATATTAAATCAGTTCGTAGATCACAAAATTTTGATGCAAACCTGTTAGCAAATACAACGTCTAGACTGATCCCACCAGAAGGTCTATCTCGTCAAAATTTTTCCATTGAATTGATGTACAGACCCTCTATTATGGATAATGTGACTAATTGGAAAGTATTTGATGATGAATGACAGATACTTGACTTCCTCACAGCTCAGGATACATTCCAGGATATGGCCATTGATGAAGCAGACCATGAAAAGTGACTCGCTGATCTCTCAAACATTATCCCAAAGTCAGTGATCAATCTAGAAAAGTTTTATGATTTGCAAGACAAGTTCAAATCTCAAACTAATTGTAAAACTCAAAGCTCATCCATGAACTATGAGCGCGTCAATTTAGGCACTGAGCAGGAACCACATTTCATCAATTTGGGAGTTGATTGTACCCCTGAAGAACGGAGGGCCATCATTGCATTGTGTAAACAGTATAAAGATGTTTTTGCCTAGACTTATGATGAATTGAAAACATTTGACACTAGTGTCATGTTTCGTAATATACCCATGAAACCAGAAGTTAAGCCATTTCAACAAAAGCTGCGGAAAATGCACCCTAGCTTAGATCCCTCGGTAAAAAAGGAGTTGGAAAAGCTGCTCGTTGCTCGAATTATCTTTCTAGTCAGGCACACTCAACGGATAGCTAACTTAGTGCCTGTCTGTAAGAAAAGTGGTGAAATTTGACTGTGTGTCGATTTCAGGAACCCGAATCGGGCTTCTAAGAAAGACAACTATCTTGTTCCACCTATGGAACAGATTCTTCAGAAGGTAGCCGGGTCAGAGATGTTTCCCCTCCTAGATGGTTTTTTGAGATATAACCAAGTTATGGTTTCCCCGTATGACCAGTTAAAAATAGCTTTCAGGACCCCTTGGGGCATTTTCGCCTATAGGCGGATGCCTTTCGGGTTAATCAAGTAGGAGCTACTTTCCAGAGAGCTATGGACATAGCTTTCCGAGGGTTAACGCATAATTCTGTCGTAGTTTATCTTGATGATATCACTATTTACTCCAAAAGGCGACATGAACATGTGTTGCTCTGAAACAAGTTTTCGACCGTTGCAGGAAATTCGGCATTTCTCTCAATCCCAAGAAATCTATTTTCGCGGTAACAGAAGGAAAGCTTCTGGGCTTCATTGTTTCGAAAGAAGGTATGATTATTGATCCCAAACGCACAAAGGCTATTTCAAATATTGGGTTACCAGGCTCGCGCAAAGCAATGAAATCCTTCCTAGGTAAGAGTAATTTTGTACGTAGATTTGTACCAAATTTTGCCCAAATTGTTAAACCATTACAACTTTTGGTCAAGAAAGATGTGCAGTTTACTTGGTCTCAAGAACAGAGAGATGCGTTTATCCAAATTCTAAAGGCTATCACTGAAGCTCCTGCTCTCATGTCCCTAGATTTTGATAAGGATTTCATTCTTTATACTTTTGCCACTGACTTTTCTTATGCAGCTGTCCTGACACAAAAGCATGACGATGATGTAGAGATCCCGATCTCTTTCATGAGCTCAACATTTAAGGGTGTAGAGCTTAATTACTCTCATATTGATAAGCAAGCCTATGCAGTCTATAAATGTGTCAAACATTATAGGCCGTACTTGCTGAAGTCTCGAACTAAATTCGTTGTTCCATACTCTGCCATTAGAAATGTCCTCACCCCGAAAGAGTTAGGAGAAAAGAGGGCCCATTGGATGATGGCCCTACAAGAATATGATCTTGAGATCAGACCAGCTAAAATTGTCAAAGGACAAGGTCTTTGTCTTCTTACTGCTCAATCTAATGACCCTACGCGGTAGCAATCCGAGTGGGATCAAGAGGAAGAAGTTCCCTCAGGTGTTGTTAATGTTATCGATGCTCTGACATCTGAATGGTATGATGACATCAGATTTTTCCTGAACCATGGGTTTGCTCCCGAAACCCTTGATTTTAAGAAAAGAAGGGCTTTGAGACTAAAAGTTGCTCCTTATCAGTTTATTGATCAAGTTCTTTTTAGAAAAAATTATGATGGAGTATTTCTTACGTGATTGGAAAAACATGAAACTGATGACATCTTATTCCAATTTAATGCAGGACTTGTTGGAGGCCATTTTTCAGGTGAGACTACAGCACATAAGATTCTCAGGGCTGGATATTATTGGCCCACATTGTTTAAAGATGTGTACGCTTATGTAAGGAGGTGTGAACCATGCCAGAAATGCACAGGCAAGTTTAAGAAACCTGCATTTCCTCTTCAACCAGTCACAATTCAGTTTCCATTCCAACAATGGGGACTGGATTTTGTTGGGCCTATAAACCCTGCTTCGTCCCTCCAACATAAGTATATTCTTACAGCAACTGACTACTTCACTAGATGGGTGGAAGCAGCCCCTCTTAAACAATGTAATGCCAGTCAAGTAATTTCCTTCCTTGACAGTCAAATCATCACACGCTTCGTCACTCCTGAGTACTTAGTTTTCGATAATGCATCCTACTTCTCTTCAATTGATATAACTGAATACGCCTTTGAAAAGGGAATTAAGCTTAAGTTCTTTGCCACTTATTACCCGCAAGGAAATGGTTTGGCTTAGTCGTCAAACAAAAATCTTATAAATATTCTCAAGAAGACTGTAGCTTCTCATCACAGAGATTGGCACACACAGTTATATAATGCTTTATGGGCAGATTGAATAACCCCAAAGGAAACCATTGCAAATTCCCCCTACTATCTTGTTTATGGCAAAGAAGCCATCCTTCCTACTAATATCACCATCCCTTCACTACAATTGCCCCAGTCTGTCCAAGAAGATGATTCTTCCCCTCTCTAGCATATAATAGACACTCTCCTAAAGCTAGAGGAGGACAGGGAAATAGCTAAGAACAAATTGTACCATCATCAGCAGATGGTGAAAAGATGGTTTGATGAAAAGTCTTCATCTGACAGGGAATTTTCTATTGGTGACCTAGTTCTAAGGTGGGATAAGCAACATAAATATAAGAACCAGTATGCCAAGTTTCAGCGCCTTTGGCTAGGACCTTTCATTGTTACAGAAAAGATTGGTCCCCGCACTGTTCGATTACAGACACTAGAGGGAGTTGTAGACACCTTCCCAGTGAATGTGTCTCTTCTAAAAAAGTATTTTGTTTGAAGAACCTACTGTACTTGTACATAGGTGTGGTTTGTTTGTCAATATTTTGTTTTCTTGCATTTTCATTATGATTAGTCTTCTTTTTTTGTTTTGGTTTTCATTAATAAGGCTTCACGCGTCTAGTAATGGCTTATGATCATTTTTCTTAGCAAACAATTGCTTTTGAAGTTTCAGCATTCTTATCAATCTTACTTTCTAGCTTTTGATTAGAATTTACTCTGAAGAATAAACAGTCAATAAGTGAAATACTTTTGGATATTTTTCGCTTTGATCATTATCTTTCACAATGCTTTATTTGTATAATTGAGGTATGGAGGATGGTCATCACTTCTCTATCTGGTGTTTCATGGTTGAACGGCATATCATAATAACCTGACCAGCTGCGATTGCTTATGGATCCTTTTACGATCACTTTGAATATGAATTTTGTTTAAAATTATAAGTTACAAGATGGGTGGTCTTGTTATCAAGCCAGCCCATTAGGTTCATAGGTGTTTTAGTGGAATGACATCTTCACATCAAGCCACCACACTTGAGAAATGACTTTCAGTTCTGCTGGAAGGTGGAAGATCCTATTACAGGTCGGTCCATTCATGATCCATAAAGCACTAGTGAGTAACATTACCACTATATGGTCACCAAGCCATGGTAATGCCTTGTAGCCTATGCCAAAATAAATTGTTTTGTCTTTCATTATGGATTTTGTTGTATACAAGAACAGGGGGGTCTTATCACAAGCCATCCCTTCTATGATCATGGGTTTGATCTTGGACTGGAGTTATCACAATATAGTCAACAAGCCATGATAATTTCTTTTGGTCTTACAGCCAGAAGATAAGGAGTTTCGCCATGGAGCTAGTTTGACCAGCTTCCAGATCAGGCCTGTGAATGGCATTGTTTCATCTGATCACCAAGTCAGCACAGTGGTCTTGTATCAACAAGGTTCTATATATATATAAAAAGAGAAAAAAGTATATATAATCCATAGAGGATCACTGAATATACATGCAACTAATAAACCAAGGTGATCTGTAATTAGGATATCCATGAGCATTTCTAAGACTGTCCCCAGGTTCAACACAAGCTGGTTTTCAATGATTACATCATGGTAAAGATTTGGTATTACTCTCTAAATCTCCCTATCATATGAGTCTTATCTTTAAAATGGTCACTGTTTGAGATCTATCCATTTTCATGTTCATTGTTTGTTGACTGTTATCTTTTGAGTATTTTCTTTGAATTGAGTTTCAAGAAAGTGGTTGATTAACATGTTGTCTTTAGTCATGATTTGATTGCAGAGATAACTGGTTCTTCCCAGCCAGTCGCCATTTGTTGTGGCCACAACAGATCCCATGCTTAGCTAAAGCATGGGAACCCCATTTTTTAATCAATTCGAAGGTATATGGGTAAGTTTTTCTTTGTAAATATGATTTTCGGTTTAAATGTCTTTAAACATCACTGCCCATGTACCCGTACTTCATTTTTGCTGCTTGATCTGGGTTTCTTTAAGTGTTTGGTTTGCAAAATCTTTAAATTTAGACTATTTTCACTTTTTCTTGGCAAACCCGAAACCCAAAATTTGGAGAACCCGAAACCCGAAAGTTTCGGGTGTAGGAAGTTGTTGTTTTCATTTTGGGATTTTTGTCATCCCGAAACCCAAAACCCGAAAGTTTCAGGTGCGGGATTCTATTTTATTTTGAAGTTTGTTTTACCGAAACCCGAAACCCGAAACCTGATGATGTCGCATTTAAGGATCCAGGATTTTTCTGTCCGAGTTTTAATAAACGTGAAACGTGAAACCCGACACTATCGCGTTTCGGGATTCAGGAATTCATTTTTTACGTTGCGTTTAATTGCATTCCGAAACTCGCAACCCGCAACTTTCGGGTTGCAGCTTTCGGAACTTGGTTTTGATTTGGTCGTATTTTTGAAACTCGAAACCCGAAACCCACCAATTTAGTTTTCGGGTGTTGGGAGTGGTAAATAACTTTTTTTATTATGGTTAGAACACGATCCCATGTTGCGCATCGGTCAATCTCAACCGTCCTTTTTTCTTAATCCTACGGTCGTCATTTAATTTGGGTAAATTGATAAATATAGGTTTTATTTACTTTTCTTTATCATTTTACTCGCCGAAGTTACTCCGCTGAGTTCGTTTTACCGTGGATTTCTCGCCTTCAGTCGATTGTCATTTTTCAGTTATCACAAGTAGGATTGTCGTCATACCAGTTTTTCGGTTGGTCTTTTTGCTGTCTGTGATTGTTGTTTTTTTATTTTTGTTTTCTTTATTTCATAAAAAATTACAAAGTTTGGCACTATGTCATGAAGTACCCAGTCTAGGGCTACTCTCAGGGGTACGTTAACCAAAGACCCCAACTTTGGTATCTTCTCTGATACCAGTGGAAAGGTCACCAAGACTTATCAAATGGATTCGTCTTGGATTTATGCTATTTTCGACAATGATGACGTCTCGAAGGGTAGAATTTGATAGTCCCACTTATGAGAAGATTAGGGCTTCTCAGATTCATGCTATCGCTACACGGCCCGGTATATTACCCTATACAGATGTAGTGAAGTGGATAATAGACAATGCTAGTGTCAAAGACCAATCTTTCAATGATGCTTTGGGGAATCAATTGACTCATTTCCACCCTGAGGTTTTTACCGGAGGATTCACTCTCAGGCTGCATAAGCAGACCTTATCTATTGAATTCATCCAATCCTCCAAGTACCATTACAATTTTGTCGAAATGATGAAGTCTTGGATGATAAAACCTAACACTTTCGTGCTTAAGCCCGATAATTTATACCAAATTTCCTGGTTCAAGGAACCCTACTCTTTGCTAGAGGCTATGTTGTGTCTACTGTTCGAACTCCCTAATTGTTCGTTGTTCAAAGCTGAATGGGAACCTATAGCGCATCATGTCTTGACTACCAGTGAATCCTTCCCATGGGCTTCCATCTTGTCCTCAGAACTAAAAAACGTTATCAAAGATTATCAGTAGTCTCCAGCTTTTAGAAAACCACATTTGTTTTTATCTGCGTATGTAATTGATGTTTTCTGCTCAAAATTTCAATACCCCAACTTGAACTGGAATTGGACTCTAGCAGACCCACCTATGCATATCTATCATTCAATCTTATGGGAAGAAAACTTTATCCCTTTACTATATGATATATGTGATTAGTTCCTGGGCACTGTTTACTTCAAGATTTTCAAGCAAGAAGCACCAGCATTTTCAGATGATGCCAAGACACTCATCAATACTATCGGTGATTGGTATGTGTGTGAGTATTTCTCATATATCAGAGTCTGGGGCAGTAATACTGTTCATCTATTGCCCATAATTGTCCTTGACAGATTGGATTTGCAAGAAGTTTCATTTCAAACTGTGACTGATGGTATGTAAAAAAAACTCACAGGGCCTAGAAAGAAAGGGTGGCCTAAATTCCCTCTGAAACTTGGGTCATTGGTCATCCCAACCTCTAATTGGGCAGCACCCTTGGTGACCAGTTGGTTGATTTCAAATTGGGATGTGCTCTTAAAAGAAAGCCCGACCCCAAGAAGTTATTGGATGCACATCTAAAGCAAACCCATGTAAAAATACACTATGTGCATGAGAAGATCCCATATGACTCTATCTATCATGGAGTCAATACATTTTCTGAATTTCTTGTAAGAGCAAAAGACCTAGAAGAGTAGTATAACATTCTGCACTATCAGAAGGAATTAAAGCTCAGGGTGCTAAGTTATAGGAAATTGGAGCTAGACTTGCTGGACAAAGTGAGAAAAGAAAGGGAAGGAAAGGAAGCTCAGGAAGCTAGTCCTCTTCAAGTGGTGGTTCATTCAGAACAAGGCAAAGGAAAAAACCCCATTGAAGATTCGCCTCCTAAGAAAACATCAGAATAGGCCAAATCCTTGTTATACACCTCTCAGCAATTTCAGAAAGATCTGACACAATTGACATCAGTGTTGAAGGCTCACCCTGCAGAGCCCCAGAAGGTTACTGTGGATTCTCAAATAATGGAACCTTCAAATCCCCTTGAAATTATCAGTGCAGCTGTGCAAGAAGATGATGATTTGGTGGTTACACATGCCAGATCAACAAAAAGGCAAAGGATCCATGCTGATCCATTCCCCAACATTCAGATTATTGACTGTGATGTTGCTGAAGAACTTGAACCCCCAGTTTCAGTAACTGAGGAGATTACAGAACAATCCAAGTTAGTCAAAGAATTGTTAAATGTTATTGAAATGTAATGCTCTGCTCAAGACCAGTCATTTGAAGACACCTCTATTCAGGATTTTCGGGCTTCAACATCTCAGTTAAACTCAGTTCAACAATTTTCTGCTTCGCTTTCATGATCATTTACCTCCCTTTTCATTGTCTCAACTGTTCAATAGTATAACTTCTTCTTCTACCACACTTTCATGTAGTCAAGAGTCTTTCTCTATCCCTAAGTCCATGATGCCAGAAGCTCAAACCACCATCATTCCTACACAGTCACCTAAACCTATTCTACTAATACCTCCCATCGACCAATTCACCTCTATTCCTTTTCCCATTTCATCTTCTATCACAATTCAGGATAAGCTTCCTGCAATCTCTCAGTCTACACCACTAGCTATCTCTATTTCACCTAACATTGAGGAGCCACCTATGATTCCCTCTCCATCATTAGCTCCTAATGCTAAAGAGAAGACTTCTCCTTCTAAAGCTTCCACTTCGGTCCCCTCAATCACACAGGTCCAGTCATTTGTCCAAGATGTTTCTGTCCCTATGGTCATTCCTCAAGTCACCATGTCCATCCCTCACCCTGGTGGTATTATGACACCTTCAATAATTTCCACTACTAATGTCATTCCCATCACTACCCAGTTGGTTGATGAATATGTAGATGAGGATGTGGTTCCTATTGGTAACTATTTCTATGACAAGGAAGAGAAGACAGTATTAAAAAGGACAAGGAAGAGAAGTAAAGAAGAGGAAGCATTGGAATCACCTGCTCCCATTCAAGTCTTGTGGACTCAATAAAATGGTGACCCTCAGTCTGGGGCTATTGAAGCAGGAACAGTTTTGGGGGCTTTTGCTGGTGCCAATATAGATTCAGTCCACTTGCTGAACAAAGAGGTTGATCTTAGAAAGGAAAGGATCAAGGAACTTGAAGATAAGTTGGTCAAGATTAAAGGTGAACATACTCTCCTAGTGGCTAATATATGGCAGGAATGGATGGAATGCTTGCATGCATCAAAATAGGAGAATATCTCCCTTCAGAATCAACTTAATACCAAAAAGACTCAAAACTCCATCCATGCAGACAAGATAGCAACCTTAGAGATACAAGTTGGAACTGTAACTGCAAATGCAGCTTCAGTTGGTTTGTCTAACTTTACACCACGGGAGTTCAAAGACTTGGCCTTGGAGGTTAATCATAATCATTATAAATTGCTTGAAAAGTTGTACATTGCATAGGATGAAATTAGATAGACGTTTATTATCTTTGATAAATTGTCTTTTGAGCTTGAGGTACAGGAAATCAAGAGAATTCAGGCTTCCAAATCTCAAGAGGAGGTTAGTGAATGGAAAAGGTACATTAAAAACATCCCTGCAGACTTCCCGATTCTCAGCAGTCTTCAGATGAAGAAGAACAAAGCTTCCGTGAATACATGGCTCGATTTCAATGACTCTGCTGAAGAAATCATCAGAAAATCTAAAGACCTTTGCACTCGACGCTGGTACGCAGCTGATAACATCATGGAAGCTCTACATATCCCATACATGGATCCTATTTTGCAGGACCTTCCACCTAAATGTAAGCTGGAAGAAGTGGAGCGTGATTGTGAGGAAATGGCGTAGAAGATCCGGGCTATTCAAGTAGTCAACATTGGTCATGTGGATGAATTGATCAGGAAACCACTCTCCTTCAAGTGGAAGATCCATTTTTACCTTCGCACTTGGCATAAGCTTGCCAAGCATGACATGGAGAACAACATATGCAATGCCCAAATAGGCATAGAATCTCTCAATTATCCAAACATAGATGAACTGTTAGAAATATATGATAAGTGGTAGGATTTTCTAGCCAAATAGACTCATTTCTGATTTTGGAATGCCTATTATGTAGGATTCATTTTGTACTTTGTTGTAGTTTAATATTTAAGGAAGAATACCTCTCGGAGAGAGGGGTTGGAATTTTTGGAATTGTAATTCAGCTGGAGATAAGACTGAGGATACTCTGTGGCCGGAGTCATTGTAATTTTGGTACAAGACATCTTAATACAGTAATGTTATCTTCAGATCCATCTTCTGATTGTCACTTAAATTTCTTTAAGGATTTCTAATTTTATGTTCCAGATTGTCATCCACTATACATATGATCTCTTGTTAAATATATAATGAATGCAGATCTGTTGTATTGGTTTCTATGTATAACTGATGTGTGTATGAAAATATTTGATTAAATTTCTTTAATTAAATACTTTCTTTATCGATTTCTGCAATTGATCAGATATATATATATATTCAATCATTGTTGATTTTTCAATCAACAAAAGGATAACATGTTATATCTTGATGGTCTTTAAGCTTGGATTATTGTTGTTTAATTTTCATTAAATAAACCATAATTTAAGTCAGCAAATATCTCATCTAAAGGCATTTTTGTGAAAGGTGATAGACCGTTTGTTTTCTTACACATCAAGGTTGATCTGCATAAACACCCATCTTTTCATTTTAGAATAGATCTGACTTATGATTGGGTTCTTTTTCTAAATAGGTTAAGTTAGAATTGTTCATTGTTTCCCACACCCCTTTGTTTCCCTAAATTGGGAAACTGATCTTATTGATCAAATCACTTACTCATAGAGTGCCAGCAGAGGCCAGATATCCGTGGGTTATTACCACACCAAACAGCTCGATGATAGAATTTCCTTTGCGTAGGGTCTTTCGAAGCCTTTGGCTAGGTTTTCATCCCCTATTGTGTGCCTTGGAACCCATTCCACCACCTTGTACTTACCCTGTAGACCCGAGGCATCAACACGTCTGATGAATGAAAGTGAAAGGTTTGAAGGAGAGTGGGACTTTTGCAGAAGCAGTTGTGTTAGAAAAGAAACAACTACGAGTGTTGGTCTTTTAGCATTTTCCATCCGAAGAATGATTGTGAAGGACTTGAAGAAAAGTGTGGTCTTGCATAAGCACTTGTTGTGCATTTTGAGAGTGGATATTCAAAAAAGACTAATGCAGGTGAAAAATCCACTATTATGTAAAGCTTTTATGCATTTTGTTATGCATCATATTAATATATCCGTCATGCAAGTTTTGAGCAGGCCCGAAGACATCAAATTTTTTTGGTGAACTACATTACCATATGCATGTCAAACTGAATGGTTAATGTTTTTTATTTATCTCATTTGACTTATTGTATTGAATATAATTACAAACATTGTTTCTCATTTTCATATGCAAATAAACGTTAATTAAAATTCATTTCTGCAGACTATAACTTCACCCTGTTTATGGATCACAAAAAATGTCGTTTAGTGCCTCAAAATGGCCTTAGAAGTTCAGCACCCCAAAAATACACAAAAATGATACCAAGATGGAAAAAGGTGTTTTAATCCAATGGACTAGGTGGGTGGCCAGTAATACTCACTTCGATTAATTCTACACCCTTAGGAATCAATGTTATCCATTGCGTTAAGTGCCCCCATTAAATGGGGAAACTGTTGTTGAACTCGATGTTTTTTGAGCCACTTACCTTGGTGTAGGAGATTCCCTCCTTTCACAATCGGATAGATTTGGATCATCTTTTGGTCAGTTCACTTAACCTATGTGGCGATGATCTGATCAATATTACCCTATTCCATTAGTCAATACTGGGATCTATAGGTTTCAACTGCTCTACCACCTCTGATGTGTCCAATAGTGGTTGAAAATATGGCCGAAGGAGGTCCACATTGAATACTGGGCTTAATCCAAGGAACGAGGGGAATAACTAATTCAAAAGAATTTCCATCCAAAGCCTTGATGATGGTATAAGCCCCTTAGTGAAGTGGACACTACTTATAATGGATTCCTATAAGCAGGGGAAATTTTAGGGGCAAAATTTAGCACATGGGATAATTTTTGAGGTTTTTTTCCCCAAAAATATTCGCATTTCCAATTTTTTTCTAATATGAATCACCCAAATTTGATAGGATTAAACATTTTACTATAAAAACCACAAAAATTTCAAAAAACTATATAAAATCCTTAGCAATTTGAATATTTAAAAAATAAAAACATCACCAAATATATTATTGGTTGAAATTTGATAATTAGTAATATTCGGCAAGGTTTATACACTTTAAGAAAATAATGTATACTTCAAAATTTTCATTCCTGTAGGCCGCTCTTTCTGCAAATGTAACCAAACCTTGTTTCCCACCTAAAATTTGTGTGAACCTTGTGTTGATCATGGCACTATTTGTACTTACCATTGAATTTATCGGAAATATCCTCTACCTATTGGTGGACATGCTGAATCGATTCGATGAATTTGGTGGACTTGTCGGCCTCCAATTAGGCATGGGAGGGTTGTTCTTGTGTGGGTGAAAAGGGAAGTGTTACATCAATGGGGCCCAATGGTTCAAAAATCAGGCCCACTTGAAAAGGCTTATGGTTGGTCGAGCTATGGAGGGATCTATTATAGTTGTGTTGAACATAAGGAAGGATCTCATCCCATGTGAGTCGATGCTTGGATTTGTACATGCACAAGATGTGCACACTCATCATGTTGAAGACCTCTATCTGTCCATCAATTTGGTCGTGGAAGGAAGTGCATTTGGTGAGCTTGGTGTCCAATAGAGACCATAGGATTGACCAAAATGTACTTAATAACCTACAATATCAGTATGAGATGATGGTCTATGGAATTCCAAAATGTACACACACACACTAAAAGAAGATCTTGGCAGTGGCTTCGGCTGTAATATTCTTTTTGAATTTGCTTGAATGGTCATCTTAGATAATCGGTCAACAACCATGAATACACTGTCATTACTGTTAACACCCAAAAATTGTTCACCTACCTCATCTCCCTAGTCACATTACCCATTTATCCCTTTTTCCTACCTTTTGTGCCTCTAAAACCAAAAAATCCCTAAATTGGTAACCAAATGTAAAAAAGATCATCATTTCCCTCATCAATTAATGAAAATCCTTCGAAAAAGGTTAAAATCCCATAAAAGGGGTCAAAATCTCTCTGTACGGTGTCTTTGGATTTTGAGTTGAATTTATGTTCCATTGCGAGATCTTGATCACTATAGATGGGTCTTGAGTCCTTGAGTATACTATGGGAATCAAAAGAAGAGCCTCAAACCCCAACCCTTCTTAGGATTCCATGGAAAAATCCTCAAACCACCACATATGAACTCTGTATGGTATTAGTCGCCTCGAATTGGGATATGAGCACCATGACTAAGTTGGTTGTGAACCGAGAATATGTTTCAAGGTATAGTGAAGATCGTGGGAGTACAATAAGGGCCTTGTTCCCTAACTGAAGCTTGTTTCTCTTAGTCACTATGAAAGACATTTACACCCATAAAGCATGCCTTATTTTGGGGATGTATGCACCATAAGTGGTTTCCGAAGATCCATTATGATTTATTTTCTATGATTGACGGTTTTGGGTGTTAATAGTGGTCAAGGAAGGACACCGAGGGCCTTATGAATTTAAAAGAATATATCCTCTCAAGCTCAAGCATCATTTGATATGCACTAAATCACCACATAGGAGCTTTGTATGGGATCTGTGTTCTCTTACTAAGATATGGTCGTCATTAATTTGTTTCAGATATAAATGATTGGTGTAGGCTATTAAACCATGCTGAAAAAGAGAAACAAGGGCCTTACATAAGAAATGAACTTTATAACCCTATAAATCATGAACAAGGCCAACAACTGTGACACATACACTACTAGTGTGTTCTTTTAATTTTTGAGTATGATTCAAAATGGATCAATATATATTTTTTCTCTATTATGGTGCTTTCTGGGGTGGGAGATTGGATGGATTGGTTTGTAGAGCCCATTTTAGTGGAAACTCCCACTTTGCATATTTGGGGCCTAGAAAATTTGGGGCTTGTTTGAGGACTTAAATGAAGTTTCTTGGGGTCAAGCATTCATCACTTGTACAATTCCCCTTATCACGATTCTACACTTAGATACCTTTTCGACAGTAAAACATTCGCCTCATTCAGAGTTTGTATGAAGAAGTTATGCCTTCCGCAAGTTGACCTATCAAGTTGGCCACCATGAAACAGAGTGGATTGCACATCATCTCTCATTTATCAAACATGTATATCTAGTTACATCTATAATTTCAAGAACATTATATAAGGTCCAAAACCCTAGCACTAATCATGAATCGAGGAATGAAAAAATACTAAAATTAACCCTAGACGACTATTAAGCTATGTTAAATGTCTAGCTGCTAGGAAGAGAGGGTGTCCCATTTTAATGATATTATTGTATTCTTCCATATATGAGCAATAATAACGGAGTATAAGATCCTGTAGTAGACATACAAGAAACAATATCTAAGGTAACTCCCCATAGAGTACCTTTTCCTTTGTATCTACATTTAATATAAAAGAAGAAGGCATAATCCTCATTTATGGCTGGTTTTTTCTCCATGATGGGTTTTCTTAGAGTAAATCTTTTGTTGATTGTTTGTATTGTGTATTAAGTTTTCTCTAGTCATTTTTCTTTCAATTCTAGTTTATTTATCATTCTGTGGAAATAAGCAAAAAAAAAAAAACTAAGTTGTAAGATCCATCATGCCAAACTATTCCAATGGAATATCTATGGTACTTTACGAATCATATTCGTATCATAGTAGTTTTATTTGTGGTTTTGAAGAAAACTACATGATCTAGTGGTGGAAAAAATATTCTTCAAACCCTAGACATGATAGACAAGTCTAATGAAGAAGCAACATGCAATTATGACCATGGATTTACAAATATGGAAATAGAAGTGACTGATACCTAATGCAACATGGCTATCAGCACAGTGGATCTAGAGAGCAATTTTGGACCTTTCAGTAATTTTGGAGGTTCTAATTCAAATACCATATCAGAGGGGAAATCGTAAGAAAGAGGACACCCATAAAGGTATCCAAGTAAAGATCCTGAAAAAGACAATCCAAGTTCCAGTACCGATATTCCTTTTATCTGAATAATTAAGATGAAGATAAAGTGTATATCAATCCCTACCAAGGTCAGAGAGATGCTTTAAAGTTGAAGCATTTGTCACAACAATTAGATGTCTATTTTAGTATCAGATAGATAAGGAGCATAAAATTTCCATTTTCTTGACTGAGATTAGAGGGCCATGCATTAACTTGGTGGGAAAACCACACTACGGCAATTAGGATAGAGTGTGATATTCTAAGAACTAAGTGGAAGGATTTAAAAACCCTCATTAAGTCTCGGTTCTACCTTATCATGTATGGAGAGGACCACTAGATGAAATTGCATTTCTTCAAGAAAATAAAAGGGAAGAGTGTGCAAAAATACACTGATGAATTCATAAATATGGCTATCATATTAGGTATCACACCCAAGAATACATATGTACTCCTTAAGTATATAGGGGGTCTACATATTCATTTACTAAATATAGTGATGCTCTTCAAGCCTAGAACAATTGATGAGGCCTATGTGGAAGCACAATATCTAGAAAATATAGGCCACACGAGCCCAATAGTTCTAAACAAAAATAGAACCAAGATGCTTCCTAGGAGGGGAAGAACAAGTGGAAGAAAAACTACAGGAAGACTACAACCATGGAATATTAGTGTAAGGATCCAAAATACCATAGTAATCATTACAAACTTGATGGTGACACTAACGACATGTGTTGGAAGATACATCCATAGATGAACCCTAAGAACCGCGAGAAGGATGCTAAGAAGAAGAACCTTCTATCCAAAGATTCAAGAAAAAGGGTAGAGATTAGCTCAGATGTGGAGGAGAATCTTATCTGCACTCTTGTGTAGAAAGAGGCGAATCTAACCATCCTTCATCACAAGTAAAGGAAAGAGATGAAAAAAAACTTACATATCAAGATCTAGAATAGGGAGGCCAAGGTAGATGGTCTATTTGCTTCTAGTTCATAGGACAATCTCATAGCAGAATATGTGGTAAGTAATCTTGGATTTGGACTAAATTATCACCCTCGCCCCTATCCAATAGGATAGATAAATTTTAGGATATAGAAATTAGGGATACAAAATAGTGCAAGATTAAATTTTCCGCAAGTGCAAATTATATTTATGAAGTAGAGGTATACATAGTATCACTTGATGTTTGTGGTGTAGTGTTTGGAAGGCCCTGCATTTATATGAGGTATGAAATCTTCATGAGCATATCAAACAAATACTGGTTGATAAGGGATGGGAAATATTTCATCATCAATGCACACAAAGGTAAATCAAATATCTCTCTAGCAAGTGCCATTTAAGTGAAAAATATGATTGGTTCATGTAGAATTTTTTTGTTTCTTTTCTTAAGACAGAATTAGAAAGAAGGTGAATTTGTAAAATTAAAGGCATCGTTGGAGGTATGTACTATCGAGTAGAAGCACCCGTAAGAGAACATTTTGAAAGCATATAGAGTAGTGTTCCAGGAACCTAGAGGGATATCTCCTAAGAGGTCATTCGAACATGAGATATTACTATTTTGGAATTCTCCATTGATGAACATCAAACTATATAGAAAGTCTATTATGGAAGCATAAGAAATAAAGAAGCGATTGTAGAAACTAATAAATGAGGGCATAGTACAACCAATCACCTCACCTTGTGAGTCACTTATTATCATAGTACTTAAGAAGGATGGGGATTGGAGGATGTGTATTGAATTAGAGATATGAATAAGATCATCCTCAAAAATTGATACCCTCTTTCCAAGGACAATGATTTTCTATATCAGTTGCAACATGGCAAGTACTTCACTAAGTTGGATCTTGAATCAAGATACCACCAGGTGTAAGTGAAGGAATAAGACACCTTGAAGACCACCTTCAAAACTAGGTAAGGTCTATATGAATGGTTAGTAATGCCCTTTTTGTTTGCATAATGCACCAACTAAATTTATATAGTTGATGACTGATGTATTTCACCTCTTCACAGATTCATTTGCAATAGTGTATTTAGATGATATATTGGTTTATAGTGGTACTTGGGAAGATCATATATCACATCTCAAGTGCGTGTTAGAGACTCTGAAAAAGCATTAGTTGTTGGATATTCTTAAGAAATGTGATTTCATTCAATAGTCAATTATAGTCTATTTGGGGTATGCGATTGGTGGAGGAGAACATAAGATTGATCCTACAAAGATGGAGGCCATCACCAAGTGGCCTACTCCTAAAACTATCACTAAAATTAGGGGTTCTGTGGGGGGATCAAAATACCTTCAAAAGTTCATATCTTATTCAGTTTTGGATGCGCCTCTCAATTCGATAATAGCCAGCAACAAGGGGTTCGAGTGGGTGAAGAATCAATAGAAATATTTTTAAGAGATCAAGTAAAATATCAATTAGGAACTAGTTCTCCCAATACCTATCTTACATAACCCTTTCGAATTAGATACATATGCAAGTGGCTATGCTATGAGAACGACTTTGATGCAAGGTGGGAGGCTAGTATGCTATAATTTTGAAATGTTTAATGACAATGTACTGAACTACCCTAGATATGACAAGGAAATCTATGTCTTGGTTAAAGTTGTTAAGAAGTGGAAGCACTATCTGATGGGAAAAGAGACCATCTGTCACAATGATTACCTATCATTGCGGTATTTGTAGGATCGAAGTAAGCTACGACAAACACGACACTACAAGTGGATGGGATTTTAACAACAATTCCATTTAATTATCAATTATAAGAAGGGAATTACAAACAAGTTAGAGGACATGCTTGCAATGCCAGCCATGATCACATATTTGGGTACTCTTGGGAATACGTATCCTTTCACCCATGATGCATACAAGGAGGAATACACAGAAGATGAGGCATTCAAGGACATATTTCAATAGCTGCAAGGACAATTCCATGTAGAAGAAGGTGACATGAAGGATGACTATTATATTTAGGATTGGTTACTCTATAATCTAGACAAGATCTAAATTTCCTAAAGGTGCAGTATTTCAATTCATGAGAGAGGCTCAAACTTCCAATGTTGAAGGGAATTTTGGTATTGGAAAGATAGTTTTTGAATTAAAAGATATGTTTATTGGCATAGAATGCAAGAAGATGTTGCTTGATTTATTAGAGGATGCATACTTTGTTCTACAAGCAAGACTAGTACTAGGAATAATGACATATATCATCCCTTGCATGTTCCTACAAGACCATACACGACCATGGGAGAGCATTTCTATGGATTTTGTTACATTACCCCTCATAGGAAGGCTTAATAACATCCTTTCCTTTAAATCCTACTATAAGTCTGACATAACAGAATTTGATAAATGACCAGAGAGCCTGTCACATCACCTAAATTAGCTTTAGGTGGGATATTTCCACCAAGAGTATTTGTATTACCTGTTATAATGTTATAATAATAAGTTCAAAGGTTTATGGATTACAATATAACCTTGCCTGTTGCAAGGATAATAATAATATCAATATTAATATAATAATTGCACGAGTACGAAATATCAATATCAATATGATCGAGAACTACCCCACCTGTATTTAACGTTCTTCTTCAATAGATTTCCATAAAAAATATGTTTAATAAATCCAACTAACACATGCACAAATGTTATTCAACTTCTGTGCCAAATAGTCTCTACCAGTTAATGAGAAATTTTAATGAGATTGGCCAAAACGCCAATCGATAAGAAAACTACTATTAATGCCCAGACAGAATTTGACAGAAGACTAGTTTTGTTTTGAATGTGTTTGATTATATTAAGAAAACTAAACTGAAAACCCATATTATAAGAAATCGTCTAGATAATAAAATGCGTGGAGTCTGTTGCATTTATATATAAATTGTTGTTACAATATGTTGGGGTTTATTGCATTTATATATAAATTCCCTTTAAATATAAATTCCCTTTAAATATAAATTCCCTTTATATATAAATTCCCTTTAAATCTTGAAATGCGGCTTCTTTTAACCAGTTACAGTTACAATCAACATATATTTCATTTTAACCACAACCATGGAAACGGGGTTTAAAAATTACATCAGGACAATTCAACATTCCACGACCTCTCTATTGCTTGAAGGTCTGCATAGCTCCTTGCTTTTACTTCATGAACCTCGAGATTTTTTCCCAATGTGTTCTATGTTCTATCCATGTTGACGATGAATCTAGGAGAAAAACAAAAATAGAATATCATGAGCATCAAATTCATGTTTCTTAATGATGCATAATAAAATAAGTTATATTGCCACTCAAAGGAACGCTTAATAACTTTCTTTCCTTTAAATCCTACTATAGGTCTGACATGACAGAATTTGATAAATGACCAGAGAGCCCTGTCAGATAACCTAAATTAGCTTTAGCTGGGATATTTCCACCCAGAGTAATTGTATTACCTGTTATAATAATCAGGTCAAAGGTTTATGGATTACAATATAACCTTGCCTACTGCAAGGATAATAATAATATCAGTATTAATATAGTAATTGCACCGAGTACGAAATAATTGTGATTAAAATCAATATCAATATGATCGATAACTACCCCACCTGTATTTAACATTCTTCTTCAATGGATTTCCATGTTTAATAAATCCAACTAACACATGCACAAATGTTATTCAACTTCTGTGCCAAATAGTCTCTACCAATTAATGAGAAATTTTCAAAAATTGTCTCTACCAGTTAATGAGAAATTTTAATGAGATTGGCCAAAACGCCAATCGATAAGAAAACTAATATTAATGCCCAGACCGAATTTGACAGAAGACTAGTTTTGTTTTGAATGTGTTTGATTATATTAAGAAAACTAAACTGAAAACCCATATTATAAGAAAACCTACAATAATCAATTTCCATACACTAACTATAATAAGAACGTTCATCAATGTAGTAATCGGCCAGCTTTTGAAATCGTCTAGATAATAAAATGCGTGGAGTCTGTTGCATTTATATATAAATTGTTGTTACAATATGTTGGGGTTTATTGCATTTATATATAAATTCCCTTTAAATATAAATTCCCTTTATATATAAATTCCCTTTAAATCTTGAAATGCGGCTTCTTTTGCGCTTTGCTTTGGTGCCCGCCATTGGGGGTTCTCTTTTCCTGCATACCTCGCTTTACATTCACATCGGTTGGTTTTGGCTTTTCAATTGCATTGTCGCGATTTTGCTTTCCATTCACCATGGTTGGTTTGGTTGGTTGGTTTGCTTTCCATTCACAATGGCTGATTTTGATTCGCGATTTATGCACATCCATATGGTTTACAACATCAAGTAACTTGGTCCTTTTTTCCGGTGTTATCGTTGGATGCTGACTCTGTATACATTTTTTGGGAAAATCTTGATGTTTTTTAGTTGTTTCTTTGAGCTCTCGAGAAGGCGAACTTTTCTCATCCATAAGAGAATTAATCTCTCCTCGCAATGTGTTAATTGTCTTTTCAGACTGTTTCTCCTCCATCACTTTGTATTTATTGACATACTCCATAAGAGAATTAATCTCTCCTCGCAATGAATTGACTGTCTTTGCCTGTTCTTCTTTCTCCTTGAACAATTCAGAGTGTTTCTCCTCCATCACTGTATACTTCTTGACAGACTCTTCCATAAAAGAATTAATCTCTCCTCGCAATGACTGAACTGTTTTTGCCTGTTCTTCTTTCTCTTTGAACAATTTAGAGTGTTTCTCCTCCATCACTTTATATTTCTTGACAGACTCCATAAGAGAATTAATCTCTCCTCGCAATGAGTTAACTGTCGTTGCCTGTTCTTCTTTCTCCTTTAACAATTCAGAGTGTTGCTTGACATTTTCATCCACCTGTTGTTGAAGGCTACTAATTTCTTTTTCCATCATTGCATTGTGTTTAAGTAAAGCCTCGAACCTCTCTGCCTTGCTTGCAGACACAGCTTCCAACGCCTGCTTTTCATCTTCCATGCTAACCATTTTTTCACTGTACTTATTCAACTGGGCCTTCAAAGACTCCCCTTCAGTCTTCAGCTCTCTATTTGTCTCGTTGAGCGACTGTTTCTCGTTAGCCATTAACTCGAGGTTTTTCTGTAGCTCTGCAATCCTGCTCAACAGGTTCTCCTTCTCAACATTAAAAGCTTCATGTGCCGTTTGGCTTCTTCTACTGATCTCGGCAGTCTCCTTTTTGGCTGCTCCAATCTGTGTTACAAGAACATCCTTTTCCAATTTCCGACCTTTATTGTTTTCCTCTAATTCTGCAGATATCGCTTCAATTCGATTTTTCAACTGCAAAACAGTAGCCTCCAAATTCTTTTTACCAAGATTCACAGCTTTACAATCGTCTTCTTTCGCAGAAATTTCGGTATTGAATCTTTCCTCAGCTTCAAGCAATTGTTTACCTGCTTGAGAAATCGCAGCTTGGTATTCCCCATATTTCCTTCCATGCTCTTTTTCCATCGTTGCATTTTGTTTAAGCAAATCCTCCAACCTCTCTGCTTTGCTTACAGACATAGCCTCCAAGGCTTTCTTTTCATCTTCCATCCTAACCAGTTTTTCACTGTACTCATTCAAATGGGCCTTCAAAGACTCCGCTTCAGTAATTAGTTCTCTATTTGCCTCGCTCAGTGACCCTTTCTCGCTAACCGTCAACGCGAGGTTTGTTTGTAGCTCTGCAAGCCTGGTCAACAGGTTCTCCCTCTCCGCATTAAAAGCTTCCTGTGCCATTTGGCTGCTTCTACTGATCTCGGCAGTCTGCTTTTCGGCTGCTACAATCTGTGATAAAAGCACATCCTTTTCCAATTTCCGACCTTTGTTGTTTGCCTCTAATTCTGCAGATCTCGCTTCGATTTGATTTTTCAACTGCAAAACAGTAGTCTCCAAATTCTTTTTATTAAGATTCACTGCTTTACACTCGTCTTCTTTCGCTGAAATTTCGGTATTGAATCTTTCCTCAGCTTCCAGCAATTGTTTACCTGCTTGAGAAATCGCAGCTTGGTATTCCCCATATTTCCTTCCATGCTCTTTTTCCATCGCTGCATTTTGTTTAAGTAAATCCTCCAACCTCTCTGCTTTGCTGACAGACATAGCTTCCAACGCTTTCTTTCCATCTTCCATCCTAACCAGCTTTTCACTGTACTCATTCAAATGGACCTTCAAAGACTCCACTTCAGTAGTTAGTTCTCTATTTGTCTCACTCAGTGACCCTTTCTCGCTAACCGTCAACTCGAAGTTTGTTTGTAGCTCTGCAAGCCTGATCAACAGGTTCTCCCTCTCCGCATTAAAAGCTTCCTGTGCCATTTGGCTGCTTCTACTGATCTCGGCAGTCTGCTTTTCGGCTGCTGCAATCTGTGATAAAAGCACATCCTTTTCCAATTTCCGACCTTTATTGTTTGCCTCTAATTCTGCAGATCTCGCTTCAATTTGATTTTTCAACTGCAAAACAGTGGTCTCCAAATTCTTTTTCTCAAGATTCACTGCTTTACACTCGTGTTCTTTCGCAGAAATTTCTGTATTGAATCTTTCCTCAGCTTCAAGCAATTGTTTATCTGCTTGAGAAATCGCAGCTTGGTATTCCCCATACTTTCTTCTATGTTCTTTTTCCATCGTTGCATTTTGTTTACGTAAATCCTCCAACCTCTCTGCTGTGCTTACAGACCCAGCTTCCAACGCCTGCTTTTCATCTTCCATGCTAACCATCTTTTCACTGTACTGATTCAAAACGGCCTTCAAAGACTCCGCTTCAGTACTTAGCTCTCTATTTATCTCGACCAATGACCCTTTCTCGCTAACCACCGACTCGAGGTTTGTTTGTAGTTCTGCAATCCTACTCAACAGGTTCTGCTTCTCGGCATTAAAAGCTTCCTGTGCCATTTGGCTACTTCTACTGATCTCGGCAGTTTTCATCTCGGCTGCATCAATCTGTGATAAAAGCATATCCTTTTCCAATTTCCGACATTTATTGGTATCCTCTAATTCTGCAGATCTGGCCTCAATTTGATTTTTCAACTGGAAAACAGTATCCTCCAAATTCTTTTTGTCTGCTTTACATTTATCTTCTTTCGCAGAAATTGCAGTATTGAATCTTTCCTCAGCTTCCAGCAATTGTTTGCCTGCTTGAGAAATCGCAGCTTGGTATTTGGCATCCTTCCTTTCAAGTTCTTTTGTGAATTCTTTCTCAGTCTCCTTCAATTCTTCAGTCATTCTCCTTGCAGATTCAATATTTTCTGATCGCATTTCAGTGAGATTTTTTGACAAAACAGCGTTTTCTTTTCTTACGTGGGTGATTTCTTGCGCAAGCTTGCCATTGAGTATCTGCAGATTCAAAACCTTAACATCTTCGCTGGTGGGGTAAGGGGGTCCATTTGCAACTTTACCCTTTTCTTCTAAAGGTCTCTTCCCCATGCCCTTCTTGTTATTGCCTGTCATCTTGTTCACTGACGAGGCCTACCTTCCTACGGATCCACAAATTTGCGATATAGGATATACCAGAGGAAGATAAATACCTCTTTCTTGAAAATAAATGGATTTATTATGTAAGCCGTATAGCATATAGAATAGGAAAATCAATATCTCTTTCTTGAAAATAAATGGCTTGCTACAACAAGACTCCCCCTAAAAGCTCCCTCTTTTATTGTGCGCTGCAACAAACAACTAACCCTTGCAAATTGGACAAAGGAAGTTCTCAAACAATGCGAAGAATTATAAGATAGACACTCAGAAAGCTATTATCATTTGGTGCATTACATGGAGATTTGAGTCATCTATAAATAATCAACTGGAATTTTTCGTAGTCCAAAAAGTATTAAAAAAAATTCATGTCCGCTCTTAACTTTTCAAAATTAAAAAAGTAATTAAATATATAAAACCGATATAGATTTAACTTAAACCTAAATCTATCAAGAATCTAGAGCCATCCAATTAAGAAATTTATTACACATCAACAAATTGGATCTATATATGGTGGTATAAGATAATTTAATATTAATAGCCTTATTGTGAAGTGGTAGGGTTTGCTTCATATCTAGCTGCAATATGGGTTATGAAGTAATATGTAATTTTTAAACTTAGCTTTTTTATGTGAATGTGCAATAGAAAATATAATAATGAAATACCAAAAAATTTCTAATACAATTACACATGTTTCATTAAAATAGCTTTACATCGCTAAACATGGCTCTACATGTACATGTCCAGTCCTCGAACCACCACACTAAGTTATCTTGGGTTTATTAGATGGATATGGACAAATCGAATCTAGGTTTTGAAGATCAAGAAAGGTTATCAATCTCTAAACAACATCAAGGAAGGTAAGCAAATCCCTTTGTGCACCACACAAGGATTTTTAGAATCAAGGGCTATGTAAAATGGCTTTTTAGAATCAAGGGCTATGTAAAATGACACTGAGTCGCATCTGTGTAGGGGTTTTTGGCAATTGACTTGGATACGGATGCCATTATAATGCTTAAACACCATCCATTGATCATTGAGCCTTGACCATCGTCGAAGAATGAAAAAAACGCATTAGGATGTTTTTTTTAATTTTTGAGGACCCTTTCATAGGTGGTTTCTAAACTTTAGAGTTGATATATGTGCCATGAGTAGTTTTTATGCAGTGGAAATGTGTTTTGAGGCATAAACATGGTAAGTAGGTAAACACTATCCTTGTTCCCTAATTGAACCTTTTTTAGATCAATCATTGTGAACAAAACCTAAAAACCATGACACAATCTCTCTTTAGGGTGTCTTTGGCTTTTGAGTTGAATTTATGTTCCATTACGAGATCTTGGTCACTATAGATGGGTCTTGAGTCCTTGAAGATACTATAGGAATCAAAAGAAGAGCCTCAAACCCCAACCCTTACTTATTAGTAATGGGATTCCTCCCCGACAAAGTGGTCCGGGAGAAAGCCCATTACTAACATGGACGCTTAGTTTTTATGGAGAAGTCAGCGTCCAAGTGGACCTTTATGCATTGAATCATGCGCAAAAATCGTTGAATCCATTGGAGCCGAGCTTCATTGTAGAAGCCAATATTGGAACATGGTTATGTTGCAGGAATCGTTGGATCCATTGAGGCTTGCATCTTGTTGCATAGGTCATTGAAGCCACCGAGACTCGATTGCAGAGTTTGCAGACCAAGTGGTTGTAGCCAAGTAAAAAAAAACCCTAAATTCTTGGAAGCCATAAAACTAGAGTCCAAGTACATAAAACTCAAGCACGCCATGGTATGATATGAAATTATAAAATTATAGCATAGAGTTTGAGTGCATGCTTTATATTACATATTGGTTATGTTCCATATGGTTTCCATTTAAAACTATGATATTATTCAAATATTTAAACGCATAACTTAGTCCTATATGAAGACATATTGAGGAGTTTTCAAACATGAAAAGGGGTTATCATAGTTTTGGCATATATGCTGAGTAGAACTGACGAAGGGCCAAAAATACTTTGGTATACGGGCATAAACCTTTTAGAATAATGTGCCTCATATTTCCTTTGGATATACTTTATTATAGTTTTTATTAAACTAAGAGAGCCTCATCCCTATGGATTTCATATTGAAGTTGTTATAAAACTAGTGTAAGCCCATAATCTACATGGCTATGGTATTATTGAAGCCATTATTTCAATATGGATTTTTCATGGAAACTATGGAAGTAATCCTTTTCAAATATTGAAGTCATTATCCTATATGCAATTGAGAAGAGTTTTGAGATCGTTCGGTCTAATCCTTGATGCATTGTTTATAGCATGAATTGGTCATGTGCACATCACTTGTAAAAGGTTTTGAACGTTATATGCACATATCACTTGTAAAAGGTTTTGAACGCTATATGCACTTTTGTATAGTGGATATAAAGACTATACAGTCTTCCACTCACGCACTTATATTGACATTTTTGAAGTAGTCATGTGCAAATGTATAATAGTTTTAAAAAACTGGCGCACTTATAAAGTTGGTTTATAATTCGAAGGAAAAAATAAGCATGTGCAATTACTTGAAGGTGGAATGTTATAGACCATAGAGTCTTCAATGATTATATTTTTGTTGGAAAGATTGTAATTATGAACATATGACATTGCTTTAGGACTTCATGTAACGGAATCATATGCTTCCTGAGTCATTATTGAGCAACTGTTGTTCTTGAGTTCATAATACACTCTTGGAACATCAAGGAAAGTGCTACCTTGCTTGTCTCCTGCAGTTCATGGTCAGATGTTTATGAGTTGCGACTATGTACATTGAAGCAATTGTTGGTCCTTAAGCACTTTTCATCTGATGAATTAAACTGAAAGGTTTGAACGAGAGTGGGACTTTTGCAGAAGCAGTTGTGTTAGAAAAGAAACAACTACAAGTGTTGGTCTTTTAGCATTTTCCATCCGAGGAATGATTGTGAAGGACTTGAAGAAAAGTGTGGTATTGCATAAGCACATCTTGTGCATTTTGAGAGTGGATATTCAAAAAAGACTAATGCAGGTGAAAAATCCACTATTATGTAAAGCTTTTATGCATTTTGTTATGCATCATATTAATATACCCATCATGCGAGTTTTGAGCGAGACCGAAGACATATCAAATTATTTTGGTGAACTACATTACCATATGCGTGTGAAACTGAATGGTTGATGTTTTTTATTTCTCTCATTTGACTTATTGTATTGAAGATAATTTCAAACATTGTTTCTCATTTTCATATGCAAATAATCGTTAATTAAAAGTCATTTTTGCATACTATAATTTCACCCTGTTTACGGATCACAAAAAATGTCGTTTAGTGCCTCAAAATGGCCTTAGAAGTTCAGGACGCAAAAAATACACAAAAATGATACCAAGATGGAAAAAGGTGTTCTAATCCAATGGACTAGGTGGGTGTCCAGTAATACGCACTTCGATTAGTTCTACACCCTTAGGAATCAATGGTATCCATTCCGTTAAGTGCCCCCATCAAATGGGGAAACTGTTGTTGAACTCGATGTTTTTTGAGCCACTTACCTTGGTGTAGGAGATTCCCTCCTTTGACAATCGGATAGATTTGGATCATCTTTTGGTCAGTTCCCTTAACCTATGTGGCAACGAGCCGATCAATACTACCCTATTCCATTAGTCAATACTGGGATCTATAGGTTTCAGTTGCTCGACCACCTCTGATGTGTCCAATAGTGGTTGAAAATATGGCCGAAGGAGGTCCATATTGAACACTAGGCTAAATCCAAGGAACACTACTACATATGGCTCAAAAGTCTCACGAAAGTTTGCCACAAAACAGTTAAAATTGATGCTTTCGTGGAAAAAATTGAAAATTTCCACGACAATCGTCGCTATTGCCACGGATGAACTTTTCATCTCTTTAGCCATGAAGGTTCGTCTCTATAGCCATGCAAATTCCATCCGTCGCTATAGCCACGAAAAGTCGAAAATAAAACTTTTTTTGTTTTACTTTTGTAATGGTCATTGACTTTTTGTTTTTTTGGAATTTGACCGTTGTGCATTTTCGCCGGAACCGCGACCCTCATTGATCTATAAATACATGTTCTTAATTCATATTTTCAGAATCATTTGTTAAAGTTGCAGTGATCTTTCTATTGGTTTTTTGTTCTGCGAGTTCAAGAGTCCGATACTGGTTTGACACATTGAATTTTTGGTCTCATTCGTTTTCCAGGTTAGTTTAACTACAATGCACTAGTCTTTTTTTTGTTGCACCCTTTATGTTCCAACTAGGGCTTCAATGCAGATCTCATTTTTCTCTTTCTCTACCTCTTTATCCATGTATCCTCCATTTATAATCCATGTGGGTGGCAAGGTTAATGCTATGAATGCATGCATGTCACACAAATGTTGTCCATGCATGATATTTCCTCATGCATTTTTGCTTTCACGTGTTTTAATCCCTAATTTAAGGATTTTGAGATGTGGTTTTGGTTGTTGTTTATAACATTTGTATTTATCCATGGTCCCTCTTTAGAATAACCATGAGGCTTATGCTTTTCTTCAAGACAAAGTGTGGCCATGTATGTAAAAACATGCATAACAATAATTTGGATCTAGTTGGCTTCACATGTTCCATTAATTCTAACTAGGAGTACCTTTTAACATGTTCCATTAATTGTAACTAGGACTACCTAGTATTCATATTCTTTACATCAATGGTGTAACATATCCATATAAAATACCTAACAAAATATTTGAATTCTTAGGTGTCCATTTTGCCTTCCAAACCTCTCTTATGGAAAAATGGGAAGTAATGGTGTATAGGGTACATAAGAACATATATAAGTGGATCACTAAACTCGTGGTATTAGAAATCGAAGATAAAATTGAAACCAAAGTTATGGTAGCCAACCATGTTTATGATTCTTCATGTTGGGTCCCAACAAAGTGAGCCTATGCACACCTAGAAAAGGATATTAACATATTTTTATGGGTTTAATCTAATCAAAATACATGACTTCATTAGTCTAGGTAGTAGTTATGTTATACCCCAAAACTATTTAGGGTGTTAGGTACCATTAGAACTAGGGTTCAAGGAGGGTCATTGGGAAAAAATGTACAATAAGGATTTCCTCTTGATATTATATTAGTAACCCCCTACAAGGTAAAAAATCAAGGAACGTTTGTTGCACAGAGTGTTTAAAAGCCAAAATAAGTTCTCAAGCCCTTCCTAACATCAAAAGAACCATGTCTTAGAAATGACTTCTCTATTAATACTCATTTATTATGGTGGTATAATTTGATTCTTCATGTAGGTAAGGAAATGGTTGAAATCTTGTGATTCTTTCAACAAGTCTCTTTCAAGAAGGAATTTATTTGGCTAATGATTCTTTGATACACCATCCTAGGTTTTGATGTCTTGGGCCTATTGATTTGTTGTTAAATCTTGGACTTACAACATCTAATGCCTCATTGAGAGAATGGAAATTGGGATAAACCACTACTTTTCCAAAAGAAAATTCAACCATGTAATAAAAATTCCTTTACACCAAGATTCTTCTTGACGTGTGATTGAAGAAAGCTTGGACATTGAAATCCAAGAAAAATACTTTGTTATTTTTCTTAAATAGTGTTTGGAATCCTATCTTTAGAATCAATATATAAAAACACTTTTTATTTAGATATTGTTGCTTGGAGGTATCCATGTGGATAAACTATTGACAATATTGGGAGAAAAAACCCCATGCTTTCTACAATCTCGGTGAAAAAATATTGAGCATATTGTCTAGATATGTCCTCTTTCTAGGAATGTAGAGACATAATCATAGTTTGCATGTCAATAATATTTTCTTGCTTCTTCAACATGGTGAGATACTATTATAGGAAATTTATTATCATTGGCCATTAGCCACTTAACAGACCTTCATTATACAAATTTCATCTAGAATCATATATTTCACCCCATTTACATATATATAAATTGAATCAGGATTCTCCTCATTTTTCCTAACCATAGATAAAATTTGTAAAATTTATCTATATACCATTTGATGGGAATCTCCATTTTTTTAATCTTTTCCAATATATGTAGCAAATTTTATTAAAAATCAGAGGAAAAATACATAATTTTAAACTTAGACACCATAATTCTCCAATTCATGGTCTTGTTTTTTAACATTGCTTGTGATTCAAGCATAACTTATGTCTCCATAATTAGGTTTCTCATTCCAATGTCGCACATGAAAATATCTTTCTTTTAGGGTCTTTTATTCCTTTAAACCCAAGATTTTTTATTTATCTCACCTATCTAATAAATCAAATTATCTAGATTTATCTTAAATTTGAATATCTTGGGGTATATGATCAAGGTGCTCCTCTTAAACTAGAAATAGTTGTTATTATCCATTCCTAAACGTTTTAAGATCCTTTTAGTATTTGTTACTCTTTTTGTAATGTCCCCATTATATTCCCATTATTCTCCTTTAATATATATTATATACTCTATATATTCAATTTAGACGTATGTTATATATTGATTGATGAGTTTTTTTTGTTGTTATAGGATATCAGAATGTCAAATAAATATACTTGGGAAGAAAACAATAGGACGTATGCTGAGGCTAAGGCAGCATTGGAGGCGAAGGGTGATGGAAAGTATTATTGCCCTTGCAATGATTGCAGAGGTTTGCGAACTAGAAGAATTGTAAGAACATCAGCTGAAAAACATTGTAAGGAGAAGGGGCATGCTGAAGGGGGGTATGAATACCATCCCTTGGTAAGACGTTATTCGTTACATATTGTACTTCTTGTAATAGTACTGATAATGTAATCACAATTTTTTTTATCATTTTAAATATATGTCTTGTATATTATACACTGATGTTATTGCATTGTTTGTAAATATAAAGACAATGTCCCCAAGATGTCGACCGCCAGAGAGCTATTTGCCACATAATAGTAGAAATACTATTTTACAAGATGACGAGCATGGAGATCATGTTATTGAAGATCGAGTTCTTAATGATCCTATGGACGAAGATGACGCTATTGATACTAATGGTGAAGATGAGATTAATAGATTGATGCAAGACACATTTGCTCCATTGGATGAGGACAACCACCATGATTTTCATGATGTTCCTTTTCTCGAGAAGTCCCAAGAACCTCTTTATGAAGGCTCAACAACCAATATTCTATCTGCTATATTGTTGTTGGTGAACTTGAAGGTTTTGAATGGTTTATTAAACACTTGTTTCACACAGCTCCTAAGGTATGTAAATTTGATTATTTTTCTCTATTTTTAGTGTTAATTAATTTGTAACTTAGGGATATGAAATATTTATGACGTATATTGTTTACATTTCACTTTTTGTCAATGTTGCAGATTGTTGGGTGAATTTCTATTACCACCTTCAAATAATTTACCATGCACAAGTCAAGAGGTATTCTTGGTTATGAAAGAAATTGGAGTGGAGTATCAGTCTATTCATGCATGTCCTAATGATCATATTATATATTATGGACAATATGCATTAGAAAACAAATGCCCACAATGTGAAATTAGTAGATATCGAACTGATCAATTAACAAAAGAGGTCCCTCGCAAAGTTCTTCGATATATTCCCATAATGCCACGTTTCCAACGACTATTCAAGTGCCAAAGTATAGCACAGTTTATGGATTACCATGCGAAGAACAGAAGTGAATATGGTGTTCTTTGAATGCCTGCAAGTGGTTCTGCATTGAAGAACATCGAAGAAAAATGGCCAATTTTTAAAGATGAATCTCGTAATGTTAGACTTTCATTGGCAGCTGATGGTTTCAATCCATTTCGTGAGCTTCGTTCTACTTACTCAGTGTGGCCCGTTTTCGTCATAAACAATAACCTACCTCCTTGGATGACGATTAAGAGAGAGCACACAATGTTGGCAAGGATTATTCCAGGTATTTTTTTTAAGCTATAATTATATTATTTCATAAAGTTATTTGTTTAATTGCTGCATGAGAACACCTTTTATATATTTGGATGGATAACTAAATAGCAATATTGTATGTTTATTGATCAATTAGGTAAGTACCAAGTTAAAGATATGAATGTATATATTGAGCCTCTTATCGATGAGCTATTGAAGTTATGGGCTGGAATCACTATGTATGACATCTCTAGACCAATAGGGAAGAAACAATTTCATTTCCATGGAAATCTTGCATGGACAATTCATGACGCTCCTGGGTTAACACATTTTTGTGGTATGTAACTTTATGTTGCACGTCGTTAAAATTATATGTTTTTAAGGTAAGAAACATGCATTTTTTTCGAATTAATAATGTTTTGATGCTATAACATTAATACATATATCTCCCAGGTCTTCAAACAAAGGGAAACTTTGGATGTCCAGTATGCAGTCCTATGATAAAATCTCATCGTTCAATAATTTTAGAAAAGGAGGTGTTCGATGAGTATAGGCACTTCCTCCCTAAGAACCATAGGTACCGAACTATCGAAAAAACAAAATTCAATGGTAAAGAAGAGAATGCAAAGAAACCACGAAGAATGGCACCTCACCTATGGAAGTTGGAATATAACAGAAATCGTTGAGGTATGGAAATTGTATATGTAGCATACAATATGTTCACGTAATATTATGATTTTTATATTTTTACTGAATTTTCTCTACCATGGGTGTCATGAATTATTGTTAATGTGTTTTCGTTTATGTTTAATGATTTATTTAAGGCATGAATGGGCTTCCATGAGGAATGAAGAGTTATCCCATACAATTCAGTAGGTTGCCTTACTACGGGCACCTACAAATAGCTCATTTGTTTGATACAATGCATATGGGGAAGAATGTAACATAAATGATATGGCGGACATTAGATGGAAGGTCAGACAAATATAAAATTGGAAAAATTTGTAGTGACATTGCAGAAGCCAACCACGCATTGCAAAGTGTAATTATTTCCAATGCCGAAAATGGGAACTAGAATATTAGTCCTCCATGGTTATTGACGAAGCAACAAAGCAATGCTATAAAAGAGGGCATTCAGAAAATAAGGTTTCCGACGGGGTTTTCGTCGAACATACAAAATATCTTAACCAAAAAGGTGATTTTGGCGGTGTTAAAACTCATGACTGGCATACATTCATTAAGGTAATTATTTACGTATATAATTTCCATTATGTAAATCTTTTTAGTAATTGTTCTCTCCTATTTGGATACATTCGATAATGATTTGATTTTTTTCTACAGTACGTTCTACCTCTGGCTCTCCTAGATAGAGTTGACGAAAACATAAAACAAGTTATATATGATCTTGGTAAATACATGAGGTAATAACAATTTTATATGAACGAAAAAAGTTCGTTCTTTTGGTTGGACTGCTTAATGACATATTGTGTTTTACAGCTTGGAACTTTATTATATATTATATGCCTCAATTTGGTTGATCATTCATGTTATTTTATTGCATCTTTTGTAGGTGGATTTCATCTAAAGAAATCCAGAAATAAGATATTAGGTATTGGAAAAGAGAAATTCCTCGTCTAATGTGTGAAATGTAGAAGTATTTACCTCCGGCATTTTTCAATGCATAAGAACACTATCTGATACACCAAGTTGAGGAGATTGAATTGTGTGGACCTGTAAACTCAAGGTCAATGTGGATGGTGGAAAGGGATTTGAAGTCATTGAAGGATTTTGTTAGACAAAGAGCATGCCCTGAGGGTTCTATGGTGCAGGGCTATATGCTATATCAATCCATCATGTACATTAGTCAGTATCTTCCAAATTTAGCAAAAAATATCAATCTACCTCGCATTTGGCATGTCAACTCCATCAACAAATTTGAAGGGGAGGTCCTGTTGGGGAAAGGTATAAAGAGGAAAGTGAAACGTAATTGAATGGTGTACATTTTATTTATTATACAATTAATTTTTCAATTGATGTAATTTGTATTATTCCAACAGTATTTTAAGGTAAACTTAATTTCCTTTAATGATAACTAATTTACAATTCTTAATTTTTTTTTTCATATAGTTGGTCGCATGTGGGATGCAATACATTTATACATTGCAAACAATCTTGATTGGATGGAGGAATGGATTGAACGATGTACAAAATACTATGGTACCTTATCATGGGAAGGGGTTAGTAAAATGATTAAAACAATGCATCATCATCGAGAAGAATATCCCAAACTTACGCAAAGGGAAATTGATTTAGCAAGCAGTTTAAAAGATAAAAAGGAAAGTATATTTACCCTGCTCATTTTTTCGTTGTTTCACATTGTATCAAAATATTTATCTCGTTTATGTCTTCTTATATATTTATTTACTGAGACGGGCATGATGCAGCTGATACCTCACAATGCTATGTGGTGCAATGGTTGTAAATTTCGCATCAAAAAGTTGGATGACAAGAGGAAAACATTTGATTGTGGGATAACTGCAGTTTTTCAAGTCACTAATGTTTCCTCTAGAAGTGAAAAGCATCCAGAAGTATCTGAAAATAGGTAATATGGTTATTTGGAAGATATAATTGAGTGTGACTTTAATTCCTTTAAAGTAGTTCTGTTTGAGGTCAAATGGTACAGGCTACGAATGAATGAACGTGATCCCGAAAGAACTGTTATTGAGCATAACAATGGATTTACCATGGTTAATTCAAGGGAACTTTAACCAGATACAGATCCTTATGTTCTTCCATGTCAATGTGAGTAGGTCTTTTACTCAGAGGTTCCAGGTAAATCAGGTTGGTCATACATTGTTAGATATGGTCCAAGAGGAAGACCAGTCAAGTATAACGCAGTAGAGGAAGAAGACAATGTTGAAGAAGAGGGTGATGCAGATCAGGAGCAGTTGGCCGTCGACTTAAATGTGTCAGATGAAGAATCTGATCAAGAAGTTGATCATCCAAATGATGTAGCAGACAATGGAATTGACATTGATGATGAATATCTAACCGAAAATGACATTGATCATGATCCCGCTATGAGCGATCTTTTCAACGATAGCGATTCTAAACCAGATGACGATACAGATGCTGAGTTAGATGAAGAAGACTATGAATGACATTGTAGCAATGTTGGAATCTAGGAGGTACGTGAGAACATCTTTTTGCATAATGTATTATGTTTATGACTATTTATTTATGTTTAAACCATCGTTATCATCATCAATATCATCATCACCATCATCAAAATCTCCATCTCCATCGTCATCATCATCTTCATCATGATCATGATCATGATCATCACCACCACCACCACCACCACCACCATCATCATATTCATCATCCTCATCCTCATCCTCATCATCTTCATCATCATCATCATCATAAACCTCGTCATCATCATCATCATCATCATCGTCATCACCATCATAATATCTGTCATCATCATCATATCCACCACCACCAGCACCATCATGATCATCATCTTCACCACCACTAGCACCATCATGATCTTCATCTTCATCATCATATTCATCATCATGGTCATCATATTCATCATCCTCATCCTCATCATCATCATCTTCATCATCATCATCATCACCATCATCACAATCTCCATCATCATCATCATCTTCATCATGATCATCATCTCCACCACCACCATCATCATATTCATCATCCTCATTCTCATCATCATCATCTTTGTCATCCTCATCATCTGTTACATCCTAATCTTCCACCCTGTCAACATCAGCATTATTTGTCTTGTAGGATCCATTTCAGTGACTCAGATCCACTTATATCCTTCCGAGATACTATTTTGCCCTATTTTTATTCCTACCCGCATGTTGCATCACTATAGCATGCGTACCCGCGAGTTGCATCACTATAGCCCGCGAGTATCAAGTAAAATGGTAAAAACCACTATTAATTACTTTTTACTCCCAAAAAGCAGTCATTGGATGACCTTTGGCTCTCCATCTGCCCGAGTAATGTCTTGATGTGTCCTTTCACCTACCTTTTAGAGGGCTATATATTGAGCACATATGGCTTATGGACGGGAGGAAGAAGAGAATAGCAAGAGAACTCTAGTGGATTTTTTCCCTATCTTGAGTCTGCACTCATTGATCCTTGTAGTTGTGAACCCCTTATGTTCACCTTCCAAAATCCTATCTAGTTTGAGTTTGCAATTCATGGAGGATTGAAGTGGTGGAGGCACAAGTGGATTTATCTAGATCTTGGTTCAAATTGGTTGCTGGCAAGAGGTCGTATCACTTTGTACTTCTTCTTGTTCATTAATAGAAATACTCATATTCTCATCCATCATGTTGTGAATGTTGTTTATTATACATTGGGTTACATTTGCTTGTGATATTATGGACCATTGTTATTGATAATGTTAATGTCAACTATATATTATATGTACTTGTTGGATATTGGCTGTCAAGACTAATTTGCAGATTTCAAGTGCATGGATTGAAAGCTCCAACGGGGATCTACATCAAACATTTGGATCGAGGTTGGTTACATTTCTCCATTATCTTAACATTGTCATTTATTATAGCATTGCTTTGAGAATTGAGTAGATTTCTGGTACTCATCTATCTGTTGTGGTATTCCCAAGCCATAGTGAGTTTTCTCCAATACATCATCATCATCATCATCATAAACCTCATCATCATCGTCATCACCATCATCACAATCTCTATCATCATCCTCATCTTACTCATGATCATCATCTTCACCACCACCGGCACCATCATGATCATCATCTTAACCATCATGATCATCATACTCATCGTCTTCGTCGTCATCATCATCATCATCATCATCATAATCCTTGTCATCAATATCATCATCATCATCATCATCATAATCCTTGTCATCAATATCATCATCATCATCATCATCATTAGCATAATACTCTATATATTTTGATTTAATATTGCGTTGGAATTAATGTATTGTATTGGTACGTATAAATTAACTGCTATAACACATTTTTTTTTAGATAGATTTTGTCGGGTTATCGGGAATTGAGAGTGATGTGAGGGGGGGGAGGGGCCATAAGAGATTCCACCTTCACGTGGTTGGCCTTATTCAGTAAAGAATATTACATTATTCTCAGAACAAAGAGAAGATCAGTAATGCAATGCATAGTTATGATAGTGATGATGATGGACATGATGATGATCATCATCATCATGATCAACATCATCATCATAATCATCATCCTCATCACCATCTTCATCATCAGCAGCAGCATCAGAATCATCATCATCATCCATCATCCTCATCATCATCATCACCATCATCATCATCATCCTCATCCTCATCCTCATCCTCATCCTCATCCTCATCCTCATCATTAGCATCATCATCATTAGCATCATCATCATCATCATCATCATCATCAATATCATCATCATCATCATCATCATCGTCGACATCATCATCGTCATCATCATCATCATTGACATCATCATCATCATCATCATCGTATTAAATAGCACTAAAGTTGTATCATCATCATCAAGAAACTAATGGCTATATCTCTTAAATAACACTAAAGTTGTATTAAATAGCACTATATATTTAAAAGTTGTATTCATCCCCATGGATTTATGTTTAACACATATTTTAAATGAAACGGCTCCTTTTATGAGTAAATGAAGTTACCTTCGTGCGTGCGTAATTTAATGTAAATCATTTCCAATTTAATCTTTGAATCTGAGCAAGGTGGGTTTTATGCCCGGAACACTTTTCCTCAGCTTAGACAACGGCCATACCTTCTCCGACCTTTGGTGCTCTTAGTAGTGGTTTGAAAGGTATACAATTAGAGGATGCCAAGCCTATCATGACAATGATGATGGTGGATGAGAAGCTTGTCATGAGTTCCCTTAAGAGAAACATCAATGTGACTCGCATAACCAACCCTACATGCGAGGAAACCAAAATTCGCCTTTGGGGCCTCCCAAGCAGCACCAACGCCTAAAACACGACTCCCTTACAAGACATCAATAAATGTATGTGCTTGGAGATTTTATGGGTTTTACATGAGAACCAACTCTCAATTTACCTCTATTGTTTATGAATGTTATTGCTTATGATCTTTTTGTAAGCCTATTAGAATTTTGGTGATCTTCAATACTTTAAGTATTTTGCTTTGTAGCTCATTAGTGGCAAAGCATGAACATTCTTTGTGTAACCTAAAGGAGGAAGATTGCAATTTCTTTTTGGATCATGGCTTGGGCAGTGTCTTTTTTTAAAACACCCAAAGCTATCTATCTTTATATGTCTATGCAAATTTTTTGATAATATAATATAAAATCTAACTTAATAAAAAACATATATTCCTTGAAATCATATTTATCTATTCTTTAATTAAATTAATAACTTATATTTAATAAAACTTTACAACTTTATTAAATTTGTAAAATACAACATAACAATTTTATATATGCAAAACCTTACCAGTACTTAGATATTTCACATATGTGGTGAATGCAATGAGAGGGAACGTTAGGTTCAAAGACTTAACTTTATCTTGAGAATAGTGTCCAGAATCAATCATTCTGATCTTTCTAATGTAAATTGATGGCCTTTCATATGAAACGATACTCTCGAAAATGAAATGATGGTGTGCACGTCTATGTATTCACTTAATCATTTATTGATTACTCGAATGTGAAATTGGAAATACTAGCACAAGCAACAAAACATAGACATTGTTTGAGCCCGATGATTCGAATCTGTGACCTTTTGCAGCCCGACGATTCGAACTTGTGACCTTTTGCAGCCATGGATGGAGTGTGTAACCCTTCCACGACAGTGTCAATTCCCAAGGTAAGAAGAGGATCGCATTCAAATTTTGGCTTGTTGGACAAATTCGTTAGGATTTTAATGGTACAAAGATCGCATTTACATTGGAAACCCTTTTGTTGCAACCAATTAATTTTCAAGAAAATGTTATTTATTTATTTTTCAATCGAAAGCTATATTCTAGACACCTATTTGCTTCATTCAGTGTGAAAAGTTGCAATCATAAACCCATTTTTCTCTACGCCGTTATCTCCATAGTAGGAGGGCTCACAAAAAAACCTGCAAATGTACCTGTAAAACCCTTATCATGAAAGGGGAAGCGAAGAAGAGAAAGAGAAAATACATATACATTGTTTTTGTTTTTTAGTGTAGGAAACACCATTGATTACAGGGGTTTTGATGGCCACAACTACGTTTAAATGAAGATACAACATTTAGGTGTCAAAAGCAGTCAATGCTTGCATGCCATATCTTTATTTCCCCAAATTATACGATCCCAAAATCTTCATATGCAGCCCACACAAACTAAAAATAGCAGGTAAGAGTTTGCTTGCAAAGTGTTTGTCAAAATATGTGAGAGAGAAAATTTCAATTTCTGTTATATAGATCCCAAAATTCAATTACTCTTGTGCTTTTCCTTCTATTGTTTGGCTTTTCCTTCCTCCATTTAATGGATTTTGTTCTTCCATTCTAGTTAAAAAAATGTTGAGGTTTCGGTGGGTTAAAGAATGTTGAGTTAAGAGCAGTGTTGTGCAAGTAGTTTCTCACTTCAGGGTGTCACATGGCAGTTGCTGCAAGTTTTCATGTGTATGAAATTCCATGTGGTCTAGTCCTAAAACCCTGACTCATGTCAACGTCATGGTCAAAGTTAAATGGTGGGTTCGATTTGCTCTTTTTGGTTGACACTTTGCATATGAAATAGTCTTAGGAAAGATAGAAGAGTGCTTAATTGACTGCTTTTCCGAATATAGCGATGTTGCTTAGTTGGCTCAGTTGAGAAAAAACCTATTCTAGGCACTTTCTCTTTCCTTTTCATGCAAAGAAAGCTGCTGATTGGAACACCAAGTCAAAGGCTAGTTTGGATTTCTAAGGAAGACTAGTTCGCTACAGTGTAATTGCTTAGGTGAGATATGGTTTCACCTTATGGCAGAGAGGAAGTTCACATGCTAGAAAACAACAAACCAAAAGATTCAAAAACAACATGTGACCATTACAAAGTTGGGAAATAATTGATGGAGGTTGTTTATGGTTTAGATTGGGGTGTATTAAGTAGAGGGAAAATGCACTCTAAACCAAGCTGCACATGAGGATAGTGCCTTGGTTGTATATTAGTCCTGGTCTAAAGAAGGGCACTGAAAATTGACACAGACCTGCTTTTAGGTTGTTGAATTAACTATAAAAAGCATGGATTAAACCATATAAAATCAATCATCTAGTAGTTATAACTTATAACATTACCATCAAATGATCAACCATAACAACTTTTATAGGAGCTTGGCAAAGAAGGGAGGTACCATAACATTGTCATAAAATGATCAACCTAGTATAGGAGCTTTTAATATAGGATAGGTAGGGAGCACCTCAGGAGCATGCTTTGAAATGTGAATGGATATATAGTTTATTTCTTGTGATACTATTTTATAATCCTGCATATTCGCTTCTTAGATTCCTTTTATGCATTCTTGACCAATGCAAACTTTTCAGATTCTATAATTTATCTATTTTATTTGTTGGATGGTTGGACATATAGTATTGACCCCTCATTAATATATTGGTTTCAGCACAAGGGTGGGGGTTTATTTTTTTTAACTTTCATTACTCTAGTGTAAAGGTAAATGATGGTGCATATTTGATGGGTCCTTTAAAAGAGGTAATTGAGGATATTGTTAGAGAAAACGTGGTACATATTGCAAATTTGCAACAAATAGTGTAATAAGTACCCATATTATTTTTGTTCCTTGTGTTGGTCATTGTGTCAATGACTTAGGGAGATAGTGGTTGTCCTTGAGTGGTAGTGATGGAAGGGGTCCAGGACTGGTGATGGTACAAAAGTCAAGGACCTTATCATAGGTTGCTCATCTAATGAATTTTCTTTAAGGGTGGTGGAGACAATGGTTATCTTTAATACTATCATGGATTCCCTTTTCATATTTAAAAAATGAGACTACTAATTGGGGGATGCTTATAAGGGTATTGATTAGATGAGACAGAGGATTCTAGAAATGACATAGATACATAGATGAATTTTTTTGTGTTATTATGGACTCCTGGAGAGGCATAAGATGCTTCACGCCCCTTTTCATTTCGTGGCATTTCAATTCAATCTAAAATGGTTTGACAAAAAAAGGAAATGAAGATGCATAGGTCATGCAAAACTTATCAATAAGTGTTATGACCTAAATGATTGTATAACAATATGGATAGATCTGGGGACACAATCTGAGTTTAGAGTGTCAATTCTTAGATAAGGATTGACCAATATGGAGAATTGACTCTCTTTATTTGTCAATTGGGTATCCCTTTACTTTCAAAAGTAAATTCAAAATGTTTTTGAAACTTCTAAATTGGATTTTTAAAATATTTATAGTTCCATGTTATTCAGAATTAAGTTAGCAAAAATAAGGTTGAAGTCCATTTCACTTTACACACAAGTCACTAGTTGATTAACATGTGAGTGAAATTAGAGTGAATATTCATACTTTGTCAAGCTTAATTGAAATACCAGGAATACGATTTGGTGTTTTTCCATTGAAATCTGTGCCTCCTTTCTTTAATTTCCATAGTACTGAGTTGGAACCACTAGTATTGAGTATGTGTGTACATGGTGGCTCACAAGTGGATGGTGAGTATTACATTCCCATGGACATTTTTTAGTATAATGCAGATGCTAGATAGAATGGTATGACCTCACCCAGGGTGGTAAAGGTCAAGTGACGAGGCAGAGGATGACATGCATTAGAATGAATTTCATACTAGCCTACTAGGGTTTGTCCAATGTCTCTTCTATGCTAGATCTATCATTTGATATTTTATCATTATATACTTCTAAATTTAAAATTTTATAAAATCTTGCATAATACTGTATGCACGTTGTTATATTTCCATTTTCCAATATAACAAGATCTATCATGAAGTGAATATGAGTTGCTTTACTTTTATTTTCTAGGATTTGAGCTGAATTATTATGTGACTTCATGTTTTATGATGCATGATGATTTGAATTATGACTTTAAAGTTTAATTCCATCTATATTGTACAAAATTGAAGCATTGTATCTTTTGGTCATTGGAATGGATTTCTGATATTAATAATATGCCAATGGAGAGGGGTGGAGTGTGTTTTACCATAAAATTTTCAGTCCCATGTTTCTCATTATGTTTCCTTTTTCTACTTCTTGTTTATGGTAACATAGTTCCATGCATATTTCTCTCCATTTTAAAATATCTTTACAGATATGTGAATTATTTGATAACTGTGAATTGTAATACTAATAATGTTATTGTGAATGTTTTAGATCTTGTAAAAGATGTTTATCAACACTCTTTAGAAGTCTTCTGTTTAGTGACTTGGATCGGTAGTTATTTTCTCTAAAATATTGGTTGATACTATTGAGGTGTCTGGCATTTTCCCTTTTGATTTAATTGCTTTTAAAGCGCATATTTTGTGGTTGACAGTTCATGGTTGAAAGCTACAGTAATAGGCTAATCGATTATTTGTATGGCAGGATTACAAAGCAAGCTAAATAGATTAGAATTTCCACAAGGGCCTTCACCATTCAATAATAGTGCATGGCAGTACCTATCTTTTCCCAATTGGATGGTAGTAACTTCACTGGCATAGCTCTGTTTAGCAGCTATAAACTTCACAAATCTTGGCACAGGAGATAAATATAATGCCATACTCCACTATCTTACATGATAAGTCACTTTCATATGTCTAATTAACGAAAATGTCAAGGTTGTATGCCAAAGGAATTATGAGGAAAACTGTCATTCGAAGCCATTAGTAGATTCAAATCATAGTTTTTGTCCATCCTAAAAAGCAGCTCGACATCTTATACAGCCGAACTATCATAACTATCTCAGCAGGTTTCCATCAACCTAACTCAGAAAGAGCCCTGTGGATAGCAAGATATAAAGGAGTAACTGCTGTAAGAATCATTCATGGTGAATGGTTGGTAGGATAAGTCACTGGCAACTAATGATCACTTTTGTTGAGAGATTTCGGAAGGCTGATAGTTATAATTCTGTAGGATAATAAAGTCACTATTAATAGACCATAGGAGCAGCAAATGGTAGAATTATTTCTAGGGAAGTCGACGTAATGCTTGTAGTGACAAACAACTATCACAAAAAACTTTCTAAACATTAGTTAACCACAACAGCTAGCAGCCAATCAGGAAGTTTTAGGTGGAAAGAAAGGTGACACATTTTGTGGTGAAAGAAAGCAAGGAGAAAACATGCCAAAAGCAGTAAGCAGGTCAACCTTAAGGAGATAATATGATAAAGGTATAAATTTTGCATAGTGCAGGAAGTTGTAACTAGATATAGTCTTAAAATAAAACTAGAACTATGAGAAAATTACTCATTGTTAACTGTGTACAAAAGCAAGCCACTAATCAAAATGAGGATATAATAAACCTACAACCAAAAAATGCATATAAAACCAACCAAGTAATTAATTCAAACCAGAGAGAGGGAAGCCATTTCAAGCCTGAGAGATGTAATAATGATGGGCATTGGGTGCCTAAGAAAAAATAATACATAGCTCAGAAAGCATTAAAAAAATCCTCCATACCAAGCAAGTTAGCAAAGCTAGCATCATAGGGGTTGGGGCATCAAATTTTATTGTTCAAAATTTGTCATGACAACATACATATATATGATGGAGGGGAAATGGAATCAAGGCTAAGTGAATTGGAGCCTTGCAACTTGATGCATGTTTGAGTCTCAACAATCTGCCTTTTAAAATTGAACCAAAACACCAAAGGAAGTTTGTTAATGGATCGATTTGAGAAAATTCTAAATGTGTGTAATTAAGTGCTTGAAAAGATCTGGACCTGTCTATGGAAACTTTTTCCAAGTGCTTCCTATTTCCTGCAGTTTCCTACACAAACCATCTGAAAGTTTTCGATACTTTTGGACCCTTTCCATACTCAATTCTGAAAACTTCATTTCCATTTTCAATAATAGTTTGAAAAAACTAGTGCACTTATAAAGTTGCTTTATAACTCGAAGGAAAAAATAAGCCATGTGCAATTATTGGAAGGTGGAATGTTAAAGACCATAGAGCCTTCAACGATTATATTTTTGCTGGAAAGATTGTAATTATGAAGATATGACATTGCTATAGGACTTCATGTAAGGGAATCATATGTTTCCTGAGTTATTATTGAGCAACTATTGTTCTTGAGTTCATAATACTCTCTTGGAACATCAAGGAAAGTCTTACCTTGCTTATCTCCTGTAGTTCATGATCAGATGTTTATGAGTTGCGACCATGTACATTGAAGCAATTGTTGGTCCTTAAGCACTTTTCGTCTTGTTGTGGCCACAACAGATCCCATGCTTAGCTAAAGCACGGGAACCCCATTTTTTAATCAATACGAAGGTATATGGGTAAGTTTTTCTTTGTAAATATGATTTTCGGTTTAACTGTCTTTAAACATCACTGCCCATGTACCCGTACTTCATTTTCGCTGCTTGATCTGGGTTTCTTTAAGTGTTTGGTTTGCAAAATCTTTAAATTTTGACTATTTTCACTTTTTCTTGGAAAACTAGAAACCCGAAATTTGGAGAACCCGAAACCCAAAACCTGAAAGTTTCCGGTACGGGAAGTTGCTGTTTTCAGTTTGGGATTTTCGTCATCCCGAAACCCGAAACCCGAAACCCGAAACCCGAAAGTTTCGGGTTGAGGATTCTATTTTCTGTTGAAGTTTGTTTTACAAAAACCCGAAACCCAAAACCCGACGATGTCGCGTTTCGGGAAACAGGATTTCTTTTTGCGAGTTTTAATAAACACGAAACCCAAAACCCGACACTGTCGCGTTTCAAGATTCGGGAATTTATTTTTTACGTTGTTACATCGTAATCTTCCACCCTATGAGCATCAACATTATTTGGCCTATAGGATCCATTTCAGTGACTCAGGTCCACTTATATCCTTCAGAGATACTATTTTGCCCTATTTTTAGTCCTACCCGCATGTTGCATCACTATAGCATGCGTACCCGCGAGTTGCATCACTTTAGCCCACAGGTATCAAGTAAAATGATAAAAACCACTATTAATTACTTTTTAATCCCAAAAAGCGGTCATTGGGTGACCTTTGGCTCTCCATCTGCCCAATTAACCTCTCGATGTGTCCTTTCACCTATCTTTGAGAGGACTATATATTGAGCACATATGGCTTATGGACGGGAGGAAGAAGAGAATAACAAGGGAACAATAGTGGATTTTTGCCCTATATTGAGTCTGCACTCATTGATCGTTGTATTTGTGAACCCCTTATGTTCACCTTCCAAACTCCTATCTAGTTTGAGTTTGCCATTCATGGAGGATTGAAGTGGTGGAGGCACAAGTGGATTGATCTAGATCTTGGTTCAGATTGGTTGCCGGCAAGAGGTCGTATCACTTTGTACTTCTTCTTGTTCATTAATAGAAATACTTATATTCTCGTCCATCATGTTGTGAATGTTGTTTATTATACATTGGGTTACATTTGCTTGTGATATTATGGGCCATTGTTATTGATAATGTTAATGTCAATTATATATTATATGTACTTGTTGGATATTGGCTGTCAAGACTAATTTGCAGATTTCAAGTGCATGGATTGAAATCTCCAACGGGGATCTACATCAAACATTTGGATCAAGGTTGGTTACATTTCTCCATTATCTTAACATTGTCATTTATAATAGCATTGCTTTGAGAATGAGTAGATTTCTGGTAGTTATCTGTCTGCTGTGGTTTTCCCAAGCCATAGTGAGTTTTCTCCAATACAGAAATGGCGACTCCACTGGGGAAAACATCCATGTTTGGGAAAAAATTTTAGCATTAGTCCATAATTAGAGTTGTTGTTTATCGAAGCTCTGTGTCACTGATTGGCCATTAAGATACACCATAGAAAAATTTCTTTTTCTAAGCCATTGGACTCTTTATTTTCCCATTTTCCTTTCCTCATCCGCGGGCTAGCTTAGCTCAACTCGTGTATACCCGCCTCTGTTTACACTACTACTCGCGGGTACTCGCAGGTATTCCTTCGACAGTAGCGTATAACTACGGCTTTTGTTTGTTTATGGCTATTGGTTGTTGCTGGGTTGGCTTTGGTTGTTCCTGAGTCTTTGTTGGCGTCTTTCTTGACTGTTTCATGCCTTGGTTGTGACCAGAACTCTTCGTTTCTCTTGGTTGAGCCTTCTTGGTTTTTTACCAAACTTTGGATTTAGCCTCTTGGTTTTTTCCTTTTGAGCTCTTTCCTTTGGCTGAGTCTTGCTGTTTAGGATCTGCTGGGTTGTCTTAGTGATCTTCTTGGCACTTCAGTGACTGAATAGTAGGATTTTGCTTGCATTTTTTCATTCCATTTATATTGAAAAAATACAAAAATATACATTTAGTTTTTGCATTTTCCTTCTTGTTTATAAGCGAAAATACAAAAATACTTTACTTTCATGTACTACATCTTGCATTGAGTGCTTGTTGCCTTCATTTAGGTTCTGCTTGTGCATCAAAAAGATAAAAGATTGCATCTTTATTTCGGAATTGTTGGTTGATTTTGCATATTAGTGACATTGTTTTATTGGATAGATGAGTCTAGGATTGGACGATGCATACTATTGAGTCTACACATCACTAGTTTCATGTTCATATCCCTTGAGTAACCACAGCCACTAAAATTAACGCTTAATCTTAAAATTGATTAGACTGATTTTATTTATAGGGTACACCAACTAGCATAGGTTTAGAGTCTTGGAATAGATCATTGTGAGTTAACAATCCAAGACTACTAGACGAAACATTAGGTGTATGACTAGGGAGTTGAGGAATCCATGGTATAGATCGGTGTTCTCAGGAAGCTCTACTCAATTCATAGTTAAGCACGAGGTCACGGGAGGTTGGTTGAGGAGATATCCCTCTAATACCGGTTGAACGTGGGAGATATATGTAGGATTTGTTCATATCTGGGGGTACCGGAGGTTCATCATCTTGTGCTTCGGGCTTAGATACCCTACCCATACGACAGGTCCCACCTGCGACTGTCCCCCTGAGCATTGGTTATATTGCGGTGACCATAGTTGTCTTACCTAGGTATCGCACAGGGTACTTGCAGTGGTTATGCTGTTTGTGTCTTGAGTCAGATAGGGATTAGGCAGCACAGTTGTGTTTGTGTAGTGGACTTGACCCTGTACACGCAGTGAAGCCTGGGTGTCTCTATAACTGATTCTGTTACCTCCGACTATAGTTTGGGAGTCTCAAGCCTCTCCTAGGCGAGACATACCGGATCTAGTGTCGGGACCTCATTTAGACACTCTGTTTGTGTGCTCTTGGCTGTAGTTTCTCTAGGTGTGTGCTTTTGATTTCTTGTTTTTTATTGATAGTTGGACTTTAGGGGACTTTTTTATTACATATTCTCTCTGTAGATATCATGGAGGGGAGCCATACTCTCCGTTGATCCCGTCATTTGGTTGGTTTAAAGCCACTTGAGTTTTCACGCCGTGTTCCCAGAGGACACCGGAGGGATCCCTCTGAGTCTTTGGATTCATACGAGACTTACGTCCAAGACGTCATGGCTGCACATCCTGATACTAAGGAAAAACCTTTGACTCCTTCAGGTAGAGTTGACCATACTTCCAATCCCCTTACTCCTCGTGAGGAGTGGTGAGGTGATCCACCTGAGACTCAACCTGGTTCTATTTGGCCTAATCCACTTGATTGAGATCCGTTTGATCCTTCGAATCAGGATAATTATCTTTACGGAATGCCTGATTTACCCGAGGATGAAGAACAGGATGAGCCTTTCGTTCCTTTGTTTCCATGCAGTTATAGATACAGGATGACTGAAGCAGATAATGACACTATGATCAACCCCACCGCACTCTCTTTTGGTATTCCTAGTCATAGTACTATCAAACCATCCACTACAGTTGGTAGTCACGCTGGCACTTGTCAAAGTGTTAGCCATACTATACCCACTGGGGGCACTACCCTCGCTGGGGGCACTACGTTGTCCACCCACACACATAGTATGGGGACTGGTCAGATTCCTAACAATGCTAATGTTGGAAGACGACCACCTCCTAGGATTACCAAACCTAATCAAAACGTTGTTCGGAACATGACTCGCCATCCACCACCCTATACACGTGTTGCTACTTGTCAACCTAGGACTACTTTTACGAATGATAATGCTCCTCCAAACCACGGGGGTGGACACATACTACATACTTTTGCGTCCACTGCCACCGCTAGTAATGATAATGTAGGGGGTGGGAATATCTCCTATCCACTTCGACATCATGTAACTATCCCTACTACTAGTCACACCAATATTGGAGTTGGGAATACTTCTCATGCTTATGGTCATCACACGACTGATCAAGCTAATCCTAATGCTGGGGGTGGGAACATACCATACCATTACGGTCATTACAACACGGTTCCAACTATGAATAGTACATACATGCCCCATACTCATGGTGGAAACCCTTACTGCAACACAGTCGGTGTTGGCCACCAGTATCACCCACCAACCCAATATGGTGCCCCAAACACGCATATACCTGCTTACTCTCAAATGGGTCAGGCAGGAGGAGGTTATCAATCTTATGGCCATGGGAAAGCTTATGGACCGTCAGGTCCTCATTATCAGCAGTTTAATCCTCATGGTCAAGCTTTTGGTCCATCTTATAACACAGTTCCATTTAACAAACATTTTATGGGGGCTTATAATAAAGCTTTCCAGCCTCAGCTCTCGTTCCTTCCACGCTTGAATCTCCCAGATCTTTCGAAGCTCACGAATGATCCAGTGTGTCATGACCCTACTTGGCCCATAGTCCCTACCAAGCTCCCTTCGAACATTTCGAAGTTTGAGGGGAAAGGTGGTGAGGACCCGGGAGATCATGTCACGACGTTTCACCTTTGGTGCTCCTCCAACTCTTTGAATCATGATTCCATTAGATTACAACTATTTCAATGCACCCTCACAGGCGCAGCCGCGAAGTGGTATGTGGAGTTGCCTGGAAACACCTATAGGGGATTCAACGAGATTGCTTTGGTTTTCTTAGACCATTTCCAGTTGCCGATTCGTTATGATAGTGGTACTGAGTTGTTGTCCACCTTCCATCAGAATAAAGCCACACATATTTCTTACCACATTCAGGAGTGGTGTCGATAGAAGAGATTAATGAAAGCCAACATTCCTCCAGATTTCCTGTTGGAATGGTTCCTTAAGTCTTTACTTCCAAACATTGCTAAGGATGTTTCGATGTCCGGCATTGTAACTGAGGAACAAGCTATCTTGAAAGTCCAACAGTTAGATCTACTTTATTCTCAGTCTGGCATTTTGTATGACATTATTCCTGATGCACCAAGACCAAGACATGAGCCTACGTCAGTTCCTGGACCACATGCCGATGGAATCCTGGGGTCTCCATGTACTTGCCCCGTAGACTTGGTAGCTAATCAAATGCAAAATTTGTCCCTAAACCAGTCTGCTCCTAGACAGGTTCATACCTTGTCCACTTCCACTCAATCATCTGATGTACGCAATGTACAATCAACGAAACCGTCGGGTAACCAACAACCTGGTGGTAAGAAAAAGGGGAGAAATAATCGTAGGGGTGGAAACAATGGAAGTAATAACAATAGCAATTGTAATACTCCTCGTAAAGAGAATGCCAACCCTCCTTAGGAAGGCGGTAATGCTGGCGAGGATCGTAAACCTAGCCGTAAGGTGAAATTCCCTTGCAAGCTTTGTGGGAAGGATCATCTTACTCACTTATGTCGGCTCTTAAAGTTTTGCAAGCCTGTCCTTCTCATAAGCATGCCCTTTTGAGTGCGTTAGGAGTTCAGAAAGGGGGAAAAACCAGTGTTATCAAGTTCGATACTAAAGATGTCCAACCTCGCTTACCTTACCACGTGGCTTTTCAAATCCATGTGGTTTTCCTGAAGATATTCATCAAACGTACTATGGTTGATGAAGGTGCTTTCACGTTAGTAATGTCGTTAGCTTGTTCGAAAGCTCTTGGCTCTCCTCCTCTACTTTCTTCTAGAACTACACTCACTGCATTCGATGGTAGATCTTTTATGCCGCATGGAATTAGCCCTTCCCTTGTTGTCTCCTTGGGAGGTAAGTTTGTGCCTATTGAAGTCGAAGTGGTTGATGCACCCATCGACTACAACCTTTTACTAGGTCGGAACTGGATGTACGCTATGAAGGCTGTCGCGTCTACTGTATTTAGAGTTATCTGCTTTCTCCATGAGGGAAATATTGTGACGATCAATCAGCTGGATTTTGTTGGCATTCCTTCCGCAGCATCCACGGGATCTGTAATCCCACAAGTTTCTAATTCTCAGCCGGCAACTACGAACATAGGTGTTGGAATGTACCCTTCATTGATGGGAACTTTTAACCATTCTGCACCTGTGAATTTTATTGGAACCATTACTGATAATGCGTCTCCTCCTTCGAATAATATGTTATTCCGTACCTCATATTTAGATGATCCGTGGACTTTACCATCCATGAATTCCACGTATGGAGACATTTCGCATGTCGGGATGTCTATGCCTTTATCTGTAGCGGAGCTCACTTACAATCATATCCAACAAACCACTGCAGATCCAGATCTCTCTTCTTCCCAGACAGTTGAAGAAGATCCTATTACGCTGCCAGTTTGGGCAGCCAACTCATCTTGTTCCCACGATTGCCTTGATGATACTTTACCATCTGATGAAGCTATCCTCGAGGCCATGTGTGGTAGTGAAAGGCCATGGGAAGATATGCACCATCGCTCTTATTTCCTTCCCAACCTCAAGCTCATTGAGAAAGAGGAGTTTAGGATGACTCTAGCAGAGATGGTTGGTCACCCTATGGTTCTTTTGGAGTCGCATGATATTTTTCGATCAACATCTCCCGCACTCCCGGAAAGATAGAGAACGTTTACATCGGTGCTGATTGCACGCCTGAGGAGATCGCTATTTACACTGACTTGTTTACAGAACTCTGGGAAGCTTTCACATGGTCATATGAGGAGATGCCAGGAATAGACCCCCGCATTGTTGAACAAAAGATTAGAACATACCTTGATGCTAAACCGGTTTGACAGCGCTTATGTGCTATGAACCCTAGGAAGGCAGCTGCTATTAAAGCAGAGGTGGAGAAACTGATCAAAGTTGGTTTCATCTACCCCATTCCCCTTATCGAATGGGTGTCAAATCCCGTTCCTGTGGATAAGAAGCAGGGAACGATCCGTGTATGCACTGATTTTAGAGATTTGAACCATGCATGTCCGAAAGACAACTTCCCCACGCCATTCATTGATCAAATATTGGATGCTTGCGGGGGGAGTGAGATTTTTTCATTCATGGACGGCTTCTCTGTTTATAACCAGATTCAAATCAAACCAACAGACCAACATAAGACGACATTTATTTTTCCATGGGGAACATTTGCATATCAGAAAATGCCCTTCGGCCTTAAAAACGATGGAGCTACTTTTCAGCGAGCCATGACCTATGTCTTTCACGATCTTAAGATGATTATGGAAGTTTTTTTGGATGATCTTGCTGGCCATTCTCGTAAGAGAATGGACCACCCCAAGCACCTCCGTATGATTCTCGAGTGATGCATCCACTACAAAATTCGATTGAATCCAAACAAATGCATCTTCGCTGTTAGGACTGGTCGGCTTCTAGGATTCATAGTTTTGAGGGAGGGTATTAGAGTCAATCGTCTCAAAGTGGAGGCAATACTTCAGATGCCTCCTCCATGTAATTTGTTACAACTTCAAATCCTCCAAGGGAGACCTACTTTTCTGCATCGATTTATAGCTAACTATGCTAATATTACTAAAGGTTTCGCATGCCTATTGAAGAAAGACACACCTTTTATCTGGGATGAGAGAGCCCAGCAATGTTTTGACGGCCTTAAGAAAGCTTTGGTATCGACCCCTGTGCTTAGTCCGTCGGACTTTACACGAGATTTTATCTTTTATGTGGCCGCGTCTCAAGAGACTATTGGCATGGTCTTGGTTCAGGTAGATGATGTGCTCATCGAGCATGTTATCTATTATCTTAGTTGAAATTTAGTAGACATTGAGCTAAGATACACTCACATAGAAAAGCTGGCACTTGCGACTGTCCACGCAGTCCAGCGGTTACGACATTACATTTTGCTTCGAACAACCACAGTTGTAGCTCACATCAATCCGTTTCAGTTCGTGCTATCATGACGCCTTATCGGGGGTAAGTATAATAAATGGATTGTAATCCTTCAGGAATTCGATCTTGATTTTGCTTCGGCAAAAATGATGAAATTACTGGTGTTCGCTGAGCTTATGTCGGACCTTCCACGACTTGATGAGGATGTCATTCATGAATATTCCTTTGTGGATGAACACTTGTTTCTTATCTCGTCCGAGGACCCTTGGTATGGGGATGTCATTGTATATATCCAAACTTTTAAGTTTCCTCCACATTATTCATGAGATGAGCGACAGCATGTGAAATATCACGCTAAAGACTATACTATCGTCGGTGACACTCTGCATCACCGAGGAAAGGATTCGATTCTCCGTCGTTGCTTGACTCACGAAGAAGCGGAACGGGTACTTAATGATTGCCATGCAGGGGTGTGTGGCGGTCACTTATCCGGGCTTGCTACAACCCAGCGTATCATGCGAGCTGGTTATTTTTGGCCTACCATCTTTAAAGATTGTATTAACACTCTGAAGAGATGTCACCCTTGCCAGGTGTTTTCTCGAAACATATGCTCGCATCTAGCGCCCCTCCATCCGATCGTCACTGTCGATCCATTCACTAAGTGAGGGGTAGATTTCATGGATTGCAAACCAGCTTTGGCTAGGGGGCATCACCATATTATTGTGGCCGTGGATTATTTTTCCAAGTGGGATGAGGCCATGCCTACTGTAAAAGCCGACAGTGCTACTGCAGCCCATTTCGTGTTCAACCAGATTATCACTTTTTTCGGTATCCCGAAAGAGATTGTCATTGACCATGGCAGTCACTTTCAAAACAAGATGATGGAGGATTTGTCTCTCAAGCTTGGTTTTGTTAGGAATACTCGTCTTCCTACTATCCTCAAGCGAATGGTTAGGTTGAAGCAGTAAATAAGTCTTTGAAGACCATTCTCCAACGTACCATCCAACAAAGCAAGACCAATTGGCATATCATGTTATATCCTGCTTTGTGGGCATATCAAACCGTAGTTAAGACTGCCACCGGGTTCTCACCATTCCAGTTAGTTCATGGTGTGGCATCACTTTTACTGATTGAATGCGAAATTCCTTTTCTCAAGCTATCCATAGAGCTCCTCCCTGATACGACAGAGATTGAGCAACGTTTAGTACACCTCGAGCAGCTTGATGAGCACCGTCGAGATGTCGTTGTGGCTATTGATGTTAACAAGCATCGTGTCAAGGTTCAATATGATAGGTCTATCTGTCCCCGGCAATATGCTGAAGGTGACTTGGTACTTTTGTATGACCAAGCTAAAGAACCCCTGGGGGCAGGCAAGTTCAATCCCATGTGGCACGGTCCTTACATTGTGAGGCGTGCCCTCGAAAAAGGAGCTTATGAGTTAGAAGACTATGAGGGAGTTACCTTGAAGGATCCTAGAAATGGGCTCTACCTGAAGCAGTATTACGCTTGAACCTTTGGTTCGGGATGATACTTTTGTACACTATTGTATAGTTTTTTTGTACATAGTTTAGCTTGTCCTTTTTGGTTGTCGGGTCTGTTGATTAGCCTCTGTTTGATTGACAGATGCCAATGGAATTTCCTACATTTGTAGGTTTCGTGGATGGTGCTAGCCGACATACGCAGCAGCTTGCTTCTGCTGCCTGGTTTATCTTCTCACCTGACCACCTAGTTGTGTCCTCAGGAGGTGCTTGTCTTGGTCCTACATCTAATAATGTGGCTGAGTATAGTGCCGTTATTGAGCTACTTTGGGATGCTATTTCACATGACATCCAATCTTTAGAAGCCCGTCTGGATTCACAACTAGTTGTGTCTCACCTAAATGGGAAGTACCATGTATGAGACCCTACATTATTACGGATATTCCTTAAGGTATGACTCTTAGAGAGACATTTCATTTCAATTACATACATTCATATTCCAAGAAGTATTAATTATATATCTGATGCATATGGTAACTATGTATTAGATTGGCATTTGTCACATTCATCATGAAGCACATAAATACAAAGACATTCATACATTTGTACATACACACATGTAGTAGAACCGAGAACCAAAGTTGTATATATATATAAATATGTCCAAAAAATGGTAGTGTCATACAAGACTGGAGCCCGTAGCTCTCAAAAATATACATATCGATACAAAAATGAGACCCTGGGATATCTATTCTCTCCGAGGAGGTCTAGCTGCCACCTCAACGGGATGTGTCTCATAGAAGTACTATACTGCATTGGCCACTCGCTGCAGTAACCGCACCCACTCACCAGGAACACCCACTACCTGGCGCTACATGGCCTCAGGTAGTCGGGCTACCTCTATCTATGGTACTCGGGCAACCATCCGTGATATGTTGCGTTGCAACGTCTGAAGTGTGCGCCCTGCTGCAGCATCTACTGCCACATCATCTCTACCCCGACGACCATGTCTCGGGAAGCCCTCGGGTCTCACTGGGCCTTTGTCTGCGAGAAAACAGTCACCCTTTAGCACTTGATACTACCACCAAAAAGATTTTTTGCATTTCAACTATATTCAAAAAATCCATAAAAATTTAATAAAAACAAAACCAAAAGAGTGCTCACTAATGTCTCCGAATGCTGTGCCTGGTGGGAGTAGCATGTCACGGTCCTGCCTAAAGTCTATCCCCACATAGGGATAGTCCTCTATAGCAATCACCTTCCGGTTCCACTAGTGGAAGAACTCCTCAGTATATGGTAACGCCAGACGAACACCACCCTGTTGTGTCAGAATATCAGCCCACCGGGTCAGGGCTGGATCACGGGGACTGTGAGGAGGGACATCCACCCTTGGACTAAGCCTCGGAACCCTCTCAAAGAAGAAGCTGCATAGGATGCTACCATACCCAAATTTTTTGGCCTTCCCCTCTTTTCATTCCATCAATTGTGTCTTCATAGACACCAGTAGAGTAGTACACTAGTCGAATATCGTAGGTTGCATGCATTGTGATGCGTATAATATCACCGGCCTGGATGCCTGGTGTAGTGCTTTGGATCCAGTGATCCGCACTAGGGTAGCCACAATGATCTTTGTACTCAGATCCACTATGGCGTTGATGGGCACTTGGCTTCCCACTGCTCGTGTGTTGGCGGGACAATACCGCACTATGTAGTCCTGAACAATGCCCCCACCACCCACGGTCCAAGACCAAAGGCTGGCCACCTCCCCTCTATGGGACAAACCGTTAATGAAATAGATATTCTCTACTTCCAGTGTCAAAGTTTCCCATTGAGGATGAAGTTTTGAGCATCCACATCCCAGTATTTTATCAGATGACGAAGTAATAGGTTTTGGGCCCTTAAACCCCCTATACTCCAGAACTTATACAAACCACATGCTTGCAATGCTTATTGCGCTTGGAAATTATTGCGCACAACCTCATCAACATGGTCATGCTCTCTTTCCCTCCACTCTAGAACCATCCTGGAGTACAAAGCAAGTAAATTTGAGTCAATTTTATGATTAAGAATTTCTTCACGGCCATACTCGTGGGCTAATTTGTATACAGTGGCGGGTACCCACAAGCAGTCTATTTTTTGACTGCGCATTTCATGCCCTACCCGCGACCCACATAGTTATAGCCCACGGGTAGCTCCGAAGCCATCTAGGGCTTGGCCAAACTAAAAAATCCACTGACCAAAACTGAAATAAAAACATTAAAATGAAATGTATGGAAGTAACCACCAAACTGCTCCGGACGGTTCGCTGAACGGTCGCTTGTAGCTCCCAGGATCAACAATGGAAGTTTTAGGTGAAAACTAACCACTAAACTCCAAATTGGTGAATAGTGCAAATGAATTGTAATTTGGAAAATTTTATTACTATTTATAATTTTTTGGACCCACTTCTCTATAGTTTTTTCCATTTTGAGTCGTTATGAACTAATATCGTGTCATGGAGCAGTGTTTTTTCAATAGATTTCCTCGCCAAGAGTTGTTCTGAACCATTTCACACCTACGGTAGGTACGTTTCACATCTGGCATATAGGTTAGACGCCATTTTAGCATGCATTATCCATTTGACCTATTGACCATTTTCATAAACCCTAGGTGCGACCCCGCTTTGTAACTAACACAGAACCTTCACACTGCTATAGAAGTGTCATTATACGTGGGTAGGGCTTTTCCGAACATGGGTACCCTAGTTAGAACCCCTTCATGCATTCTGGTGCCCATGCCATTGTTTGTCCTTAGGATTGGGAGTCCTTTGTAGTCACACCATGACGTTGCGGTAAAGACTCATACTCTACTTTGTCTTATGCTAGCCATCTCCCTTAACGACTCCCCTCAGTTATATCATGTTGTGATTGCATTGCATCATCCTGCTTGCTGCTTGAGCCTTGTGGCGGCTCCCACTTACTCAATTGTTATCCTGGTGCCTGAGCACTTTTCCCTTGTCGAGCCCTACAGAACTTATATTTTCCCTTCACAATTTGATGACCTTTTAACCCTAAGGGAACATACCCCCGAGTGTCCACATCCTGCATGTACTTCCTTGCATTGAGCATAGGTATGTTCCATTGCTTGGGACTAGTCTGCTAGCTATTTGACACTCGTTCCCTCACTTGTTGTACTATAAGAAATTTTATTCTTTTTCAAGCTTTTCCCAAATATGAAAGAGACCAAAAAAATCAAATATTTCAAAAAGTCGGACGGGATTATGGTCACTATTTCTTGTTGGCAATTGTTGTGTCACCTTTGAACAGAGCATTCATTCCACTCCGTACATTATGAGTCGGGACTATAGTTGGGCCTTAGGAGCTATACTTGTTTCTCAGTTTTCTCCACCTATTGGTTAAGCTTCCAGTCATTATAGATCCCTCTGTAATGCCTCCTGCATTGCACAGTTTATGTCAAGTCTATGCTGCCTGAGTCTATCCATCTGCTTATTTGTTAGGAACCCATGTCTTTACTTTGTTAGTATGTTTTTGTTGGACGCATATGCTTTGTAAGTCATCCCGTAGTATTTGTTGATCAATAGTTTGTGTTATTGTTGTTGGCGCATATGCTTTGTAAGTCGCCCGTAGTATTGTTGATCCATAGTTTGTAACGGCCCATGGTTTCGACCCATAGTATTGGCGCCTAGAATTAGTATATAAGTGTGTGTTGAGACCTATGAAGGCACCGTGAAGTTATTTGTATTGAGCTTGCTCATAGGAGGTTTCCCCCTCGAAGTGGCCCGTGATCAATATAAAAGTGATTCTGAGTTCTGTCATTTCTGCTATTTCGCATATTTTCATTAAGTAATTGTTGCAGGTGCCTCACATCTGGTATCAGAGAACTTTCTTGGTCTCGCTGGGTGAAATTTTTGCCAAATTTTTTTTTGCATCTGTTGCAGGTTCGGATTTGGGAATAATCCCTATCCGCATAACTGTGGGAAGTACTTTGGCATAATCCCTAAAACTCATTGTGAGGAGTACCACAGGAACCCCGAAGTAGCTGGCCCATTGAGAGGACCTACCGGCGAAAAGGGCAACGACCCCTACCTGATTGACTAGTTCCCACCCGTGAGGTAAACCAAGAGTTGTCGTTTGTGGCAAAGCGGTTATCAGTTTTACCTGAGCCGTGGAGTGAGGGGTACTTCCCCAATACACAAGCCGTCTGACAGCATTGGTGGCCGAGTGAAAACCCTGAACTGTTAGGAAGCCGCACATACCTGGGGTCCATATCTACCTTCAGCTGAACTATTGTCGATCACTGCTGTGCCGTTTCAGATCCATTTTGCAAGCCGTTCGACGTTGTTCCAGAATCCTTCGAACCGGAGATCCCATTCTGCATGCAGAGCCGTAGCCGCTCCAGTCTGTTAAAAAAAAAAAAAAAAAAAAAAAAATTCAGGGAACCCCTGTCATTCCATTCTGCATATTTCATCCCTGAGGACCCTATCCTCAATTCCCCTTCCTACAGCCTGAAATCCCACATTTGTCTATTTTTAGGGTTTGCCATAACTTCCTCAGATTTGACCCAATCACCTTCAATTTTTACCATAGAGTTCCTTTCTGAATTCTGCTTCTTTGTTCCCCTCTGCCAAATTTTCCCATCCTTTCACCCTGCTTCTGAAATCCTCATTTTTGCTTCCCTGTCTATCCAACAGTGTCCAAAAAACGAGTCAAACCCCAATTACCCTTCTGATTTTTTCCCAAATCCAAATTTTCCTTTACTGAAGTAGTTCCTGTTTTTGTTTTCCTACCCAGTCAAAAAAAAAAAAAAAAAAAAATCCCTGGTTATGGTTGTCACCCGTGCAGGAGCAAAAACCATGGAGGAAGCCCTTGCAGCCATCCAAGCCAAACTCCAGGATCTGGATGAAAAATTTCTTGGTCTCCATCTTGAACATTCAGCTATGAACAACAAATGGCAGTCCGAGTCTTCAGTAGACAATGGGTTCTCTTCTTCCAGCAATTTCCGTGGTCCGAAGCTTGATTTTCCTCGCTTCAATGGTACCGATCCAACTGGATGGATCTATCGTGCAGAACAATATTTCAGTCTGCATAATACTTTTGATGTCAACAAAGTTCCGTTGGCATCCTTTCATTTGGAACAGGAAGCTCTTCAATGGTACCGTTGGTACATCAAGGCTCATCTAGAGCCCAACTGGCCAGACTTTTGCCAGCTCCTTTTGCAACGATTTGGTCCTAGTGCTTTTGATGACTTCACAGTAGCCCTCACTAAACTTCGCCAAACTGGCACTGTGAGAGAGTATCAAACCGAATTTGAGAATCTAGCCAACCACACTGAAGGATTGTCTGATGAATTTTACCGGAGTTGTTTTATCAGTGGTCTAAAGGATGCCATCCGCTCTGAGGTCAAAATGTTCTGTCCCAACACAATGATGGAAGCACTCGGGTTGGCTAAATTGGCAGAAGACAAGATTGCAGCCCAACAACGCTCCAAGCCCACTTTTGTTCCCTTCCGAAATATGGGTTCTCAGCGACCACCTATACCGCAGGCTCCTCGACCGACTCCTATCAAGCGTTTGTTTGAAACAGAGATGCAAGCACGCAGAGAAAAGGGTCTTTGCTATAATTGTGATGAGAAATTCACTCGGGGACATAGATGTGTCCAGCAAAAGCTCTATCTCCTATATGTGGAGTTTCCGCCTGCCTCTGAAATGGGTGACGAAGATCCAGAAACACTGGATGCTCCGATCGACATTCAGGAACCGCCTATTGACCCTCCGTCTCAGGATGACCAGCCAGAGATATCTCTCCATGCTTTAGCTGGAATCACCACCCCCCAAACAATGCGGGTCAGGGGTTACTTCAAGAAGCTTCCTCTTACAATCCTCATTGATTCTGGTAGCACTCATAATTTCATTGACCCTCGGATCGCCAAACAAGATGATTGTTTTATCCATCCTTGCTCCAACTTTGAAGTCATGGTTGCCAATGGGGGCACCTTACCTTGCAAAGCGAAGTGTCGAAATGTGCGTATCTCTATGGGATATTATACCTTGCGCTCTGACATGTTTTCCTTGCCCTTAGGCGGATGTGATGTGGCTTTGGGTGCTCAATGGCTACACACACTCGACCCTATCTTATGGGATTTTGCCAAACTTTGGATGCAGTTTTCCCTCAATGGACACAAACACACATTGACAGGATTACAACCAGGTTCTCTCAGCATCATCAGTTCAAATCGCATGGAAAAACTACTCAAGAAGAATTCACATGGTGTCATCGCTCAGATCCATTCCATCCAGATGCAACCATCAGCGGTCTCCACTACTCCTTTGGATCTACAACAAATTCTGGATCGATATACAGGTGTCTTTGCTGAACCAGTGGGATTACCACCTTCCAGGCCAGAAGACAATCGTATTCAGCTCCTTCCTGGCAGCGCTCCTCCCAACATCAGGCCCTATCTCTACCCATTCCACCAAAAAACGGAGATTGAAATGCTCGTTCGGGACTTATTGAAGCAAGGTATTATTCGCCCAAGCACTAGTTCCTTTTCTTCTCTAGTTATTCTCATCCGCAAAAAAGATGGGTCATGGCGCCTCTGCATTGACTTCCGAGCACTTAATCACCTCACCATCAAGGATAAGTTTCCAATTCCTGTTGTTGATGAACTTCTTGACGAGCTTCATGGGGCTCACTTTTTCTCCAAGTTGGATCTTCGTTCTGGGTATCATCAAATTTGGGTTCATGAGGATGATATTCCTCAAACAGCTTTCCGCACACATGATGGCCATTATGAGTTTTTGGTCATGCCCTTTGGCCTCACTAATGCTCCTTCCACATTCCAGGCCTTAATGAATAAAATATTTCGACCCTACTTGCAGAAATTCATTCTGTTATTCTTTGATGATATCCTCATCTATAGTAAAACATGGGATGAACATCTCCAACATCTGGATCTTGTCATGCAACTTTTCTCTGACCATCATCTCCATGCCAAGCAGTCTAAATGTGTTTTTGGACAAAAGGAAGTTGAGTATCTCGGGCACATTATCTCAGCACAAGGGGTTCGCGTGGATCCTTCCAAAATCGACGCCATGAACAATTGGCCACGTCCTCAGACACTCAAGAGCCTTCGTGGTTTTTTGGGGTTGACTGGCTACTACCGCAAGTTTGTCAAGGATTATGGGAAGATTGCAGCTCCATTAACTGCTCTATTGAAAAAGGATGCTTTTACATGGACACTTGCTGCTCAGTGTGCATTTGACAAACTAAAACAAGCTATGTGTACTACACCTGTGCTAGCTATGCCCGATTTTTCCAAGCCCTTCACTATTGAGAGTGATGCTTGCGGCAATGGACTTGGTGCTGTTCTCCTTCAAGATGAACACCCCATTGCGTTCACCAGCAAAGCCCTTTCAGGTAAGAATTTAGCTGCCTCTACCTATGAGAAGGAAATGATGGCTATTTTGCATGCAGTACAGAAGTGGCGTCCATACCTATTAGGGAATCATTTCTGCATCAAGACTGATCACCAGAGTCTGAAATATTTCTTGGACCAGCGTGTCTCCTCCCCGGCACAACAGAAATGGGTTAGCAAACTCATGGGTTATGACTATGAGATCACTTACAAGAAGGGTAAAGACAATATTGTGGCAGATGCTCTTTCTCGCACATTTGGTGCCCAAGGTTCTCTTTCAGCTATTTCTATGCCTGTTCCAAATTGGTTGTAATCTGTTCAACAGGGTTATGTCAATGACTCTTCCTTATCTCAGATCATCCAACGCTTGACCAACAACCCTTCTGCTATACCACATTACTCTTGGGATGGTGCTTCTCTGCGATACAAGGGTCGTCTAGTGCTTCCCCAGAGCACAGATCTTCAATAGGCTGTCTTCTATGAACTCCATGCTTCTCCATCAGCCGGGCACTGTGGGTTCCTCAAAACATATGAACGAGCATGGCGTAACTTCTTTTGGCAGGGCATGAAAAGGACAATTCAACAGATGGTGGCCGAATGTGATACCTGCCAGCGCCATAAGGGTGAAACAACACTTGTCCCAGGATATCTTGAACCCTTGCCCATACCTACACGGATTTGGATAGATATTTCTATGGATTTCATTGAAGGGCTCCCTAAATCTGGCGGGAAGACAGTGATTCTCGTTGTGGTTGATCGCCTCTCCAAATATAGTCATTTTTGTGCTCTCAGTCATCCCTATACAGCCTCCTCAGTTGCTCAAATTTTTATGGACCAGATCTTTCGTCTTCGTGGCATTCCTTCTTCCATTGTCTCGGATCGTGATGCGACTTTCACCAGTCATTTTTGGACAGAACTATTTCGCCACACTGGCACCAAACTGAAGATGAGTTCAGGGTATCACCCACAAACAGATGGTCAGACTGAAATTGTCAATAAATGCTTGGAAACTTATCTTCGTTGCTTCACCTCGGAACAACAACATCAGTGGGCAAAGTGGCTCCCTCTTGCTGAATGGTGGTACAATACCTCTTACCACACTGCCTCTAAAATGACCCCATATGAAGCAGTCTATGGTCAAGCACCTCCAGCTCTTCTTCCATACACCCCCACCAATTCACCAGTTCAAGAAGTTGACACGGTCCTTCACAACCGTGATCAGATTCTTCGCATTTTGCGGGACAATCTTCACATGGCAAGAAATCGCATGAAGCAACAAGCGGATTAGCACCGTTCAGAGCGCACTTTTCAAGTCGGCGATATGGTTTTTCTTCGTCTCCAGCTGTACAAACAATCCTCCTTGAAACTCAAAGGGAGTCGTAAGCTTGCTCCAAAGTTCTATGGGCCATATCGGATTCTTCAGAAGATTGGGTCCGTTGCTTATAAATTGGAACTTCCTCCTTCTTCCCGCATTCATCCAGTCTTTCATGTCTCTTGTCTAAAGAAAGTTCTTGGCACCAACATCAGCGGCCAAACGATTTTACCCGAACTGGATAATGAAGGATACATCCTTTTGGAGCCATAGGCCATCCTCAATCGGCACACGCGTCAACTTCGCTCTCACTCTATCACAGAGGTCTTAATTCAGTGGCACGGCATGCAACCAGAGGATGCTACATGGGAACCACTCCTTCAGATTCAACAACAATTTCCACATCTAAAGCTTTGAGGACAAAGCTTTTTTCTAAGGGGGAGGGGATGTTAGGAACCCATGTCTTTACTTTGTTAGTATGTTGTTGTTGGACGCATATGCTTTGTAAGTCGTCCCGTAGTATTTGTTGATCAATAGTTTGTGTTATTGTTGTTGGCGCATATGCTTTGTAAGTCGCCCGTAGTATTGTTGATCCATAGTTTGTAACGGCCCATGGTTTCGACCCATAGTATTGGCGCCTAGAATTAGTATATAAGTGTGTGTTGAGACCTATGAAGGCACCGTGAAGTTATTTGTATTGAGCTTGCTCATAGGAGGTTGCCCCCTCGAAGTGGCCCGTGATCAATATAAAAGTGATTATGAGTTCTGTCATTTCTGCTATTTCACATATTTTCATTAAGTAATTGTTGCAGGTGCCTCACATTATGCTCTTGTTCAAAGGAAGTCCTGAAACCAGTGTCGGCCACTCCTCAAATATCTTGACTATTGCATGTCGGCCATCCTTATTGAGTCAGTCCGTTTCACCTGAGATCTTCCAAATCTTTCAGCATTGCTGGTACCTTGTGCTGGTTGATGTGGGATGCCTTAATGCCCTCCTTCCAGTGAGTCTCATTCCGTCAACTTCAACCCATTTATTCCGGGACTTGAGTCTTTGAGTACCTTGAGGCTTGCAGTCATTAGTGGCAGGTTCTCTCGCCATCGACAGTTTTGGAAATACATCAATGTCCCCTGATTGATGGATTCATCCTAGTGCTCAACTTCAACCCATTTATTCACACTCTGATGATTGTGCTTTGTGCCTTGATGCCCAATTTCATTATTGGTGGGTCATCTCGCGTCTGTTAATGGTATACATCATTGACCGGTAATCAGACGATGTCTCATCAGGTTCGACCCCAACTCCTTTATTCACTTGATGGGACTTACACCATCGAAGACTTGTTTAGAAGACCCCAAGTGATTGTGGCATTCAGTATGCTACATATGACTTTGACTTTACATCTGAGATATCACCTCTCAGATTTCAGTAGTTTGTACCTCCAGTTTGAACTAGTTGTCTTCTTTTCAGCAGAAGACCATATCTTACTATAGAGGGATCATGGCTATGATCACTTATGACATGTATCCATTATATATTGCCTATTCATGGCCATTGTATCAGATTGTTGTACTATCCTGACATGTATTCAAAGATACTATTGTATTATGACGAGTGAGATGCTCTTTCCACTTGGGTCTCCATCACTCCACTTCTGAGTTTTATAATGTATTTCGGCCATCGTAGCATCAGTCTCTGACCTCACACATTAGGGGGCATCTGTTACATCGTAATCTTCCACCGTGTGAGCATCAACATTATTTGGCCTATAGGACCCATTTCAATGACTCAGATCCACTTATATCCTTAAGAGATACTATTTTTCCCTATTTTTATTCCTACCTACATGTTGCATCACTATAGCATGCGTACCCGTGAGTTGCATCACTATAGCTCGCGGGTGTCAAGTAAAATGGTAAAAACCACTATTAATTACTTTTTACTCCCAAAAAGAGGTCATTGGGTGACCTTTGGCTCTCCATCTGCCTGAGTAACGTCTCGATGTGTCCTTTCACCTACCTTTTAGAGGGATATATATTGAGCACATATGGATTATGGATGGGAGGAAGAAGAGAATAGCAAGAGAACTCTAGTGGATTTTTGCCCTATCTTGAGCCTGCACTCATTGATCCTTGTAGTTGTGAACCCCTTATGTTCACCTTACAAACTCCTATCTAGTTTGAGGTTTCCATTCATGGAGGATTGAAGTGGTGGAGGCACAAGTGGATTGATCTAGATCTTGGTTCAGATTGGTTGCCGGCAAGAGGTCGTATCACTTTGTACTTCTTCTTGTTCATTAATAGAAATACTCATATTCTCATCCATCATGTTGTGAATGTTGTTTATTATACATTGGGTTACATTTGCTTGTGATATTATGGACCATTATTATTGATAATGTTAATGTCAATTATATATTATAAGTACTTGTTGGATATTGGCAGTCAAGACTAATTTGCATATTTCAAGTGCATGGATTGAAAGCTCCAACAGGGATCTACATCACACGTTTGGGTCAAGGTTGGTTACATTTCTCCATTATCTTAACATTGTCATTTATAATAGCATTGCTTTGAAAATTGAGTAGAGTTCTGGTAGTCATCTATCTGTTGTGGTACTCCCAAGCCATAGTGAGTTTTCTCCAATACGTATGTTGCATTTAATTGCGTTCTGAAACCCACAACCCACAACTTTCGGGCTGCGGCTTTTGGAAACTTGGTGTTGATTTGGTCGTATTTTTGAAACCCGAAACCCGAAACCCGCCAATTTTGGTTTTCGGCTTTCGGGAGTGGTAAATAAAAACTTTTATTATGTTTTGAACCCGATCCCGCGCTGTGCATCGGTCAATATCAGCCACCCATTTTTCTTAATCCTACAGTCATGATTTAATTTGGGTAAATTGATAAATATAGGTTTTATTTACTTTTCTTTATCATTTTTAATCACCGAAGTTAATCCGCTGAGCTGGTCTTACCGTGGATTTCTCGCCTTCAGTCGATTGCCGGTTTTTAGTTATCACAGGTAGGATTGCCATCATACCAGTTTTTCGGTTGGTATTTTGGCTATCTGTGATTGTTGTTTTTTTTTTATTTTTGTTTTCTTTATTTCATCAGAAATTACGAAGTTTGCCACTATGTCACGAAGTACCCTGTCTAGGGCCGCTCTCGGGGGTACCTTAACTAAAGACCCCAACTTTGGTATCTTCTCTGATACCAGTGGAAAGGTCACCGAGACTTATCAAATGGATTCGTCTCGGATTTATGCTATTTTCGACAACGATGACCTCTCGTAGGTAGAATTTGATAGGCCCGCTTATGAGAAGATTAGGGCTTCTCAGATTCATGCTATCACTGCACGACCCGCTATATTACCCTATACAGATGCTGTGAAGTGGATAATAGAGAATGCTAGTGTCAAAGACCAGTCTTTCAATGATGCTTTGGGGAATCAATTGACTCGTTTCCGCCCTTAGGTTTTTACCTGAGCATTCGCTCTTAGGCCGCATAAGCAGACCCTATCTCCTGACTTCATCCAATCCTCTAACTCCCGTTACAATTTTTTCGAAATGATGAAGTCTTGGATGATAAAACCTAACGCTTTCGTGCTTAAGCCTTATAATTTATACCCAATTTCCTGGTTCAAGGAACCCTACTCTTTGCTAGTGGCTATGTTGTGTCGACTGTTCGGACTCCCTAATTGCTCATTGTTCAAAGCTGAATGGGAACCTATAGTGCATCATGTCTTGACTATCGGTGAATCCTTCCCATGGGCTTCCATCTTGTCCTCAAAACTAAAAAATGCTATCAAAGATTATCAAAAGTGTCCAGCTTTCAAAAAACCACATTTCTTTTTATCTGCGTATGTAATTGGTGTTTTTTGCTCATAATTTCAATACCCCAACCTGAACTGGAATTGGACTCCAGCAGACCCACATGTGCATATCTATCATTCAATCTTATGGGAAGAAAACTTTATCCCTTTACTATATGATATATGTGATCAGTTCCTGGGCACTGTTTACTTCAATATTTTCAAGCAAGAAGCACCAGCATTTTCAGATGATGCCAAGACACTCATCAATACTATCGGTGATTGGTATGTGTGTGAGAATTTCTCATATATCAGAGTCTGGGGAATTAATACTGTTCATATGTTGCCCAGAATTGTCCCTGACAAATTGGCTTTGCAAGAAGTTTCATTTCAAACTGTGACTGATGGTATGTACAAAAAACTCACAAGGCCTAGAAAGAAAGGGTGGCCTAAATTCCCTCTGAAACTTGGGTCATTGGTCATCCCAACCTCCAATTGGGCAGTCACCCTTGGTGACCAGTTGGTTGATTACAAATTGGGATGTGCTCGTAAAAGAAAGCACGACCCCAAGAAGTTATTGGATGCACATCTAAAGAAAACCCATGTAAAAATACACTATGTGCATGAGAACATCCCAGATGACTCTATCTATCATGGAGTCAATACATTTGTTGAAGTTCTTTTCAGAGTAAAAGACCTAGAAGAGTAGCATAACATTCTGCACTATCAGAAGGAATTAAAGCTCAGGGTGCTGAGTTATAGGAAATTGGAGCTGGACTTGCTGGACAAAGTGAGAAAAGAAAGGGAAGGAAAGGAAGCTCAGGAAGCTAATCCTCTTCAAGTGGTGGTTCATTCAGAACAAGGAAAAGGAAAAAACCCCATCGAAGATTCTCCTCCTAAGAAAACATCAGAATAGGCCAAATCCTTGTTATATACCTCTCAGCAATTTCAGAAAGATCTGACACAATTGACATCAGTGTTGAAGGCTCACCCTGCAGAGCCCCAGAAGTTTACTGTGGATTCTCAAATAATGGAACCGTGAAATCCCCTTGAAATTATCAGTGCAGCTGTGCAAGAAGATGATGATTTGGTGGTTACACATGCTAGCTCAGCAAAAAGGAAAAAGATCCATGCTGATCCATTCCCCAACATTCAGATTATTGACTGTGATGTTGCTGAAGAACCTGAACCCCCAGTTTCAGTAACTGAGGAGATTACAGAACAGTCCAAGTTAGTCACAGACTTGTTAAATGTTATTGAAATGGAATGCTCTATTCAGGACTAGTCATTTGAAGACACCTCTGTTCAGGATTTTCGGGCTTCAACATCTCAGTTAAACTCAGTTCTACAATTCTTTGCTTCGCTTTCAGAGCATTTACATCCCTTTTCATTGTCTCAACTGTTCAATAGTATAACTTCTTCTTCTATCACACTTTCATGTAGTCAAGAGTCTTTATCTATCCCTAAGTCCATGATGCAAGAAGCTCAAACCTCCATCATTCCTACATTGTCACCTAAACCTATTCTACTAATACCTTCCATCGACCAATTAACCTCTATTCCTTTTCCCATTTCATCTTCTATCACAATTCAGGATAACCTTCCTGCAATCTCTCAGTCTACACCAATAGCTATCTCTATTTCACCTAAGATTGAGGAGCCACCTATGATTCCCTCTCCATCATTAGCTCCTAATGATGAATAGCAGACTTATCCTTCTGAAGCTTCCACTTCGGTCCCCTCAATCACACAGGTCCAGTCATTTGTCCAAGATGTTTCTGTCCCTGTGGTCGTTCCTCAAGTCCCCATGTCCATCCCTCACCCTGGTGATATTATGACACCTTCAATAATTTCCACTGCTAATGTCATTCCCATCACTACCCAGTTGGCTAATGAATATGTAGATGAGGATGTGGTTCCTATTGGTAACTATTTCTATGAAAAGGAAGAGAAGACAGTATTCAAAAGGACAAGGAAGAGAAGTAAAGATGAGCAAGTGTTCGAATCACCTGCTCCCATTCAGGTCTTGTGGACTCAACAAACTGGTGACCCTCAGTCTGGGGCTATTGAAGCAGCAACAATTTTGGGGGCTTTTGCTGGTGCCAATATAGATTCAGTCCACTTGAAGAACAATCAGGTTGATCCTAAAAAGGAAACGATCAAGGAACTTGAAGATGATTTGGTCAATATTAAAGGTGAACATACTCTCCTAGTGGCTAATATCCAACAGGAATGGATGGAATGCTTGCATGCATCAAAATAGGAGAATATCTCCCTTCAGAATCAACTTAATATTGAAAAGACTCAAAACTCCATCCATGCAGAAAAGATAGCAACCTTAGAGATACAAGTTGGAACGATAACTGCAAATGCAGCTTCAGTTGGTTTGTCTAACTTTACACCACAGGAGTTCAAAGACTTGGCCTTGGAGGTTAATCATAATCATTATAAATTGCTTGAAAAGTTGTACATTGCACAGGATGAAATTAGGGAGACATTTATTATCTTTGATAAACTGACTTCTGAGCTTGAGGTACAGGAAATCAAGATAATTCAGGCTTCCAAAGCTCAAGAGGAGGTTAGTGAAAGGAAAAGGTACATTAAAAACATCCTTGTAGACTTCCCAATTCTCAGTAGTCTTCAGATGAAGGAGAACAAAGCTTCCCTGAACACCTGGCTCGATTTCAATGACTCTGCTGAAGAAATCATCAGAAAATCTAAAGACCTTTGTACTCGACGTTGGTACGCAGTTGATAACATCATGGAAGCTCTACATCTCCCATACATGGATCCTATTTTGTAGGCCCTTCCACCTAAATGTAAGTTGGAAGAAGTAGAGCGTGATTGTGAGGAAATGGCGCAGAAGATCCGGGCTATTCCAGCAGTCAACATTGGTCATGTGGATGAATTGATCAGGAAACTGCTCTCCTTCGAGTGCAAGATCCATTTTTACCTTCGCACTTGGCATAAGCTTCCCAAGCATGACATGGAGAACAACATATGCAATGACCAAATAGGCATAGAATCTGTCAATTATCCAAACATAGATGAACTATTAGAAATATATGATAAGTGGCAGGATTTTCTGGCCCAATAGACTCATTTCTGATTTTGGAATCCCTATTCTATAGGATTCATTTTGTACTTTGTTGTAGTTTAATATTTAAGGAAGAATACCTCTCAGAGAGCGGGGTTGGAATTTTTGCAATTGTAATTCAGCAGGAGATAAGACTGAGGATACTCTATGTCCACAGTCATTGTAATTTTTGTACAAGACATCTTAATACAGTAATGTTATCTTCGGATCTATCTTTTGATTATCACTAAAATTTCTTTAAGAATTTCTGATTTTATGTTCCAGATTGACATCCACTATACATATGATCTCTTGTTAAATATATAATGAATGCATAGATCTGTTGTATTGGTTTTTCTGTATAACTGATGTGTGTATGAAAATATTTGATTAAATTTCTTTAGATAAATACTTTCTTTATCGATTTTTGCAATTGATCAGATATATATATATATATATTCAATCATTGTTGATTTTTCAATCAACAAAAGGATAACAAGTTATATCCTGATGGTCTTTAAGCTTGGATTATTGTTGTTTAATTTGCATTAAATAAACCATAATTTAAGTCAACAAATATCTCATCTAAAGGAATTTTTGTTAAATGTGACAGACCATTTGTTTTCTTACACCTCAAGGTTGATCTACATAAACACCCGGCTTTTCATTTTAGAATAGATCTGACTTAAGATTAGGTTCTTTTTCTAAATAGGTTAAGTTAGAATTGTTCACTGTTTCCCACACCCCTTTGTTTCCCTAAATTGGGAAATTGATCTTATTGATCAAATCACTTAATCATAGAGTGCAAGAGGAGGCCAAATATCCGTGGATTATTACCACACCAAACAGCTTGAGGATAGAATTTCCCTTGCATAGGGTCTTTTGAAGCCTTTGGCTGGGTTTTCATCCCCTGTTGTGTGCCTTGGAACCCATTCCAGCACCTTGCACTTACCTTGCACACCCGAGGCATCAACGAATGGCGCTAGAAGGAGGGCCACTAGTATAACATGCCTAAGAAAACCGCTAATAAAATTCCGCCCGCAAATACTTCAACGGTTCAAACCCGAAGCTAGTCCAGGGCTTCAACATCTGAACAACCAACTGATTCACGACCTACAGTTCTCCCTGTTACATCTGCGCAACCTACAATTATACATGTCACACCTGTGATACAACAGGAGAAGAGAGGGGAAATCATTTTCACATTACCCAGAAGGGGACCTATCTCGTTAGAGCAGATATTGAAAACATCTATCGATAGGGTCTTAAGAGCAGAACAATGACTTGCCAATCAAAGACGACGTGGTTTGGCAGCCTTAAATTTAGAAAATATTCTATAGACTGGTGGTCGGGAAGATCAACAAATTCCCACTACACATACTAGTGACTCACAGATTCAGTACACCACTGATCTAAACACACAGGATCAACACACAGTTGATCAACAACCTGAAAACCAAGAATCGATTCATCAACCAGATTCTCCTGAATATAACCATGAGACCACTCTCATAGGAACACAAGGTCATCCAAATTTTTGAACTGGTGGTCCACCACCATCTCCTCCTTCATCTTCATCATCTTCCTCAGACGATGAGAATTCTTCTAGCTCATCCTCGGAAGAAGAAGAGCAAGAACCTCCAATGGCAGGAGAAGGGCAAAATAGGCCATGGCTTGACCAAGGTGCAGTTTTCATATTAGGAGATCAACATAGATTACCAAAGAATCCTGAGAAATGGCTGCCTAAATTCAACCCTGATGATAAGATACCTGCGTTGGATCATATAAAAATCTTCATGCAGGAAATCAGGCTTAGAAGTGTGGTACAAGAGGATGTAGTATGCAGACTCTTTCCCTATACTTTTGAGGGTAAAGCAGCCACTTGGTATTTTGCCTTACCAGCCCAATCTATAACTTCCTGGGATGAATTCGAGAAACATTTTACCCAGAAATTCGGGGATGACAAAACATCGTAAGAACTTGTCTTAGAGTTATCCTCCATGAAAATCAAAGGAAAAGAAAGGGTAAAAGACTATAACCAAAGGTTTTCATATCTCAAAAACAGAATTCCTACCAATCTTCTTCATGATGAAGAATTCTTGGTAACTTATTATGAAAAGGATCCGCCTGTCCCTATTTCAATGTGGGTCAAGAGGGCACATAAAGGTACTTTACTGGAAGCATTTGATGAAGCAATCCAAGTTGAGAAGGACATGTTTTGTCTAAAAGACAGCCCTGAAACTTCATAAGAACAACCTTCTACTTCCAGGAAAAGAATTGAGAACACCCCTAAACCCACTGTTCAGAACAAGGATCCATTTGATATGACTGACATGAAGAAATTCCTTCAAAGGATGTCAAATGAGATGGTGGATTTAAAGAAGAACACTAATGATAATCAGAATCAAAACAGAGGTTTTGTAAGGCCACCATTTAGGAGACCTTACCAGCCTCCACAAAATCCACCACCACCAAATCCGGTAGATGGACTCACAAATGACGAACTCTATTCTATTTTTAGAGCATTGGCAGTAGAATCTCAAGTCACCCCTGACACTTTCAACGAGCAGACCATGGCGGATCCACAATTACCTATAGAAGAAGAAGAAGGTGATCCACAGGTTGATGTTGCGGGATGCTTTTCAGAACTTCCTATGTGTGAAGAAGAAGAAGAACCTGAGGTGGTATTTAACACACAATATCCCTATAACACAAGGTCAAGACCACAGCCACCTCAAGAACCTTCATCTTCTCCTCTGGTTCCCACAAAAAACAAGATTGTCCCACAAAAGGATACAGTCCTCCCTGAAATGGAGTACGATCTAGTTGAAGATTTAAAAAGAGTTAAAGCAAACATCTCTCTGTTTGAGCTACTTAAGATCCCTGATATGATGGATTCCTTACCAAAAAGCATGATAGTCAAATAGCCAAGAGAGTCACAAAGTAACAATCTAGACTCTGTTACTAAAAATGATGATCAGAAACCAGCAAGCAAGAGGACTCCTCCTTTCTTGCTCACTTTTGAGAACTTCAATCGGAATGTGCACAACTGCATGATAGATTCAGGAGCGTCATCAAATGTGATGCCCCTCTCTGTTTGCAGGAAATTGAATGCAACGTGGGAGCCCTGCCCAACCCAGATTGTGCAACTTGAAAGATCCAAAGTTAGAGTGGTAGGTAAGTTGAGAAATGTTTTGCTTACACTGTCAGCTGATCCCAGGATCCATCAGACAGTTGACATCGTGATAGCTGACATCCCAGAGGCCTATGGGATGTGATTAAGCAGGGATTGTTCAGAGAAACTTAAGGGTTACTTTGCAACCAACTGGTCCCACTTATCGTTTCAATACAACGATCAGCTAAATAAAATTAAGATCAGCAAAGAACCTTTTATGAAAAAGACAGTCACTGATCTTAATGATTCAAGCGGACCTGCTGGTTATCTCAACTCTCATGTAGAGCAATTTACTTTCGATACTTTTTTTGGTGAATTCCCAGCTGATGCCTGACCAGAAGAAAGCATTCAAAACGAATCACATATTACTCATGTTACTTTTATACCTTTCTCTGGTGAAATTGTGCATAATGTATACAATGTAAATACAAATTTTAGAATAGACCCTGTTTCATGGACTTTATTTTTGGATGGTTCCAAGTCCAAGGAAGGAGATGGAGCAGGTTGTGTCCTAATTGATCCTAAGGGAATGAAAATTATGATTGCTTGCAGGTTAGAATTTGATTGCACTAATAATGTAGCTGAGTATGAGGCTCTGGTTCAGGGACTCAAGAAGGCTATTGATTTAGGTGTGCAGGCAATTGAATGCTATGGAGATTTGAAATTATAGTTAAGCAAGTCAGAAATAAGATACACTACTTATCTCCATGCTTGGCTAATTATCAAAAGATGGTAAGGGATTTAACCAACTCATTTTTAGCATTCAATATTAAATCAGTTCCCATATCACAAAATTTTGATGCAGACCTGTTAGCAAATACAACGTCTAGACTGATCCCACCAGAAGGTCCGTCTCGTCAAAATTTTTCCATTGAATTGATGTACAGACCCTCTATTCTGGATAATGTGACTAATTGGAAAGTATTTGATGATGACTGACAGATACTTGACTTCCTCATGGCTCGGGATACATTCCAGGATATGGGCATTGATGAAGCAGAACATGAAAAGTGACTCGCTGATCTCTCAAACATTATCCCAAAGTCAGTGATCAATCTAGAAATTTTTTATGATTTGCAAGACAAGTTCAAATCTCAAACTAATTGTAAAACTCAAAGATCATCCCTGAACTATGAGCATGTCAATTTAGGCACTGAGCAGGAACCATCTTTCATCAATTTCGGAGTTGATTGTACCCCTGAAGAACGGAGGGCCATCATTGCATTGTGTAAACAGTATAAAGATGTTTTTTCCTGGACTTATGATGAATTGAAAACATTTGACACTAGCATCATGTTTCATAATATACCCATGAAACCAGAAGTTAAGCCATTTCAACAAAAGCTGCGGAAAATGCACCCTAGCTTAGAGCCCTCGGTAAAAAAGGAGTTGGAAAAGCTGCTTGCTGCTCGAATTATCTTTCTAGTCAGGCACACTCAACGGATAGCTAACTTAGTGCATGTCTGTAAGAAAAGTGGTGAAATTCGACTGTGTGTCGATTTCAGGAACCCGAATCGGCATTCTGAGAAAGACAACTATCTTGTTCCACCTATGGAACAGATTCTTCAGAAGGTAGCCGGGTCGGAGATGTTTTCCCTCCTAGATGGTTTTTTGAGATATAACCAAGTTATGGTTTCCCCGTACGACCAGTTAAAAACAGCTTTCAGGACCCCTTGGGGCATTTTCACCTATAGGCGGATGCCTTTCGGGTTAATTAATGTAGGAGCTACTTTCCAGAGAGCTATGGACATAGCTTTCCGAGGGTTAATGCATAATTCTGTCCTAGTTTATCTTGATGATATCACTATTTACTCCAAAAGGCGACATGAACATGTGTTTGCTCTGAAACAAGTTTTCGACCGTTGCAGGAAATTCGTCATTTCTCTCAATCCCAAGAAATCTATTTTCGCGGTAACAGAAGGAAAGCTTCTGGGCTTCATTGTTTCGAAAGAAGGTATGATTATTGATCCCGAACGCACAAAGGCTATTTCAAAGATTGGGTTACCAGGCTCGCGCAAAGCAATGAAATCCTTCTTAGGTAAGATTAATTTTGTACGTAGATTTGTACCAAATTTTGCCCAAATTGTTAAACCATTACAACTTTTGGTCAAGAAAGATGTGCAGTTTACTTGGTCTCAAGAACAGAGAGATGTGTTTATCCAAATTTGAAAGGCTATCACTAAAGCTCCTGCTCTCATGTCCCCAGATTTTGATAAGGATTTCATTCTTTATACTTTTTCCACTGACTTTTCTTATGCAGCTATCCTGACACAAAAGCATGACGATGATGCAGAGATCCCGATCTCTTTCATGAGCTCAACATTTAAGGGTGCAGAGCTTAACTACTCTCATATTGATAAGCAAGCCTATGCAGTCTATAAATGTGTCAAACATTATAGGCCCTACTTGCTCAAGTCTCGAACTAAATTCGTTGTACCATAATCTGCCATTAGAAACGTCCTCACCCCGAAATAGTTAGGAGAAAAGAGGGCCCATTGGATGATGGCCCTACAAGAATATGATCTTGAGATCAGACCAGCTAAAATTGTCAAAGGACAAGGTCTTTGTCTTCTTACTGCTCAATCTAATGACCCTACGCAGCAGCAATCCGAGTGGGATCAAGAGGAAGAAGTTCCCTCAAGTGTTGTTAATGTTATCGATGCTCTGACATCTGAATGGTATGATGACATCATATTTTTCCTGAACCATGGGTTTGCTCCCAAAACCCTTGATTTTAAGAAAAGAAGGGCTTTGAGACTAAAAGTTGCTCCTTATCAGTTTATTGATCAAGTTCTTTTTAGGAAAAATTACGATGGAGTATTTCTTACGTGATTGGAAAAACATGAAACTGATGACATCTTATTCCAATTTAATGCAGGACTTGCTGGAGGCCATTTTTCAGGTGAGACTACAGCACGTAAGATTCTCAGGGCTGGATATTATTGGCCCACATTGTTTAAAGATGTGTACGCTTATGTAAGGAGGTGTGAACCATGCCAGAAATGCACAGGCAAGTTTAAGAAACCTGCATTTCCTCTTCAACCAGTCACAATTCAGTTTCCATTCCAACAATGGGGACTGGATTTTGTTGGGCCTATAAACCCTGCTGCGTCCCTCCAACATAAGTATATTCTTACAACAACTGACTACTTCACCAGATGGGTGGAAGCATCCCCTCTTAAACAATGTAATGCTAGTCAAGTAATTTACTTCCTTGACAGTCAGATCATCACACGCTTCGTCACTCCTAAGTACTTAGTTTTCAATAATGCATCCTACTTCTCTTCAATTGATATAACTGAATATGCCTTTGAAAAGGGAATTAAGCTTAAGTTCTTTTCCACTTATTACCCGCAAGGAAATGGTTTGGCTTAGTCGTCAAAAAAAAATCTGATAAATATTCTCAAGAAGACTGTAGCTTCTCATCACAGAGATTGGCACACACAGTTATATAATGCTTTATGGGCAGATTGAATAACCCCAAAGGAAACCATTGCAAATTCCCCCTACTGTCTTGTTTATGGCAAAGAAGCCATCCTTCCTACTAATCTCACCATCCCTTCACTACAGTTGGCCCAGTCTGTCCAAGAAGATGATTCTTCCCCTCTCTAGCATAGAATAGACACTTTCTTTAATAAACATGAAATCCGAAAGCCGACACTATCACGTTTCGGGATTCAGGAATTCATTTTTTACGTTGCGTTTAATTGCATTCCGAAACTCGCAACCCGCAACTTTCGGGTTGCAGCTTTCGGAAACTTGGTTTTGATTTGGTCGTATTGTTGAAACCCGAAACCCGAAACCCACCAATTTAGTTTTCGGCTGTCGGGAGTGGTAAATAATTTTTTTTATTATGTTTAGAACCCGATCCCATGTTGTGCATCGGTCAATCTCAACCGTCCATTTTTCTTAATCCTACGGTCGTCATTTAATTTGGGTAAATTGATAAATATAGGTTTTATTTACTTTTCTTTATCATTTTACTCGCCGAAGTTACTCCGCTGAGTTCGTTTTACCATGGATTTCTCGCCTTCAGTCGATTGTCATTTTTCAGTTATCACAGGTAGGATTGTCGTCATACCAGTTTTTCGGTTGGTCTTTTTGCTGTCTGTGATTGTTGTTTTTTTATTTTTGTTTTCTTTATTTCATCAGAAATTACGAAGTTTGCCACTATGTCACGAAGTACCCAGTCTAGGGCTGCTCTCAGGGGTACGTTAACCAAAGACCCCAACTTTGGTATCTTCTCTGATACCAGTGGAAAGGTCACCAAGACTTATCAAATGGATTCGTCTTGGATTTATGCTATTTTTGACAATGATGACGTCTCGAAGGGTAGAATTTTATAGGCCCACTTATGAGAAGATTAAGGCTTCTCAGATTCATGCTATCGCTACACGGCCCGCTATATTACCCTATACAGATGCAATGAAGTGGATAATAGAGAATGCTAGTGTCAAAGACCGATCTTTCAATGATGCTTTGGGGAATCAATTGACTCATTTCTGCCCTGAGTTTTTTACCCGAGGATTCACTCTCAGGCTGCATAAGCAGACCTTATCTCTTGAATTCATCCAATCCTCCAAGTCCCATTACAATTTTTTCAAAATGATGAAGTCTTGGATGATAAAACCTAACGCTTTCGTGCTTAAGCTTGATAATTTATACCCAATTTCCTGGTTCAAGGAACCATACTCTTTGCTAGCGGCTATGTTGTGTCTACTGTTCAGACTCCCTAATTGTTCGGTGTTCAAAGCTGAATGGGAACCTATAGCGCATCATGTCTTGACTACCATTGAATCCTTCCCATGGACTTCCATCTTGTCCTAAGAACTAAAAAACGCTATCAAAGATTATCAGCAGTCTCCAGCTTTTAGAAAACCACATTTCTTTTTATCTGCGTATGTAATTGATGTTTTCTGCTCAAAATTTCAATACCCCAACTTGAACTGGAATTGGACTCTAGCAGACCCACCTATGCATATCTATCATTCGATCTTATGGGAAGAAAACTTTATCCCTTTACTATATGATATATGTGATCAGTTCCTGGGCACTGTTTACTTCAAGATTTTCAAGCAAGAAGCACCAGCATTTTCAGATGATGCCAAGACACTCATCAATACTATCGGTGATTGGTATGTGTGTGAGTATTTCTCATATATTAGAGTCTGGGGCAGTAATACTGTTCAAATGTTGCCCAGAATTGTCCTTGACAGATTGGCTTTGCAAGAAGTTTCATTATTGATCATCCCAACCTCCAATTGGGCAGCCACCCTTGGTGACCAGTTGGTTGATTTCAAATTGGGATGTGCTCCTAAAAGAAAGCCCGACCCCAAGAAGTTATTGGATGCACATATAAAGCAAACCCATGTAAAAATACACTATGTGCATGAGAACATCCCATATGACTCTATCTATCATGGAGTCAATACATTTTCTGAATTTCTTGTAAGAGCAAAAGACCTAGAAGAGCAGTATAACATTCTGCACTATCAGAAGGAATTAAAGCTCAGGGTGCTGAGTTATAGGAAATTGGAGCTGGACTTGCTGGACAAAGTGAGAAAAGAAAGGGAAGGAAAGGAAGCTCAGGAATCTAATCCTCTTCAAGTGGTGGTTCATTCAGAACAAGGCAAAGGCAAAAACCCCATTGAAGATTCTCCTCCTAAGAAAACATCAGAATAGGCCAAATCCTTGTTATACACCTCTCAGCAATTTTAGAAAGATCCGGCACAATTGACATCAGTGTTGAAGGCTCACCCTGCAGAGCCCCATAAGGTTATTGTGGATTCTCAAATAATGGAACCTTCAAATCCCCTTGAAATTATCAGTGCAGCTGTGCAAGAAGATGATGATTTGGTGGTCACACATGCCAGAACAACAAAAGGCAAAGGATCCATGCTGGTCCATTCCCCAACATTCAGATTATTGACTGCGATGTTGCTGAAGAACTTGAACCCCCAGTTTCAGTAACTGAGGAGATTACAGAACAATCCAAGTTAGTCAAAGACTTGTTAAATGTTATTGAAATGGAATGCTCTGTTCAGGACCAGTCATTTGAAGACACCTCTGTTCAGGATTTTCGGGCTTCAACATCTCAGTTAAACTCAGTTCAACAATTTTCTGCTTCGCTTTCATGATCATTTACCTCCCTTTTCATTGTCTCAATTGTTCAATAGTATAACTTCTTCTTCTACCACACTTTCATGTAGTCAAGAGTCTTTCTCTATCTTGAAGTCCATGATGCCAGAAGCTCAAACCACCATCATTCCTACACAGTCACCTAAACCTATTCTACTAATACCTTCCATCGACCAATTCACCTCTATTCCTTTTCCCATTTCATCTTCTATCACAATTCAGGATAAGGTTCCTACAATCTCTCAGTCTACACCACTAGCTATCTCTGTTTCAACTAACATTGAGGAGCCACCTATGATTCCCTCTCCATCATTAGCTCCTAATGCTAAAGAGTAGACTTCTCCTTCTGAAGCTTCCACTTCGGTCCCCTCAATCACACAGGTCCAGTCATTTGTCCAAGATGTTTCTGTCCCTATGGTCATTCCTCAAGTCACCTTGTCCATCCCTCACCCTGGTGGTATTATGACACCTTCAATAATTTCCACTGCTAATGTCATTCCCATTACTACCCAGTTGGTTGATGAATATGTAGATGAGGATGTGGTTCCTATTGGTAACTATTTCTATGACAAGGAAGAGAAGACAGTATTAAAAAGGACAAGGAAGAGAAGTAAAGAAGAGGGAGCAGTCGAATCACCTGCTCCCATTCAAGTCTTGTGGACTCAATAAAATGGTGACCCTCAGTCTGGGGCTATTGAAGCAAGAACAGTTTTGGGGGCTTTTGCTGGTGCCAATATAGATTCAGTTCACTTGCTGAACAAAGAGGTTGATCTTAAAAAGGAAAGGATCAAGGAACTTGAAGATGAGTTGGTCAAGATTAAAGGTGAACATACTCTCCTAGTGGCTAATATCTGGAAGGAATGGATGGAATGCTTGCATGCATCAGAACAGGAGAATATCTCCCTTCAAAATCAACTTTATACCAAAAAGACTCAAAACTCCATCCATGCAGAAAAGATAGCAACCTTAGAGATACAAGTTGGAACTGTAACTGCAAATGCAGCTTCAGTTCGTTTGTCTAACTTTACACCACAAGAGTTCAAAGACTTGGCCTTGGAGGTTAATCATAATCATTATAAATTGCTTGAAAAGTTGTACATTGCATAGGATGAAATTAGGTAGATGTTTATTATCTTTGATAAACTGTCTTTTGAGCTTGAGGTACAGGAAATCAAGAGAATTCAGGCTTCAAAAGCTCAAGAGGAGGTTACTGAATGGAAAAGGTACATTAAAAACATCCCTGCAGACTTTTCGATTCTCAACAGTCTTCAGATGAAGAAGAACAAAGCTTCCATGAATACATGGCTCGATTTCAATGACTCTGCTGAAGAAATCATAAGAAAATCTAAAGACCTTTGCACTCGACGCTGGTACGCAGCTGGTAACATCATGGAAGCTCTACATCTCCCATACATGGATCCTATTTTGCAGTCCCTTCCACCTAAATGTAAGCTGGAAGAAATAGAGCGTGATTGTGAGGAAATGGCGCAGAAGATCCGTGCTATTCCAGCAGTCAACATTGGTCATGTGGATGAATTGATCAGGAAACTGCTCTCCTTCGAGTGCAAGATCAATTTTTACCTTCGCACTTGGCATAAGCTTGCCAAGCATGACATGGAGAACAACATATGCAATGCCCAAATAGGCATAGAATCTATCAATTATCCAAACATAGCCGAACTGTTAGAAATATATGATAAGTGGCAGGATTTTCTAGCCCAATAGACTCATTTCTGATTTTGGAATGCCTATTATGTAGGATTCATTTTGTACTTTGTTGTAGTTTAATATTTAAGGAAGAATACCTCTCGGAGAGAGGGGTTGGAATTTTTGGAATTGTAATTCAGCTGGAGATAAGACAGAGGATACTCTGTGGCCAGAGTCATTGTAATTTTGGTACAAGACATCTTAATACAGTAATGTTATCTTCAGATCCATCTTCTGATTATCACTTAAATTTCTTTAAGGATTTCTAATTTTATGTTCCAGATTGTCATCCACTATACATATGATCTCTTATTAAATATATAATGAATGCAGATATGTTGTATTGGTTTTTATGTATAACTGATGTGTGTATGAAAATATTTGATTAAATTTCTTTAATTAAATACTTTCTTTATCGATTTCTGCAATTGATCAGATATATATATATATTCAATCAACAAAAGGATAACAGGTTATCTCTTGATGGTCTTGAAGCTTGGATTATTGTTGTTTAATTTTCATTGAATAAACCATAATTTAAGTCAGCAAATATCTCATCTAAAGGCATTTTTGTGAAAGGTGATAGACCGTTTGTTTTCTTACACCTCAAGGTTGACCTACATAAACACCCAGCTTTTCATTTTAGAATAGATCTGACTTAAGATTAGGTTCTTTTTCTAAATAGGTTAAGTTAGAATTGTTCACTGTTTCCCACACCCCTTTGTTTCCCTAAATTGGGAAATTGATCTTATTGATCAAATCACTTACTCATAGAGTGCCAGCAGAGGCCGAATATCCATGGGTTATTACCACACCAAACAGCTCGATGATAGAATTTCCTTTGCATAGGGTCTTTCGAAGCCTTTGGCTAGGTTTTCATCCCCTATTGTGTGCCTTGGAACCTATTCCACCACCTTGTACTTACCCTGCAGACCCGAGGCATCACCACGTCTAATGAATGAAAGTGAAAGGTTTAAAGGAGAGTGGGACTTTTGTAGAAGCAGTTGTGTTACAAAAGAAACAACTACAAGTGTTGCTCTTTTAGCATTTTCCATCCGAAGAATGATTGTGAAGGACTTGAAGAAAAGTGTGGTCTTGCATAAGCACTTGTTGTGCATTTTGAGAGTGGATATTCGAAAAAGACTAATGCAGGTGAAAAATCCACTATTATGTAAAGCTTTTATGCATTTTGTTATGCATCATATTAATATACCCGTCATGCAAGTTTTGAGCAGGCCCGAAGACATCAAATTTTTTTGGTGAACTACATTACCATATGCATGTCAAACTGAATGGTTAATGTTTTTTATTTATCTCATTTGACTTATTGTATTGAATATAATTACAAACATTTTTTTCTCATTTTCATATGCAAATAATCGTTAATTAAAATTCATTTCTGCAGACTGTAACTTCACCCTGTTTACGGATCACAAAAAATGTCGTTTAGGGCCTCAAAATGGCCTTAGAAGTTCAGCACCCCAAAAATATACAAAAATGATACCAAGATGGAAAAGGTGTTTTAATCCAATGGACTAGGTGGGTGGCCAGTAATACGCACTTCGATTAGTTCTACACCCTTAGGAATCAATCTTATCCATTGCGTTAAGTGCCCCCATCAAAAGGGGAACTATTGTTGAACTCGATGTTTTTTGAGCCACTTACCTTGGTGTAGGAGATTCCCTCCTTTCACAATCAGATAGGTTTGGATCATCTTTTGGTCAGTTCCCTTAACCTATGTGGCGATGATCTGATCAATATTACCCTATTCCATTAGTCAATACTGGGATCTATAGGTTTCAACTACTCTACCACCTCTGATGTGTCCAATAGTGGTTGAAAATATGGCCGAAGGAGGTCCACATTGAATACTGGGCTCAATCCAAGGAACGAGGGGAATAACTAATTCAAAATAATTTCCACCCAAAGCCTTGATGATGGTATAAGCCCCTTAGTGAAGTAGACACTACTTATAATGGATTCCTATAAGCAGGGGAAATTTTAGGGGCAAAATTTAGCACATGGGATAATTTTTGAGGTTTTTTTCCCCAAAAATATTCGCATTTCCAATTTTTTTCTAATATGAATCACCCAAATTTGATAGGATTAAACATTTTACTATAAAAACCACAAAAATTTCAAAAAACTATATAAAATCCTTAGCAATTTGAATATTTAAAAAATAAAAACATCACCAAATATTTTATGGTTGGAAATTTGATAATTAGTAATATTCGGCAAGGTTTATACACTTTAAGAAAATGATGTATACTTCAAAATTTTCATTCCTGTAGGGTGCTCTTTCTGCAAATGTAACCAAACCTTGTTTCCCACCTAAAATTTGTGTGAACCTTGTGTTGATCATGGCACTATTTGTACTTACCATTGAATTTATCGGAAATATCCTCTACCTATTGGTGGACATGCTGAATCGATTCGATGAATTTGGTGGACTTGTCAGCCTCCAATTAGGCATGGGAGGGTTGTTCTTGTGTGGGTGAAAAGGGAAGTGTTACATCAATGGGGCCCAATGGTTCAAAAATCAGGCCCACTTGAAAAGGCTTATGGTTGGTCGAGCTATGGAGGGATCTATTATAGTTGTGTTGAACATAAGGAAGGATCTCATCCCATGTGAGTCGATGCTTGGATTTGTACATGCACAAGATGTGCACACTCATCATGTTGAAGACCTCTATCTGTCCATCAATTTGGTCATGGAAGGAAGTGCATTTGGTGAGCTTGGTGTCCAATAGAGACCATAGGATTGACCAAAATGTACTTAATAACCTACAATATCAGTCTGAGATGATGGTCTATGGAATTCCAAAATGTACACACACACACTAAAAGAAGATCTTGGCAGTGGCTTCGGTTGTAATATTCTTTTTGAAGTTGCTTGAATGGTCATCTTAGATAATCGGTCAACAACCATGAATACACTGTCATTACTGTTAACAGCCAAAAATTGTTCACCTACCTCATCTACCTAGTCACATTACCCATTTATCCCTTTTTCCTACCTTTTGTGCCTCTAAAACCAAAAAATCCCTAAATTGGTAACCAAATGTAAAAAAAATCATCATTTCCCTCATCAATTAATGAAAATCCTTCGAAAAAGGTTAAAATCCCATAAAAAGGGGTCAAAATCTCTCTGTACAGTGTCTTTGGATTTTGAGTTGAATTTATGTTCCATTGCGAGATCTTGATCACTATAGATTGGTCTTGAGTCCTTGAGTATACTATGGGAATCAAAAGAAGAGCCTCAAACCCCAACCCTTCTTAGGATTCCATGGAAAAATCCTCAAACCACCACATATGAACTCTGTATGGTATTAGTCACCTCAAATTGGGATATGAGCACCATGACTAAGTTGGTTGTGAACCGAGAATATGTTTCAAGGTATAGTGAAGATCATGGGAGTACAACAAGGGCCTTGTTCCCTAACTGAAGCTTGTTTCTCTTAGTCAATATGAAAGACATTTACACCCATAAAGCATGCCTTATTTTGGGGATGTATGCACCATAAGTGGTTTCCAAAGATCCATTATGATTTATTTTCTATGATTGATGGTTTTGGGTGTTAATAGTGGTTAAGGAAGGACACTGAGGGCCTTATGAATTTAAAAGAATATATCCTCTCAAGCTCAAGCATCATTTGATATGCACTAAATCACCACATAGGAGCTTTGTATGGGATCTTTGTTCTCTTACTAAGATATGGTCTTCATTAATTTGTTTCAGATATAAATGATTGGTGTAGGCTGAAAAAGAGAAACAAGGGCCTTACATAAGAAATGAACTTTAAAACCCTATAAATCATGAACAAGGCCAACAACTGTGACACATACACTACTAGTGTGTTCTTTTATTTTTTGAGTATGATTCAAAATGGATCAATATATATTTTTTCTCTATTATGGTGCTTTCTGGGGTGGGAGATTGGATGGATTGGTTTGTAGAGCCCATTTTAGTGGAAACTCCCACTTTGCATATTTGGGGCCTAGAAAATTTGGGGCTTGTTTGAGGACTTAAATGAAGTTTCTTGGGGTCAAGCATTCATCACTTGTACAATTCCCCTTAGCACGATTCTACACTTAGATACCTTTTCGACAGTAAAATATTCGCCTCATTCAGAGTTTGTATGAAGAAGTTATGCCTTCCGCAAGTTGACCTATCAAGTTGGCCACCATGAAACAGAGTGGATTGCACATCATCTCTCATTTATCAAACATGTATATCTAGTTACATCTATAATTTCAAGAACATTATATAAGGTCCAAAACCCTAGCACTAATCATGAATCGAGGAATGAAAGAATACTAAAATTAACCCTAGACGACTATTAAGCTATGTTAAATGTCTAGCTGCTAGGAAGAGAGGGTGTCCCATTTTAATGATATTATTGTATTCTTCAATATATGAGCAATAATAACGGAGTATAAGATCCTGTAGTAGACATACAAGAAACAATATCTAAGGTAACTCCCCATAGAGTACCTTTTCCTTTGTATCTACATTTAATATAAAAGAAGAGGGCATAATCCTCATTTATGGATGGTTTTTTCTCCATAATGGGTTTTCTTAGAGTAAATCTTTTGTTGATTGTTTGTATTGTGTATTAAGTTTTCTCTAGTCATTTTTCTTTCAATTCTAGTTTATTTATCATTCTGTGGAAATAAGCAAAAAAAAAAAAACTAGGTTGTAAGATCCATCATGCTAAACTATTCCAATGGAATATCTATGATAGTTTACGAATCATATTTGTATCATAGTAGTGTTATTTGTAGTTTTGAAGAAAACCACATGATCTAGTGGTGGAAAAAATATTCTTCAAACCCTAGACATGGTAGACAAGTCTAATGAAGAAGCAACATGCAATTATGACCATGGATTTACAAATATGGAAATAGAAGTGACTGATACCTAATGCAACATGGCAACTGTTGTTCTTGAGTTCATAATACTCTCTTGGAACATCAAGGAAAGTCTTACCTTGCTTATCTCCTGTAGTTCATGATCAGATGTTTATGAGTTGCGACTATGTACATTGAAGCAATTGTTGGTCCTTAAGCACTTTTTGTCTTGTTGTGGCCACAACAGATCCCATGCTTAGCTAAAGCATGGGAACCCTATTTTTTAATCAATACGAAGGTATATGGGTAAGTTTTTCTTTGTAAATATGATTTTCAGTTTAATTGTCTTTAAACATCACTTCCCATGTACCCATACTTCATTTTTGCTGCTTGATCTGGGTTTCTTTAAGTGTTTGGTTTGCAAAATATTTAAATTTTGACTATTTTCACTTTTTCTTGGCAAACCCAAAACCCGAAAGTTTCCGGTGTGGGAAGTTGCTGTTTTCAGTTTGGGATTTTTGTCATCCCGAAACCCGAAACCCGAAACCCGAAAGTTTTGGGTTGAGGATTCTATTTTCTGTTGAAGTTTGTTTTACCAAAACCCGAAACCCAAAACCCGACGATGTCGCGTTTCGGGATACAGGATTTCTTTTTGCGAGTTTTAATAAACGCGAAACCCAAAACCTGACACTGTCGCGTTTCGGGATTCGGGAATTCATTTTTTACGTTGTTACATCGTAATCTTCCACCCTATGAGCATCAGCATTATTTGGCCTATAGGATCCATTTCAGTGACTCAGATCCACTTATATCCTTCAGAGATACTATTTTGCCCTATTTTTATTCCTACCCGCATGTTCCATCACTATAGCATGCGTACCTGCAAGTTGCATCACTTTAGCCCACAGGTATCAAGTAAAATGGTAAAAACCACTATTAATTACTTTTTACTCCCAAAAAGAGGTCATTGGGTGACCTTTGGTTCTCCATCTGCCCAAGTAACATCTCGATGTGTCCTTTCACCTATCTTTGAGAGGACTATATATTGAGCACATATGGCTTATGGATGGGAGGAAGAAGAGAAAAGCAAGAGAACTCTAGTGGATTTTTGCCCTATATTGAGTCTGCACTCATTGATCGTTGTATTTGTGAACCCCTTATGTTCACCTTCAAAACTCCTATCTAGTTTGAGTTTGCCATTCATGGAGGATTGAAGTGGTGTAGGCACAAGTGGACTGATCTAGATGTTGGTTCAGATTGGTTGCCGGCAAGAGGTCGTATCACTTTGTACTTCTTCTTGTTCATTAATATAAATACTTATATTCTCGTCCATCATGTTGTGAATGTTGTTTATTATACATTGGGTTACATTTGCTTGTGATATTATGGACCATTGTTATTGATAATGTTAATGTCAATTATATATTATATGTACTTGTTGGATATTGGCTGTCAAGACTAATTTGCAGATTTCAAGTGCATGGATTGAAAGCTCCAACGGGGATCTACATCAAACGTTTGGATCAAGGTTGGTTACATTTCTCCATTATCTTAACATTGTCATTTATAATAGCATTGCTTTGAGAATTGAGTAGATTTCTGGTAGTTATCTGTCTGTTGTGGTTTTCCCAAGCCATAGTGAGTTTTCTCCAATATAGAAATGGCAACTCCACTGGGGAAAACATCCATGTTTGGGAAAAAAATTTAGCATTAGTCCATAATTAGAGTTGTTGTTTATCGAGGCTCTGTGTCATTGATTGGCCGTTAAGATACACCATAGAAAAATAGCTTTTTCTGAGCCATTGGAATCTTTATTTGCCCATTTTCCTTTCCTAACCCGCGGGCTAGCTTAGCTCAACTCGTGTATACCCGCCTTTGTTAACACTACTACTCGTGGGTACCTGCAAGTATTCCTTCGACAGTAGCGTATAACTACGGCTTTTGTTTGTTTATGGCTATTGGTTGCTGCTAGGTTGGCTTTTGTTGTTCCTGAGTCTTTGTTGGCGTCTTTCTTGACTGTTTCATGCCTTGGTTGTGACCAGAACTCTTCGTTTCTCTTGGTTGAGCCTTCTTGGTTTTTTACCAAACTTTGGATTTAGCCTCTTGGTTTTTTCCTTTTGAGCTCTTTCCTTTGGCTGAGTCTTGCTGTTTAGGATCTGCTGGGTTGTCCTAGTGATCTTCTTGGCACTTCAGTGACTGAATAGTAGGATTTTGCTTGCATTTTTTCATTCCATTTATATTAAAAAATACAAAAATATACATTTAGTTTTTGCATTTTCCTTCTTGTTTATAAGCGAAAATACAAAAATACTTTACTTTCATGTACTGCATCTTGCATTGAGTGCTTGTTGCCTTCATTTAGGTTCTGCTTGTGCATCGAAAAGATAAAAGATTGCATCTTTATTTCAGAATTGTTGGTTGATTTTGCATATTAGTGACATTGTTTTATTGGATAGATGAGTCTAGGATTGGACGATGCATACTATTGAGTCTACACATCACTAGTTTCACGATCATATCCCTTGAGTAACCACAGCCACAAAAATTAACGCTTAATCTTAAAATTGATTAGACTGATTTTATTTATAGGGTACACCAACTAGCATAGGTTTAGAGTCTTGGAATAGATCATTGTGAGTTAACAATCCAAGACTACTAGACGAAACATTAGGTATGACTAGGGAGTGGAGGAATCCATGGTATAGATCGGTGTTCTCAGGAAGCTCTACTCAATCCATAGTTAAGCACGAGGTCATGGGAGGTTGATTGAGGAGATATCCCTCTTATACCGGCTGAACATGGGAGATATATCCAGGATTTGTTCGTATCTAGGGGTAACGGAGGTTCATCCTCTTGTGCTTCGGGCTTAGATACCCTACCCATACGACGGGTCCCACCTGCGACTGTCCCCCTGAGCATTGGTTATATTGTGGTGAACATAGTTGTCTTACCTAGGTATCGCACAGGGTACTTGCCGTGGTTATGCTATTTGTGTCCTGAGTCAGATAGGGATTGGGCAGCACAGTTGTGTTTGTGTAGTGGACTTGACCCTGTACATGCAGTGAAGCCTGGGTGTCTCTATAACTGATTCTGTTACCTCCGACTATAGTTTGGGAGTCTCAAGCCTCTCCTAGGTGAGACATACCGGATCTAGTGTCGGGAGCTCATTTAGCAACTCTGTTTGTGTGCTCTTGGCTGTAGTTTCTCTAGGTGTGTGCTTTTGATTTATTGTTTTTTATTGATAGTTGGACTTTAGGGGACTTTTTGATTACATATTCTCTCTGGAGATATCGTGGCGCGGAGCCATACTCTCCGTCGGTCCCATCATTTGGTTGGTTTAAAGCCACTCGAGTTTTCACGCTGTGTTGCTAGAGGACAGCGGAGGGATCCCTCTGAGTCTTCGGATTCATATGAGACTTACGTCCAAGATGTCATGGCTGCACATCCTGATACTGAGGAAAAACCTTCGACTCCTTCAGGTAGAGTTGACCATACTTCCGATCCCCATACTCCTCGTGAGGAGTGGGGAGGTGATCCACCTGAGACTCAACCTGGTTCTATTTGGCCTAATCCACTTGATTGAGATCCGTTTGATCCTTTGAATCTGGATAATTATCTTTACGGAATGCCTGATTTACCCGAGGATGAAGAACAGGATGAGCCTTTCGTTCCTTCGTTTCCACGCAGTTATAGATACAAGATGCCTGAAGGAGATAATGACACTACGATCAACCCCACCGCACTCTCTTTTGGTATTCCTAGTCATAGTACTATCGAACCATCCACTACGGTTGGTAGTCACGCTGGCACTAGTCAAAGTGTTAGCCATACTATACCCATTGGGGGCACTACGTTGTCCACCCACACACATAGTATGGGGACTGGTCAGATTCCTAACAATGCTAATATTGGAAGACGACCACCTCCTAGGATTAACCAACCTAATCAAAACGTTGTTTGGAACATGACTCGCCATCCACCACCTTATACACGTGTTGCTACTCGTCAACCCAGGACTACTTTTACAAATGATAATGCTCCTCCAAACCACGGGGGTGGACACATACCGCATAGTTTTGCGTCCACTGCCACCGCTAGTAATGCTAATGTAGGGGGTGGGAATATCTCCTATCCACTTCGACATCATGCCACTATCCCTACTACTAGTCACACCAATATTGGAGTTGGGAATACTTCTCATGCTTATGGTCATCACACGACTGATCAAGCTAATCCTAATGCTGGGGGTGGGAACATACCATACCCTTACGGTCATTACAACATGGTTCTCGCTATGAATAGTACATACATGCCCCATACTCATGGTGGAAACCCTTACTGCAACACAGTCGGTGCTGGCCACCAGTATCACCCACCAACCCAATATGGTGCCCCAAACACGCATATACCTGCTTACTCTCAAATGGGTCAGGTAGGAGGATGTTATCAATCTTATGGCCATGGGAAAGCTTATGGATCGTTAGGTCCTCATTATCAGTAGTTTAATCCTCATGGTCAAGCTTTTGGTCCATCTTATAACACAGTTCCATTTAACCAACATTTTATGGGGGCTTATAATCAAGCTTTCCAGCCTCATCTCTCGTTCCTTCCACGCTTGAATCTCCCACATCTTTCGAAGCTCACGAATGATCCAGTGTGTCACGAACCTACTTGGCCCCTAGTTCCTACCAAGCTCCCTTCGAACATTCCGAAGTTTGAGGGGAAAGGTGGTGAGGACCCGGGAGATCATGTCACGACGTTTCACCTTTGGTGCTCCTCCAACTCTTTGAATCATGATTCCATTAGATTACAACTATTTCAATGCACCCTCATGGGCGCAAACGCGAAGTGGTATGTGGAGTTTCCTGGAAACACCTATAGGGGATTCAAAGAGATTGCTTTGGTTTTCTTAGATCATTTCCAGTTGCCGATTCATTATGATAGTGGTACTGAGTTGTTGTCCACCTTCCGTCAGAATAAAGCCACACATATTTCTTACCACATTCAGGAGTGGTGTCAACAGAAGAGGTTAATGAAAGCTAATATTCCTCCAGATTTCCTGTTGGAATGGTTCCTTAAGTCTTTACTTCCATACATTGCTAAGGATGTTTCGATGTCCGGCATTGTGACTGAGGAACAAGCTATCTTGAAAGTCCAGCACTTAGATCTACTTTATTCTCAGTCTCGCATTTTGTATGACATTATTCCTGATGCACCAAGACCAAGACATGAGCCTATGTCAGTTCCTGGACCACATGCCGATGGAATCCTAGGGTCTGCATGCCCTCGCCCCGTAGACTTGGTAGCTAATCAAATGCAAAATTTGTCGCTAAACCAGTCTGCTCCTAGACAGGTTCATACCTTGTCCACTTCCACTCCATCGTCTAATGTACGCAATGTGCAATCAACGAAATTGTCGGGTAACCAAAAACCTGGTGGTAAGAAAAAGGGGAGAAATAATCATAGGGGTGGAAACAATGGAAGTAATAACAATAGCAATCGTAATACTCCTCGTAAAGAGAATGCCAACCCTCCTTAGGAAGGCGGTAATGTTGGCGAGGATTGTAAACCTAGGCATAATGTGAAATTCCCTTGCAAGCTTTGTGGGGAGGATCATATTACTCACTTATGTCGGCTCTTGAAGTTTTGCAAGCCTGTCCTTCTCAAAAGCATGCCCTTTTGAGTGCGTTAGGAGTTCAGAATGGGGGAAATCCCAGTGTTATCAAGTTCGATACTAAAGATGTCCAACCTCGCTTACCTTACCACGTGTCTTTTCAAATACAGGTGGTTTTCCTTAAGATATTCATCAAACGTACTATGGTTGATGAAGGTGCTTTCGCGTTAGTAATGTCGTTAGCTTGTTCGAAATCTCTTGGCTCTCCTCCTCTACTTTCTTCTAGAACTACACTCACTGCATTCGACAGTAGAACTTTTATGCCGCATGGAATTATCCCTTCCCTTGTTGTTTGCTTGGGAGGTAAGTTTGTGCCTATTGAAGTCGAAGTGGTTGATGCGCCCATCGACTACAACCTTTTACTAGGTCAGAACTGGATGTATGCTATGAAGGCTGTCGCGTAAACTGTATTTAGAGTTATCTGCTTTCCCCATGAGGGCAAGATTGTGACGATCAATCAGCTGGATTTTGTTGGCATTCCTTCCGCAGCATCCACGGGATCTATAATCCCACAAGTTTCTAATTCTTAGCCGGCAACTGCGAACATAAGTGTTGGAATGTACCCTTCATTGATGGGAACTTTCAACCATTCTGCACCCGTGAATTTTATTGGAACCATTACCGACAATGCGTCTCCTCCTTCGAATAATATGTTATTCCGTACCTCCTATTTAGATGATCTGTGGACTTTACCATCCACGAATTCCACGTATGGAGACATTGTGCATGTCGGGATGTCTATGCCTTTATCTTTAGTGCAGATCCGGATCTCTCTTCTTCCCAGACAGTTGAAGAAGATCCTGTTACGCTGCCAGTTTGGGCAGCCAACTCATCTTGTTCCCACGATTGCCTTGATGATACTTTACCATCTGATGAAGCTATCCTCGAGGCCATGTGTGGTAGTGAAAGGCCATGGGAAGATATGCACCCTCGCTCTTATTTCCTTCCCAACCGCAAGCTCATTGAGAAAGAGGAGTTTAGGATGACTCTAGCAGAGATGGTTGGTCACCCTGTGGTTCTTTTGGAGTCGCATGATATTTTTCGATCAACATCTCCCACACTCCCGGAAAGATAGAGAACATTTACATCGGTGCTGATTGCATGCCTGAGGAGATCGCTATTTACACTGACTTATTTACAGAACTCTGGGAAGCTTTCGCATGGTCATATGAGGAGATGCCAGGAATATACCCCCGCATTGTTGAACAAAAGATTAGAACATACCTTGATGCTAAACCGGTTTGACAGCGCTTATGTACTATGAACCCTAGGAAGGCAGCTGCTATTAAAGTAGAGGTGGAGAAACTGCTCAAAGTTGGTTTCATCTACCACGTTACCCTTACCGAATGGGTGTCAAATCCCGTTCCTGTGGATAAGAAGCAGGGAACGATCCGTGTATGCACTGATTTTAGAGATTTGAACCATGCATGTCCGAAAGACAACTTCCCCACGCCATTCATTGATCAAATATTGGATGCTTGCGGGGGGAGTGAGATTTTTTCATTCATGGACCGCTTCTCGGTTTATAATCAGATTCAAATCAAACCCGCAGACCAACATAAGACGGCATTTATTTTTCCATGGGGAACATTTGCATATCAGAAAATGCCCTTCGGCCTTAAAAATGCTGGAGCTACTTTTCAGCGAGCCATGACCTATGCCTTTCACGATCTTAAGATGATTATGGAAGTTTTTTTGGATGATCTTGCTGGACATTCTCGTAAGAGAATTGACCACCCCAAGCACCTCCGTATGATTCTCGAGTGATGCATCCACTACAAAATTCGATTGAATCCAAACAAATGCATCTTCGCTGTTAGGACTGGTCCGCTTCTAGGATTCATAGTTTTGAGGGAGGGTATTAGAGTCGATCGTCTCAAAGTGGAGGCAATACTTCAGCTGCCTCCTCCGTGTAATTTGTTACAACTTCAGATCCTCCAAGGGAGACCTACTTTTCTGCATCGGTTTATAGCTAACTATGCTAATATTACTAAAGGTTTCGCATGACTATTGAAGAAAGACACACCTTTTATCTGGGATGAGTGAGCGCAGCAATGTTATGACGGCCTTAAGAAAGCTTTGGTAGCGACCCCTGTGCTTAGTCCATTGAACTTTACACGAGATTTTATCTTTTATGTGGCCGCGTATCAAGAGACTATTGGCATGGTATTGGTTCAGGTAGATGATGTGCTCATCGAGCATGTTATCTATTATCTTAGTCAAAATTTAGTAGACACTGAGCTAAGATACACTCACATAGAAAAGATGGCACTTGCGACTGTCCATGCAGTCCAGCGGTTACGACATTACATTTTGCTTCGAACAAACACAGTTGTAGCTCACATCAATCCGTTTCAGTTCGTGCTATCACGACGCCTTATCGGGGGTAAGTATAATAAATGGATTGTAATCCTTCAGGAATTCGATCATGATTTTGCTTCGGCAAAATTGATGAAATTACTGGTGTTCACCGAGCTTATGTCGGACCTTCCACGACTTGATGAGGATGTCATTCATGAATATTCCTTTGTGGATGAACACTTGTTTCTTATCTCGTCCAAGGACCCTTGGTATGGGGATGTCATTGTATATCTCCAAACTTTGAAGTTTCCTCCGCATTATTCATGAGATGAGCGACAGCATGTGAAACATCACACCAAATACTATACTATCGTCGGTGACACTCTGCATCACCGAGGAAAGGATTCCATTCTCCGTCGTTGCTTGACTCACGAAGAAGCGGAACGGGTACTTAATGATTGCCATGCGGGGGCGTGTGGCGGTCACTTATCCGGGCTTGCTACAGCCCAGCGTATCATGCGAGCTGGTTATTTTTGGTCTACCATCTTTAAAGATTGTATTAACACTGTGAAGAGATGTCACCCTTTCCAGGTGTTTTCTCGAAACATATGCTCGGATCTAGCGCCCCTCCATCCAATCGTCACTGTCGATCCCTTCACTATGTGGGGGGTAGATTTCATGGATTGCAAACCAGCTTCGGCTGGGGGGCATCACCATATTATTGTGGCCATGGATTATTTTTCCGAGTGGGCTGAGGCCATGCCTACTGTAAAAGCCGACGATGCTACTGCAGCCCATTTCGTGTTCAACCAGATTATCACTTGGTTCGGTATCCAAAAAGAGATTGTCACTGACCATGGCAGTCACTTTCAAAACAAGATGATGGAGGATTTGTATCTCAAGCTTGGTTTCGTCAGGAATACTCGTCTTCCTACTATCCTAAAGCGAATGGTTAGGTTGAAGCAGTAAATAAGTCTTTGAAGACCATTCTCCAACGTACCATCCAACAAAGCAAGACCAATTGGCATATCATGTTATATCCTGCTTTGTGGGCATATCAAACCGTAGTTAAGACTGCCACCGGGTTCTCACCATTCCAGTTAGTTCATGGTGTGGAGTCACTTTTACTGATTGAATGCGAAATTCCTTTTCTCAAGCTAGCCATAGAGCTCCTCCCTGATACGATAGAGATTGAGCAACGTTTAGTACACCTCGAGCAGCTTGACGAGCACCATCGAGATGCCGCTATGGCTATTGATGTTAACAAGCATCGTGTCAAGGTTCAATATGATAGGTCTGTTCGTCCCCGACAATATGCTGAAGGTGACTTGGTACTTTTGTATGACCAAGCTAAAGAACCCCTGGGGGCAGGCAAGTTCAATCCCATGTGGCACGGTCCTTACATTGTGAGGCATGTCCTCGAAAAAGGAGCTTATGAGTTAGAAGACTATGAGGGAGTTACCTCGAAGGAGCCTAGAAATGGGCTCTACCTCAAGCAGTATTACGCTTGAACCTTTGGTTCGGGCTGATACTTTTGTACACTATTGTATAGTTTTTTTGTACATAGTTTAGCTTGCCCTTTTTGGTTGTCGGTTCTGTTGATTAGCCTCTGTTTGATTGAAAGATGTCAATGGAATTTCCTACATTTGTAGGTTTCGTGGATGGTGCTAGCCGACATATGCAGCAGCTTGCTTCTGCTGCCTAGGTTATCTTCTCACCTGACCACCTAGTTGTGTCCTCAGGAGGTGCTTGTCTTGGTCCTACATCTAATAATGTGGCTGAGTATAGTGCCGTTATTGAGCTACTTCGGGATGCTATTTCACATGACATCCAATATTTAGAAGTCCGCCTGGATTCAAAACTAGTTGTGTCTCAGCTGAATGGGAAGTACCGTGTACGAGACCCTACATTATTACGGATATTCCTTAAGGTATGACTCTTGGAGAGACATTTCATTTCAATTACATACATTCATATTCCAAGAAGTCTTAATTATATATCTGATGCATACGGTAACTATGTATTAGATTGGCATTTGTCACATTCATCATGAAGCACATAAATACAAAGACATTCATACATTTGTACATACACACATTTAGTAGGACCGAGAACCAAAGTTGTATATATATATAAGTATGTCCAAAAAATGGTAGTGTCATACAAGACTGGAGCCCGTAGCTCTCAAAAATATACATATCGATACAAAAATGAGACCCTGGGATATCTATTCCCTCCGAGGAGGTCTAGCTGCCACCTCAACGGGATGTGTCTTATAGAAGTACTATACTGCATTGGCCACTCGCTGCAGTAACCGCACCCACTCACCAGGAACACCCACTACTTGGCACTGCATGGCCTCAGGTAGTCGGGCTACCTCTATCTATGGTACTCGGGAAACCATCCATGATATGTTGCGCTGCAACGTCTGAAGTGTGCGCCCTGCTGTAGCATCTGCTGCCACATCATCTCTACCCCGACGACCATGTCTCGGGAAGCCCTCGGGTCTCACTGGGCCTTTGTCTGCGAGCAAACAGTCACCCTTTAGCACTTGATACTACCACCAAAAAGATTTTTTGCATTTCAACTATAATAAAAAAATCCATAAAAAATTAATAAAAAAAAAACCAAAAGAGTGCTCACTAATGTCTCCGAATGCTGCACCTGGTTGGAGTAGCATGTCACGGTCCTGTCTAAAGTCTATCCCCACATAGGGATAGTCCTCTATAGCGATATCCTCTACTTCCAGTGTCAGATTTTTCCCGTTGAGGATGAAGTTTTGAGCATCCACTTCCCAGTAGTTTATCAGATGACGGAGTAATAGGTTTTGGGCCCTTAAACCCCCTATACTCCAGAACTTATACAAACCACATGCTTGCAAATTATTGCGCACAGCCTCATCAACCTGGTCATGCTCTCTTTCCCTCCACTCTAGAACCATCCTGGAGTGCAAAACAAGTAAATTTTGGTCAATTTTATGATTAAGAATTTCTTCACGGCCATACTCGCGAGCTAATTTGTATACAGTGGCGGGTACCCGCGAGCAGTCTATTTTTTGACTACACATTTTGTGCCCTACCCGCGACCCGCATAGTTATAGCCCACGGGTAGCGCCGAAGCCATCTAGGGCTTGGCCAAACTAAAAAATCCACCGACCAAAATTGAAATAAAAACATTAAAATGAAATGTATGGAAGTAACCACCAAACTGCTCCGGACGGTTTGTTGAACGGTCGCTCATAGCTCCCAGGATCAGCAATGGAAGTTTCAGGTGAAAACTAACCACTAAACTCCAAATTGGTGAATAGTGCAAATGAATTTTAATTTGGAAAATTTTATTACTATTTATAATTTTCTGGACCCACTTCTCTATTGTTTTTTCCATTTTGAGTCGTTATGAACTAATATCGTGTCATGGAGTAGTGTTTTTTCAACAGATTTCCTCGGCAAGAGTTGTTCTGAACCATTTCACACCTACGGTAGGTACGTTTCACACCTGGCATATAGGTTAGATGCCATTTTCGCATGCATTATGCATTTGACCTATTGACCATTTTCATAAACCCTAGGTGCGACCCCGCTTTGTAACTAACACAGAACCTTCACACTGCTATAGAAGTGTCATTATGCGGCGGTAGGGCTTTTTCGAACATGGGTACCCTAGTTAGAACCCCTTCATGCATTTTGGTGCCCATGCCATTGTTTGTCCTTAGGATTGGGAGTCCTTTGTAGTCACACCATGACGTTGCGGTAAAGACTCATACTCTACTTTGTCTTATGTTGGCCATCTCCCTTAACGACACCCTCAGTTATATCATGTTGTGATTGCATTGCATCATCCTGCTTGCTGCTTGGGCCTTGTGCCGGCTCCCACTTACTCAATTGTTAGCCTAGTGCCTGAGCACTTTTCCCTTGTCGAGCCCTACAGAGCTTATATTTTCCCTTCACAATTTGATGAGCTTTTAACCCTAAGGGAACATACCCCCGAGTGTCCACATCCTGCATGCACTTCCTTGCATTGAGCATAGGTATGTTCCATTGCTTGGGACTAGTCTGCTAGCTATTTGACACTCGTTCCCTCACTTGTTGTACTATAAGAAATTTTATTCTTTTTCAAGCTTTTCCCAAATATGAAAGAGACCAAAAAAATAAAATATTCCAAAAAGTCGGACGGGATTATGGTCACTATTTCTAGTTGGAAATTGTTGTGTCACCTTTGAACAAAGCATTCATTCCACTCCGTACATTATGAGTCGGGACTATAGTTGGACCTTAGGAGCTGTACTTGTTGCTCAGTTTTATCCACCGATTGGTTAAGCCTTCAGTCATTATGGATCCCTCTATAATGCCTCCTGCATTGCACAGTTTATGTCAAGTCTATGTTGCCTGAGTCTATCCATCTGCTTATGCTCTTGTTCAAAGGAAGTCCTGAAACCAGTGTCGGCCACTCCTCAAATATCTTGACTATTGCATGTCGGCCATCCTTATTGAGTCAGTTCGTTTCACCTGAGATCTTCCAAATCTTTCAGCATTGCTGGTACCTCGTGCTGGTTGATGGGGGATGCCTTAATGCCCTCCTTCCAATGAGTCTCGTTCCGTCAACTTCAACCCATTTATTCCGGGACTTGAGTCTTTGAGTACCTTGAGGCTTGCAGTCATTAGTGGCAGGTTCTCTCGCCATCGATAGTTTTGGAAATACATCAATGTCCCCTGATTGATGGATTCATCCTAGTGTTCAACTTCAACCCATTTATTCACACTCTGATGATTGTGCTCTGTGCCTTGATGCCCATTTTCATTATTGGTGGGTCATCTCACGTCTGTTAACGGTATACATCATTGACCGGTAATCAGACGATGTCTCATCAGGTTCGACCCCAACTCCTTTATTCACTTGATGGGACTTACACCATCGAAGACTTGTGTAGAAGACCCCAGGCGATTGTGGCATTCAGTATGCTACATATGACTTTGTCTTTACATCTGAGATATCACCTCTCAGATTTCAGTAGTTTGTACCTCCAGTTTGCACTAGTTGTCTTCTTTTCAGCAGAAGACCATATCTTACTATAGAGGGATCATGGCTATGATCACTTATGACATGTATCCATTATATATTTCCTATTCATGGCCATTATATCAGATTGTTGTACTATACTGACATGTTTTCAAAGATACTATTGTATTATGATGAGTGAGCTGCTCTTTCCACTTGTGTCTCCATCACTCCACTTATGAGTTTTATAATGTATTTCGGCCATCGTAGCATCAGTCTCTGACCTCACACATTAGGGGGCATCTGTTACATCGTAATCTTCCACCGTGTGAGCATCAGCATTATTTGGCCTATAGGACCCATTTCAATGACTCAGATCCACTTATATCCTTCAGAGATACTATTTCGCCCTATTTTTATTCCTACCCGCATGATGCATCACTATAGCATGCGTACCCGCGAGTTGCATCACTATAGCTCGCGGGTGTCAAGTAAAATGGTAAAAACCACTATTAATTACTTTTTACTCCCAAAAAGAGGTCATTGGGTGACCTTTGGCTCTCCATCTGCCCAAGTAACGTCTCGATGTGTCCTTTCACCTACATTTTAGAGGGCTATATATTGAGCACATATGGATTATGGATGGGAGGAAGAAGAGAATAGCAAGAGAACTCTAGTGGATTTTTGCCCTATCTTGAGCCTGCACTCATTGATCCTTGTAGTTGTGAACCCCTTAAGTTCACCTTACAAACTCCTATCTTGTTTGAGTTTTCCATTCATGGAGGATTGAAGTGGTGGAGGCACAAGTGGATTGATTTAGATCTTGGTTCAGATTGGTTGCCGGCAAGAGGTCGTATCACTTTGTACTTCTTCTTGTTCATTAATAGAAATACTCATATTCTCATCCATCATGTTGTGAATGTTGTTTATTATACATTGGGTTACATTTGCTTGTGATATTATGGACCATTATTATTGATAATGTTAATGTCAATTATATATTATAAGTACTTGTTGGATATTGGCAGTCAAGACTAATTTGCATATTTCAAGTGCATGGATTGAAAGCTCCAACAGGGATCTACATCACACGTTTGGATCAAGGTTGGTTACATTTCTCCATTATCTTAACATTGTCATTTATAATAGCATTGCTTTGAGAATTGAGTAGAGTTCTGGTAGTCATCTATCTGTTGTGGTATTCCCAAGCCATAGTGAGTTTTCTCCAATACATACGTTGCGTTTAATTGCGTTCCGAAACCCACAACGTGCAAATTTCGGGCTGCGGCTTTCGGAAACTTGGTTTTGATTTGGTCGTATTTTTGAAACCCGAAACTCGAAACCCACCAATTTCAGTTTTCAGCTTTCGGGAGTGGTAAATAAAAACTTTTATTATGTTTTGAACCCGATCCCGCGCTGTGCATCGGTCAATCTCAGCCACCCATTTTTCTTAATCCTACGGTCGTGATTTAATTTGGGTAAATGGATAAATATAGGTTTTATTTACTTTTCTTTATCATTTTTACTCGCCGAAGTTAATCCGCTGAGCTGGTTTTACCGTGGATTTCTTGCCTTCAGTCGATTGCCGGTTTTTAGTTATCACAGGTAGGATTGCCATCATACCAGTTTTTCGGTTGGTCTTTTGGCTATCTGTGATTGTTGTTTTTTTTTCTTTTCTTTATTTCATCAGAAATTACGAAGTTTGCCACTATGTCACGAAGTACCTAGTCTAGGGCCGCTCTTGGGGGTACCTTAACGAAAGACCCCAAATTTGGTATCTTCTCTGATACCAGTGGAAAGGTCACCGAGGCTTATCAAATGGATTGGTCTCGGATTTATGCTATTTTCGACAACGATGACCTCTCGCAGGTAGAATTTGATAGGCCTGCTTATGAGAAGATTAGGGCTTCTCAGATTCATGCTATCGCTGCACGACCCGCTATATTACCCTATACAGATGCTGTGAAGTGGATAATCGAGAATGCTAGTGTCAAAGACCGGTCTTTCAATGATGCTTTGGGGAATGAATTGACTCGTTTCCGCCCTGAGGTTTTTACCAGAGCATTCGCTCTCAGGCTGCATAAGCAGACCCTATATCCTGACTTCATCCAATCCTCTAAATCCCGTTACAATTTTGTCGAAATGATGAAGTCTTGGATGATAAAACCTAACGCTTTCATGCTTAAGCCTTATAATTTATACCCAATTGCCTGGTTCAAGGAACCCTACTATTTGCTAGTGGCTATGTTGTGTTGACTGTTCAGACTCCCTAATTGTTCATTGTTCAAAGCTGAATGGGAACCTATAGTGCATCATGTCTTGACTATCGGTGAATCCTTCCCATGGCCTTCCATCTTGTCCTCAGAACTAAAACAAGCTATCAAAGATTATCAAAAGTGTCCAGCTTTCAAAAAACCACATTTCTTTTTATCTACGTATGTAATTGATGTTTTCTGCTCAGAATTTCAATACCCCAACCTGAACTAGAATTGGACTCCAACAGACGCACATGTGCATATCTATCATTCAATCTTATGGGAAGAAAACTTTATCCCTTTACTATATGATATATGTGATCAGTTCCTGGGCACTGTTTACTTCAAGATTTTCAAGCAAGAAGCACCAACATTTTCAGATGATGCCAAGACACTCATCAATACTATCGGTGATTGGTATGTGTGTGAGCATTTCTCATATATTAGAGTCTGGGGCATTAATATTGTTCGTCTGTTGCCCAGAATTGTCCCTGACAGATTGGCTTTGCAAGAAGTTTCATTTCAAACTGTGACTGATGGTATGTACAAAAAACTCACAGGGCCTAGAAAGAAAGGGTGGCCTAAATTCCCTCTGAAACTTGGGTCATTGGTCATCCCAACCTCCAATTGGGCAGTCACCCTTGGTGACCAGTTGGTTGATTTCAAATTGGGATGTGCTCCTAAAAGAAAGCACGACCCTAAGAAGCTATTGGATGCACATCTAAAGAAAACCCATGTAAAAAGACACTATGTGCATGAGAACATCCCAAATGACTCTATCTATCATGGAGTCAATACATTTGTTGAAGTTCTTTTCAGAGCAAAAGACATAGAAGAGCAGCATAACATTCTGCACTATCAGAAGGAATTAAAGCTCAGGGTGTTGAGTTATAGGAAATTGGAGCTGGACTTGCTGGACAAAGTGAGAAAAGAAAGGGAAGGAAAGGAAGCTCAGGAAGCTAATCCTCTTCAAGTGGTGGTTCATTCAGAACAAGGAAAAGGAAAAAACCCCATCGAAGATTATCCTCCTAAGAAAACATCAGAATAGGCCAAATCCTTGTTATATACCTCTCAGCAATTTCAGAAAGATCTGACACAATTGACATCAGTGTTGAAGGCTCACCCTGCAGAGCCCCAGAAGGTTACTGTGGATTCTCAAATAATGGAACCTTCAAATCCCCTTGAAATTATCAGTGCAGCTCTGCAAGAAGATGACGATTTGGTGTTTACACATGCTAGCTTAGCAAAAAGGCAAAAGATCCATGCTGATCCATTCCCCAACATTCAGATTATTGACTGTGATGTTGCTGAAGAACCTGAACCCCCAGTTTAAGTAACTGAGGAGATTACAAAACAATCCAAGTTAGTCACAGACTTGTTAAATTTTATTGAAATGGAATGCTCTGTTCAGGACTAGTCATTTGAAGACACCTCTGTTTAGGATTTTTGGGCTTCAACGTCTCAATTAAACTGAGTTCAACAATTTTTTGCTTCGCTTTCAGAGCATTTACCTCCCTTTTCATTGTCTCAACTATTCAACAGTATAACTTCTTCTTCTATCCCACTTTCATGTAGTCAAGAGTCTTTCTCTATCCCTAAGTCCATGATGCAAGAAGCTCAAACCACCATCATTCCTACATAGTCACCTAAACCTATTCTACTAATACCTTCCATCGACCAATTAACCTCTATTCCTTTTCCCATTTCATCTTCTATCACAATTCAGGATAAGCTTCCTACAGTCTCTCAGTCTACACCAATAGTTATCTATGTTTCACCTAAGATTGAGGAGCCACCTATGATTCCCTCTCCATCATTATCTCCTAATGATGAAGTGCAGACTTCTCCTTCTGAAGCTTCCACTTCGGTCCCCTCAATCACACAGGTCCAGTCATTTTTCCAAGATGTTTCTGCCCCTGTGGTCGTTCCTCGAGTCCCCATGTCCATCCCTCACCCTGGTGATATTATGACACCTTCAATAATTTCCACTACTAATGTCATTCCCATCACTACCCAGTTGGCTGATGAATATGTAGATGAGGATGTGGTTCCTATTGCTAACTATTTCTATTAAAAGGAAGAGAATACAATATTCAAAAGGACAAGGAAGAGAAGTAAAGATGAGCAAGTGTTCGAATCACCTGCTCCCATTCAGGTCTTGTGGACTCAACAAACTGCTGACCCTCAGTATAGGGCTATTGAAGCAGCAACAGTTTTGGGGGATTTTGCTGGTGCCAATATAGATTCAGTCCACTTGATGAACAATGAGGTTGATCCTACAAAGGAAAGGATCAAGGAACTTGAAGATGATTTGGTCAAGATTAAAGGTGAACATACTCTCCTAGTGGCTAATATCCGGAAGGAATGGATAGAATGCTTGCATGCATCAAAACAGGAGAATATCTCCCTTCAGAATCAACTTAATATTGAAAAGACTCAAAACTCCATCCATGCAGAAAAGATAGCAACCTTAGAGATACAAGTTGGAACTGTAACTGCAAATGCAGCTTCAGTTGGTTTGTCTAACTTTACACCATAGGAGTTCAAAGGCTTGGCCTTGGAGGTTAATCATAATCGTTATAAATTGCTTGAAAAGTTGTACATTCCACAGGATGAAATTAGGGAGACATTTATTATCTTTGATAAACTGTCTTCTGAGCTTGAGGTACAGGAAATCAAGATAATTCAGGCTTCCAAACCTCAAGAGGAGGTTAGTGAAAGGAAAACGTACATTAAAAACATCCCTGTAGACTTCTCGATTCTCAGCAGTCTTTAGATGAAAAAGAACAAAGCTTCCCTGAATACCTGGCTCGATTTCAATGACTCTGCTGAAGAAATCATCAGAAAATCTAAAGACCTTTGCACTCGACGCCGGTACGCAGTTGATAACATCATGGAAGCTCTACATCTCCCATTCATGGATCCTATTTTGCAGGCCCTTCCACCTAAATGTAAGATGGAAGAAGTAGAGCGTGATTGTGAGGAAATGGCGCAGAAGATCCGGGCTATTCCAGCAGTCAACATTGGTCATGTGGATGAATTGATCAGGAAACTATTTTCCTTCGAGTGCAAGATCCATTTTTACCTTCGCACTTGGCATAAGCTTCCCAAGCATGACATGGAGAACAACATATGCAATTCCCAAATAGGCATAGAATCTGTCAATTATCCAAACATAGATGAACTATTATAAATATATGATAAGTGGCAGGATTTTCTAGCCCAATAGACTCATTTCTGATTTTGGAATCCCTATTCTATAGAATTCATTTTGTACTTTGTTGTAGTTTAATATTTAAGGAAGAATACCTCTCAGAGAGAGGGGTTGGAATTTTTGCAATTGTAATTCAACAGGAGATAAGACTGAGGATACTCTGTGGCCACAGTCATTGTAATTTTTGTACAAGACATCTTAATACAGTAATGTTATCTTTGGATCTATCTTTTGATTATCACTAAAATTTCTTTAAGGATTTCTGATTTTATGTTCCAGATTGACATCCACTATACATATGATCTCTTGTTAAATATATAATGAATGCATAGATCTATTGTATTGGTTTTTCTGTATAACTGATGTGTGTATGAAAATATTTGATTAAATTTCTTTAATTAAATACTTTCTTTATCGATTTCTGCAATTGATCAGATATATATATATATATATTCAATCATTGTTGATTTTTCAATCAACAAAAGGATAACAAGTTATATCCTGATGGACTTTAAGCTTGGATTATTGTTGTTTAATTTTCATTAAATAAACCATAATTTAAGTCAACAAATATCTCATCTAAAGACATTTTTGTTAAAGGTGATAGACCGTTTGTTTTCTTACACCTCAAGGTTGATCTACATAAACACCCGGGTTTTCATTTTAGAATAGATCTAACTTAAGATTAGGTTCTTTTTCTAAATAGGTTAAGTTAGAATTATTCACTGTTTCCCACACCGCTTTGTTTCCCTAAATTGGGAAACTGATCTTATTGATCAAATCACTTAATCATAGAGTGCAAGCGGAGGCCAAATATCCATGGATGATTACCACACCAAACAGCTCGAGGATAGAATTGCCATTGCGTAGGGTCTTTTGAAGCCTTTGGCTAGGTTTTCATCCCTTGTTGTGTGCCTTGGAACCCATTCCAGCAGCTTGCACTTACCTTGCACACCCGAGGCATCAACGAATGGCGCTAGAAGGAGGGCCACTAGTATAACATGCCTAAGAAAACCACTAATAAACTTCCTCCCGCAAATACTTCAACGGTTCAAACCCAAAGCTAGTCCAGGGATTCAACATCTGAACAACCAACTGATTCACGACCTACAGTTCTCCCTGTTACATCTGCGCAACCTACAATTATACCTGTCACACCTGTGATACAACAGGAGAACAGAGGGGAAATCATTTTCACATCACCCACAAGGGGACCTATCTCGTTAGAGCAGATATTGAAAACATCTATCGATAGGGTCTTAAGAGCAGAACAACGACTTGCCAATCAAAGACGACGTGGTTTGGCAGCCTTAAATTTAGAAAATATTCTATAGACTAGTGGTCGGGAAGATCAACAAATTCCCACTGCACATACTAGTGACTCACAGATTCAGTACACCACTGATCTAAACACACAGGATCAACACACAGTTGATCAACAGCCTGAAAACCAGATTCTCCTGAATATAACCGTGAGACCACTCTCATAGGAACACAAGGTCAGCCAAATTTTTGAACTGGTGGTCCACCACCATCTCCTCCTTCATCTTCATCATCTTCCTCAGACGATGAGAATTCTTCTAGCTCATCCTCGGAAGACGAAGAGCAGGAACCTCCAATGGTAGGAGAAGGGTAAAATAGGCCTTGGCTTGACCAAGGTGCAGTTTTCATATTAGGAGATCAACATAGATTACCAAAGAATCCTGAGAAATGGCTGCCTAAATTCAACCCTGATGATAAGATACCTGCATTGGATCATATAAAAACCTTCATGCAGGCAATCAGGCTTAGAAGCATGGTACATGAAGATGTAGTATGCAGACTCTTTCCCTATACTTTTGAGGGTAAAGCAGCCACTTGGTATTTTGCCTTACCAGCCCAATCTATAACTTCCTGGGATGAATTCGAGAAACATTTTACCCAGAAATTCAGGGATGAAAAAACATCGCAAGAACTTGTCTTAGAGTTATCCTCCATGAAAATCGAAGGAAAAGAAAGGGTAAAAGACTATAACCAAAGGTTTTCATATCTCAAAAACAGAATTCCTACCAATCTTCTTCATGCTGAAGAATTCTTGGTAGCTTATTATGAAAAAGGTCTGCCTGTCCCTATTTCAATGTGGGTCAAGAGGGAACATAAAGGTACTTTACTGGAAGCATTTGATGAAGCAATCCAAGTTGAGAAGGACATGTTTTGTCTAAAAGACAGCCCTGAAACTTCATAAGAAATACCTTCCACTTCCAGGAAAAGAATTTAGAACACCCCTAAACCCACTGTTCAGAACAAGGATCCATTTGATATGACTGACATGAAGAAATTCCTTCAAAGTATGTCAAATGATATGGTGGATTTAAAGAAGAACACTAATGATAATCAGAATCAAAACAGAGGTTTTGTAAGGCCACCATTTAGGAGACCTTACCAACCTCCACAAAATCCACCACCACCAAATCCGATAGATGGACTCACAAATGACGAGCTCTATTCTATTTTTAGAGCATTGGCAATAGAATCTCAAGTCACCCCTGACACTTCCAACGAGCAGACCATGTCGGATCCACAATTACCTATAGAAGAAGAAGAAGGTGATCCACAGGTCGATGTTGTGGGATGCTTTTTAGAACTTCCTATGTGTGAAGAAGAAGAAGAACCTGAGGTGGTATTTAACACACAACATCCTTATAACACAAGGTCAAGACCACAGCCACCTCAAGAACCTTCATCTTCTCCTCTGGTTCCCACAAAAAACAAGATTGTCCCACAAAAGGATACAATCCTCCCTGAAATGGAGTACAATCTAGTTGAAGATTTAAAAAGAGTTAAAGCAAACATCTCTCTGTTTGAGCTACTTAAGATCCCTGATATGAGGGATTCCTTACCAAAAAGCATGATAGTCAAATAGCCAAGAGAGTCACAAAGTAACAATCTAGACTCTGTTACTAAAAATGATGATCAGAAACCAGCAAGCAAGAGGAATCGTCCTTTCTTTGTCACTTTTGAGATCTTCAATTGGAATGTGCACAACTGCATGATAGATTCAGGAGCGTCATCAAATGTGATGCCCCTCTCTGTTTGCAGGAAATTGAATGCAATGTGGGAACCCTGCCCAACCCAGATTGTGAAACTTGGCAGATCCAAAGTCAGAGTGGTAGGCAAGTTGAGAAATGTTTTGCTTACACTTTCAGCTGATCCCAGGATCCATCAAACAGTTGACATCATGATAGCTGACATCCCAGAGGCCTATGGGATGTGGTTAAGCAGGGATTGTTCAGAGAAACTTAAGGGTTACTTTGCAACCGACTGGTCCCACTTATGGTTTCCCTACAATGGTCAGCCGAATAAAATTAAGATCAGCAAAGAACCTTTTATGAAAAAGACAGTCAGTGATCTTAATGATTCAAGCGGACCTGCTAGTTATCTCACCTCTCGTGTAGAGCAATTTACTTTCGATACTTTTTTTGGTGAATTCCCAGCTGATGCCTCACCAGAAGAAAGCATTCAAGATGAATCACATATTACTCATGTTACTTTTATACCTTTCTATGGTGAAATTGTGCATAATGTATACAATGTAAATACAAATTTTAGAATAGACCCTGTTTCATGGACTTTATTTTTGGATGTTTCCAAGTCCAAGGAAGGAGTTGGAGTAGGTTGTGTCCTAATTGATCCTAAGGGAATGAAAATTATGATTGCTTGCAGGTTAGAATTTGATTTCACTAATAATGTAGCTGAGTATGAGGCTCTGGTTCAGGGACTCAAGAAGGCTGTTGATTTAGGTGTGCAGGCAATTGAATGCTATGGATATTCTGAAATTATAGTTAAGCAAGTCAGAAATAAGATACACTGCTTATCTCCATGCTTGGCTAATTATCAGAAGATGGTAAGGGATTTAACCAACTCATTTTTAGCATTCAATATTAAATCAGTTCCCAGATCACAAAATTTTGATGCAGACCTGTTAGCAAATACAACATCTAGACTGATCCCACCAGAAGGTCTGTCTCGTCAAAATTTTTCCATTGAATTGATGTACAGACCCTCTATTCTGGATAATGTGACTAATTGGAAAGTATTTGATGATGAATGACAGATACTTGACTTCCTCACGGCTCAGGATACATTCCAGGATATGGGCATTGATGAAGCAGACCATGAAAAGTGACTCGCTGATCTCTCAAACATTATCCCAAAGTCAGTGATCAATCTAGAAACGTTTTATGATTTGCAAGACAAGTTCAAATCTCAAACTAATTGTAAAACTCAAAGCTCATCCCTGAACTATGAGCGCGTCAATTTAGGCACCGAGCAAGAACCACGTTTCATCAATTTGGGAGTTGATTGTACCCCTGAAGAACGGAGGGCCGTCATTGCATTGTGTAAACAGTATAAAGATGTTTTTGCCTGGACTTATGATGAATTGAAAACATTTGACACTAGCGTCATGTTTCATAATATACCCATGAAACCAGAAGTTAAGCCATTTCAACAAAAGCTGTGGAAAATGCACCCTAGCTTAGAGCCCTCGGTAAAAAAGGAGTTGGAAAAGTTGCTCGCTGTTCGAATTATCTTTCTAGTCAGGCACACTCAACGGATAGCTAACTTAGTGCTTGTCTGTAAGAAAAGTGGTGAAATTCGACTGTGTGTCGATTTCAGGAACCCAAATCGGGCTTCTGAGAAAGACAACTATCTTGTTCCACCTATGGAACAGATTCTTCAGAAGGTAGCCGGGTCGGAGATGTTTTCCTTCCTAGATGGTTTTTTGAGATATAACCAAGTTATGGTTTCCCCATACGACCAGTTAAAAACAGCTTTTAGGACCCCTTGGGGCATTTTCACCTATAGGCGGATGCCTTTCAGGTTAATCAATGTAGGAGCTACTTTCCAGAGAGCTATGGACATAGATTTCCTAGGGTTAACGCATAATTCTGTCGTAGTTTATCTTGATGATATCACTATTTACTCCTAAAGGCGACATGAACATGTGTTGCTCTGAAACAAGTTTTCGATTGTTGCAGGAAATTCGGCATTTCTCTCAATCCCAATAAATCTATTTTCGCGGTAACAGAAGGAAAGCTTCTGGGCTTCATTGTTTCGAAAGAAGGTATGATTATTGATCCCGAACGCAGAAAGGCTATTTCAAAGATTGGGTTACCAGGCTCGCGCAAAGCAATGAAATCCTTCCTAGGTAAGATTAATTTTGTACGTAGATTTGTACCAAATTTTGCCGAAATTGTTAAACCATTACAACTTTTGGTCAAGAAAGATGTGCAGTTTACTTGGTCTCAAGAACAGAGAGATGCGTTTATCCAAATTCTAAAGACTATCACTGAAGCTCCTGCTCTCATGTCCCCATATTTTGATAAGGATTTCATTCTTTATACTTTTGCCACTGACTTTTCTTATGCAGCTGTCCTGACACAAAAGCATGACGATGATGCAGAGATCCTGATCTCTTTCATGAGCTCAACATTTAAGGGTGTAGAGATTAATTACTCTCATATGGATAAGCAAGCCTATGCAGTCTATAAATGTGTCAAACATTATAGGCCCTACTTGCTGAAGTCTCGAACTAAATTTGTTGTTCCATACTCTGCCATTAGAAACGTCCTCACCCCGAAAGAGTTAGGAGAAAAGAGGGCCCATTGGATGATGGCCCTACAAGAATATGATATTGAGATCAGACTAGCTAAAATTGTCAAAGGACAAGGTCTTTGTCTTCTTACCGCACTATCTAATGACCCTACGCAGTAGCAATCCGAGTGGGATCAAGAGGAAGAAGTTCCCTCAGGTGTTGTTAATGTTATCGATGCTCTGACATCTGAATGGTATGATGACATCATATTTTTCCTGAACCATGGGTTTGCTCCCGAAACCCTTGATTTTAAGAAAAGAAGGGCTTTGAGACTAAAAGTTTCTCCTTATCAGTTTATTGATCAAGTTCTTTTTAGGAAAAATTATGATGGAGTATTTCTTATGTGATTGGAAAAACATGAAACTGATGACATCTTATTCCAATTTAATGCAGGACTTGCTGGAGGCCATTTTTCAGGTGAGACTATAGCACATAAGATTCTCAGGGCTGGATATTATTGGCCCACATTGTTTAAAGATGTGTACACTTATGTAAGGAGGTGTGAACCATGCCAGAAATGCACAGGCAAGTTTAAGAAACCTGCATTTCCTCTTCAAGCAGTCACAATTCAGTTTCCATTCCAACAATGGGGACTGGATTTTGTTGGGCCTATAAACCCTGCTTCGTCCCTCCAACATAAGTATATTCTTACAACAATTGACTACCTCACTAGATGGGTGGAAGCATCCCCTCTTAAACAATGTAATGCCAGTCAAGTAATTTCCTTCCTTGACAGTCAGATCATCACACGCTTCGTCACTCCTGAGTACTTAGTTTTCGATAATGCATCCTACTTCTCTTCAATTGATATAACTGAATATGCCTTTGAAAAGGGAATTAAGCTTAAGTTCTTTGCCACTTATTACCCGCAAGGAAATGGTTTGGCTTAGTCGTCAAACAAAAATCTGATAAATATTCTCAAGAAGACTATAGCTTCTCATCACAGAGATTGGCACACACAGTTATATAATGCTTTATGGGTAGATTGAATAACCCCAAAGGAAACCATTGCAAATTCCCCCTACGGTCTTGTTTATGGCAAAGAAGCCATCCTTCCTACTAATCTCACCATCCCTTCACTACAATTGGCCCAGTCTATCCAAGAAGATGATTCTTCCCCTCTCTAGCATAGAATAGACACTCTCTTGAAGCTAGAGGAGGACAGGGAAATAGCTAAGAACAAATTGTACCATCATCAGCAGATGGTGAAAAGATAGTTTGATGAAAAGTCTTCATCTGACAGGGAATTTTCTATTGGTGACCTAGTTCTAAGGTGGGATAAGAAACATAAATATAAGAACCAGTATGCCAAGTTTCAGCGCCTTTGGACAGAACCTTTCATTGTTACAAAAAAGATTGGTCCCCGCACTGTTCGATTACAGACACTAGAGGGAGTTGTAGACACCTTCCCAGTGAATGTGTCTCTTCTAAAAAAGTATTTTGTTTGAACAACCTGTTGTACTTGTACATAGGTGTGGTTTGTTTGTCAATATTTTGTTTTCTTGCATTTTCATTATGATTAGTCTTCTTGTTTTGTTTTGGTTTTCATTAATAAGGCTTCACGCATCTGGTAATGGCTTATGATCATTTTTCTTAGCAAACAATTGCTTTTGAAGTTTCAGCATTCTTATCAATCTTACTTTCTAGGTTTTGATTAGAATTTACTCTGAAGAATAAACAGTCAATAAGTGAAGTACTTGTGGATATTTTTTGCTTTGATCATTATCTTTCACAATGCTTTATTTGTATAATTGAGGTATGGAGGATGGTCATCACTTCTCTATATGGTGTTTCATGGTTGAACGGTATATCATAATAACCTGACCAGCTCTGATTGCTCATGGATCCTTTTACGATCACTTTGAATATGAATTTTGTTTAAAATTATAAGTTACAAGATGGGTGGTCTTGTTATCAAGCCAACCCATTAGGTTCATAGGTGTTTAAGTGGAATGACATCTTCACATCAAACCGCCACACTTGAGAAATGACTTTCAGTTCTGTTGGAAGGTGGAAGATCCTATTACAGGTCGGTCCATTCATGATCCACAAAGCACTAGTGAGTAACATTACTACTATATGGTCAGCAAGCCATGGTATGTCCTTGTAGCCTATGCCAAAATAAATTGTTTTGTCTTTCATTATGGATTTTGTTGTATACAAGAACAGGGGGGTCTTATCACAAGCCATCCCTTCTATGATCATGGGTTTGATCTTGGATTGGAGTTATCACAATATAGTCACCAAGCCATGATAATTTCTTTTGGTCTTACAGCCAGAAGATAAGGAGTTTCGCCATCGAGCTAGTTTGACCAGCTTCCAGATCAGGCCTGTGAATGGCGCTGTTTCATCTGATCACCAAGTCAGCATAGTGGTATTGTATCAACAAGGTTCTATATATATATAAAAAGAGAAAACAGTGTATATAATCCATAGAGGATCACTGAATATACATGCAACTAATAAACCAAGGTGATCTGTAATTAGGATATCCATGAGCATTTATAAGATTGTCCCCAGGTTCAACACAAGATGGTTTTCAATGGTTACATCATGGTAAAGATTTGGTATTACTCTCTAAATCTCCTTATCAGATGAGTCTTATCTTTAAAATGGTCACTGTTTGAGATCTATCCATTTTCATGTTCATTGTTTGTTAACTGTTATCTTTTGAGTATTTTCTTTGAATTGAGTTTCAAGAAAGTGGTTTATTAACATGTTGTCTTTAGTCATGATTTGATTGCAGAGATAAATGGTTCTTCCCAGCCAGTCGCCATTTGTTGTGGCCACAACAGATCCCATGCTTAGCTAAAGCACGGGAACCCCATTTTTTAATCAATTCGAAGGTATATGGGTAAGTTTTTCTTTGTAAATATGATTTCGGTTTAAATGTCTTTAAACATCACTGCCCATGTACCCGTACTTCATTTTTGCTGCTTGATCTGGGTTTCTTTAAGTGTTTGGTTTGCAAAATCTTTAAATTTAGACTATTTTCACTTTTTCTTGGCAAACCCGAAACCCGAAAGTTTCGGGTGCAGGAAGTTGTTGTTTTCATTTTGGGATTTTTGTCATCCCGAAACCCGAAACCCGAAAGTTTCAGGTGCAGGATTCTATTTTCTTTTGAAGTTTGTTTTACCGAAACCCGAAACCCGAAACCCGAAACCTGACGATGTCGCGTTTCAGGATCCAGGATTTTTCTTTGCGAGTTTTAATAAACGTGAAACCCGAAACCCGACACTATCGTGTTTCGGGATTCAGGAATTCATTTTTTACGTTGTGCTTAATTGCATTCTGAAACTCGTAACCCGCAACTTTCGGGTTGCAGCTTTCGGAAACTTGGTTTTGATTTGGTCGTATTTTTGAAACTCGAAACCCGAAACCCACCAATTTAGTTTTCGGTTGTCGGGAGTGGTAAATAATTTTTTTTATTATTTTTAGAACCCGATCCCATGTTGTGCATCGGTCAATCTCAACCATCCATTTTTCTTAATCCTACGGTCGTCATTTAATTTGGGTAAATTGATAAATATAGGTTTTATTTACTTTTCTTTATCATTTTACTCGCCGAAGTTACTCCGCTGAGTTCGTTTTACCGTAGATTTCTCGCCTTCAGTCGATTGTCATTTTTCAGTTATCACAGGTAGGATTGTCGTCATACCAGTTTTTCGGTTGGTCTTTTTACTGTCTGTGATTGTTGTTTTTTTATTTTTGTTTTCTTTATTTCATCAGAAATTACGAATTTTGCCACTATGTCACGAAGTACCCAGTCTAGGGCTGCTCTCAGGGGTACGTTCACCAAAGACCCCAACTTTGGTATCTTCTCTGATACCAGTGGAAAGGTCACCAAGACTTATCAAATGGATTCGTCTCGGATTTATGCTATTTTCGACAATCATGACGTCTCGAAGGGTAGAATTTGATAGGCCCACTTATGAGAAGATTAGGGCTTCTCAGATTCATGCTATCGCTGCACGGCCCGCTATATTACCCTATATAGATGCAGTGAAGTGGATAATAGAGAATGCTAGTGTCAAAGACCGATCTTTCAATGATGCTTTGGGGAATCAAATTACTCATTTCTGCCCTGAGGTTTTTACTCGACGATTCACTCTCAAGATGCATAAGCAGACCTTATCTCTTGAATTCATCCAATCCTCCAAGTAGCATTACAATTTTGTCGAAATGATGAAGTCTTGGATGATAAAACCTAACGCTTTCGTGCTTAAGCCTGATAATTTATACCCAGTTTCCTGGTTCAAGGAACCCTACTCTTTGCTAGAGGCTATGTTGTGTCTACTGTTCGGACTCCCTAATTGTTCGTTGTTAAAAGCTGAATGGGAACCTATAGCGCATCATGTCTTGACTACCAGTGAATCTTTCCCATGGGCTTCCATCTTGTCCTCAGAACTAAAAAACGCTATCAAAGATTATCAGTAGTCTCCAGCTTTTAGAAAACCACATTTCTTTTTATCTGCGTATGTAATTGATGTTTTCTGCTCAAAATTTCAATACCCCAACTTGAACTGGAATTGGACTCTAGCAAACCCACCTATGCATACCTATCATTCGATCTTATGGGAAGAAAACTTTATCCCTTTACTATATGATATATGTGATCAGTTCCTGGGCACTGTTTACTTCAAAATTTTCAAGCAAGAAGCACCAGCATTTTCAGATGATGCCAAGACACTCATCAATACTATCGGTGATTGGTATGTGTGTGAGTATTTCTCATATATCAGAGTCTGGGGCAGTAATACTGTTCATCTGTTGCCTAGAATTGTCCTTTACAGATTGGCTTTGCAAGAAGTTTCATTTCAAACTGTGACTGATGGTATGTAAAAAAAACTCACAGGGCCTAGAAAGAAAGGGTGGCCTAATTCCCTCTGAAACTTGGGTCATTGGTCATCCCAACCTCCAATTGGGCAGCCACCCTTGGTGACCAGTTGGTTGATTTCAAATTGGGATGTGCTCCTAAAAGAAATCCCAACCCCAAGAAGTTATTGGATGCACATCTAAAGCAAACCCATGTAAAAATACACTATGTGCATGAGAACATCCCATATGACTCTATCTATCATGGAGTCAATACATTTTCTGAATTTCTTGTAAGAGAAAAAGACCTAGAAGAGCAGTATAACATTCTGCACTATCAGAAGGAATTAAAGCTCAGGGTGCTGAGTTATAGGAAATTGGAGCTGGACTTGCTGGACAAAGTGAGAAAAGAAAGGGAAGGAAAGGAAGCTCAGGAAGCTAATGCTCTTCAAGTGGTGGTTCATTCAGAAAAAGGCAAAGGCAAAAACCCCATTGAAGATTCTCCTCCTAAGAAAACATCGGAATAGGCCAAATCCTTGTTATACACCTCTCAGCAATTTCAGAAAGATCTGGCACAATTGACATCAGTGTTGAAGGCTCACCCTGCAGAGCCCCAGAAGGTTACTGTGGATTCTCAAATAATGGAACCTTCAAATCCCCTTGATATTATCAGTGCAGCTGTGCAAGAAGATGATGATTTGGTGGTTACACATGCCAGATCAACAAAAAGGCAAAGGATCCATGCTGATCCATTCCCCAACATTCAAATTATTGACTGTGATGTTGCTGAAGAACTTGAACCCCCAGTTTCAGTAACTGAGGAGATTACAGAACAATCCAAGTTAGTCAAAGACTTGTTAAATGTTATTGAAATGGAATGCTCTGTTCAGGACCAGTCATTTGAAGACACCTCTGTTCACGATTTTCGGGCTTCAACATCTCAGTTAAACTCAGTTCAACAATTTTCTGCTTCGCTTTCATGATCATTTACCTCCCTTTTCATTGTCTCAATTGTTCAATAGTATAACTTATTCTTCTACCACACTTTCATGTAGTCAAGAGTCTTTCTCTATCCCTAAGTCCATGATGCCAGAAGCTCAAACCACCATCATTCCTACACAGTCACCTAAACCTATTCTACTAATACCTTCCATCGACCAATTCACCTCTATTCCTTTTCCCATTTCATCTTCTATCACAATTCAGGATAAGCTTCCTGCAATCTCTCAATCTACACCACTAGCTATCTCTGTTTCACCTAACATTGAGGAGCCACCTATGATTCCCTCTCCATCATTAGCTCCTAATGCTAAAGAGAAGACTTCTCCTTCTGAAGCTTCCACTTCGGTCCCCTCAATCACACAGGTCCAGTCATTTGTCCAAGATGTTTCCTCAAGTCACCATGTCCATCCCTCACCCTGGTGGTATTATGAAACCTTCAATAATTTCCACTACTAATGTCATTCCCATCACTACCCAGTTGGTTGATGAATATGTAGATGAGGATGTGGTTCCTATTGGTAACTATTTCTATGACAAGGAAGAGAAGACAGTATTAAAAAGGACAAGGAAGAGAAGTAAAGAAGAGGAAGCATTGGAATCACCTGCTCCCATTCAAGTCTTGTGGACTCAATAAAATGGTGACCCTCAGTCTGGGGCTATTGAAGCAGGAATAGTTTTGGGGGCTTTTGCTGGTGCCAATATAGATTCAATCCACTTGCTGAACAAAGAGGTTCATCTTAAAAAGGAAAGGATCAAGGAACTTGAAGATGAGTTGGTCAAGATTAAAGGTGAACATACTCTCCTAGTGGCTAATATCTGGCAGGAATGGATGGAATGCTTGCATGCATCAAAACAGGAGAATATCTCCCTTTAGAATCAACTTAATACCAAAAAGACTCAAAACTCCATCCATGCAGAAAAGATAGCAACCTTAGAGATACAAGTTGGAACTGTAACTGCAAATGCAGCTTCAGTTGGTTTGTCTAACTTTACACCACAGGAGTTCAAAGACTTGGCCTTGGATGTTAATCATAATCATTATAAATTGCTTGAAAAGTTTTACATTGCATAGGATGAAATTAGGTAGACGTTTATTATCTTTGATAAACTGTCTTTTGAGCTTGAGGTACAGGAAATCAAGAGAATTCAGGCTTCCAAAGCTCAAGAGGAGGTTAGTGAATGGAAAAGGTACATTAAAAACATCCCTGCAGACTTCCCGATTCTCAGCAGTCTTCAGATGAAGAAGAACAAAGCTTCCGTGAATACATGGCTCGATTTCAATGACTCTTCTGAAGAAATCATCAGAAAATCTAAAGACCTTTGCACTCGACGCTGGTACATAGATGATAACATCATAGAAGCTCTACATCTCCCATACATGGATCCTATTTTGCAGGCCCTTCCACCTAAATGTAAGCTGGAAGAAGTGGAGCGTGATTGTGAGGAAATGGCGCAGAAGATCCGGGCTATTCAAGCAGTCAACATTGGTCACATGGATGAATTGATCAGGAAACCACTCTCCTTCAAGTGCAAGATCCATTTTTACCTTCGCACTTGGCATAAGCTTGCCAATCATGACATGGACAACAACATATGCAATGCCCAAATAGGCATAGAATCTGTCAATTATCCAAACATAGATGAACTATTAGAAATATATGATAAGTGGCAGGATTTTCTAGCCCAATAGACTCATTTCTGATTTTGGAATGCCTATTCTGTACAATTCATTTTGTACTTTGTTGTAGTTTAATATTTAAGGAAGAATACCTCTCGGAGAGAGGAGTTGGAATTTTTGGAATTGTAATTCAGCTGGAGATAAGACTGAGGATACTCTGTGGCCAGAGTCATTGTAATTTTGGTACAAGACATCTTAATACAGTAATGTTATCTTCGGATCCATCTTCTGATTATCACTTAAATTTCTTTAAGGATTTCTAATTTTATGTTCCAGATTGTCATCCACTATACATATGATCTCTTGTTAAATATATAATGAATGCAGATCTGTTGTATTGGTTTTTATGTATAACTGATGTGTGTATGAAAATATTTGATTAAATTTCTTTAATTAAATACTTTCTTTATCGATTTCTGCAATTGATCAGATATATATATATATATTCAATCATTGTTGATTTTTCAATCAACAAAAGGATAACAGGTTATATCTTGATGGTCTTGAAGCTTGGATTATTGTTGTTTAATTTTCATTAAATAAACTATAATTTAAGTCAGCAAATATCTCATCTAAAGGAATTTTTGTGAAAGGTGATAGACCATTTGTTTTCTTACACCTCAAGGTTGATCTGCATAAACACCCAGCTTTTCATTTTAGAATAGATCTGACTTAAGATTAGGTTCTTTTTCTAAATAGGTTAAGTTAGAATTGTTCACTGTTTCCCACACCCCTTTGTTTCCCTAAATTGGGAAACTGATCTTATTGATCAAATCACTTACTCATAGAGTGCCAGCAGAGGCCAAATATCTGTGGGTTTTTACCACACCAAACAGCTCGATGATAGAATTTCCTTTGCGTAGGGTCTTTCGAAGCCTTTGGCTAGGTTTTCATCCCCTGTTGTGTGCCTTGGAACCCATTCCACCACCTTGTACTTACCCTGTAGACCCGAGGCATCAACACGTCTGATGAATGAAAGTGAAAGGTTTGAAGGAGAGTGGGACTTTTGCAGAAGCAGTTGTGTTAGAAAAGAAAAAACTACAAGTGTTGGTCTTTTAGCATTTTCCATCCGAAGAATGATTGTGAAGGACTTGAAGAAAAGTGTGGTCTTGCATAAGCACTTGTTGTGCATGTTGAGAGTGGATATTCGAAAAAGACTAATGCAGGTGAAAAATCCACTATTATGTAAAGATTTTATGCATTTTGTTATGCATCATATTAATATACCCGTCATGCAAGTTTTGAGCAGGCCCGAGGACATCAATTTTTTTTGGTGAACTACATTACCATATGCATGTCAAACTGAATGGTTAATGTTTTTTATTTATCTCATTTGACTTATTGTATTGAATATAATTACAAACATTGTTTCTCATTTTCATATGCAAATAATCGTTAATTAAAATTCATTTCTGCAGACTATAACTTCACCCTGTTTACGGATAAAAAAAAATGTTGTTTAGTGCCTCAAAATGGCCTTAGAAGTTCAGCACCCCAAAAATACACAAAAATGATACCATGATGGAAAAAGGTGTTCTAATCCAATGGACTAGGTGGGTGGCCAGTAATACGCACTTCGATTAGTTCTACACCCTTAGGAATCAATGTTATCTATTGCGTTAAGTGCCCCCATCAAATGGGGAAACTGTTGTTGAACTCGATGTTTTTTGAGCCACTTACCTTGTTGTAGGAGATTCCCTCCTTTCACAATCGGATAGATTTGGATCATCTTTTGGTCAGTTCCCTTAACCTATGTGGCGATGATCTGATCAATATTACCCTATTCCATTAGTCAATACTGGGATCTATAGGTTTCAACTGCTCTACCACCTCTGATGTGTCCAATAGTGGTTGAAAATATGGCCGAAGGAGGTCCACATTGAATACTGGGCTCAATCCAAGGAACGAGGGGAATAACTAATTCAAAAGAATTTCCACCCAAAGCCTTGATGATGGTATAAGCCCCTTAGTGAAGTGGACACTACTTATAATGGATTCCTATAAGCAGGGGAAATTTTAGGGGCAAAATTTAGCACATGGGATAATTTTTGAGGTTTTTTTCCCCAAAAATATTCGCATTTCCAATTTTTTTCTAATATGAATCACCCAAATTTGACAGGATTAAACATTTTACTATAAAAACCACAAAAATTTCAAAAAAATATATAAAATCCTTAGCAATTTGAATATTTAAAAAATAAAAACATCACCAAATATTTTATGGTTGGAAATTTGATAATTAGTAATATTCGGCAAGGTTTATACATTTTAAGAAAATAATGTATACTTCAAAATTTTCATTCCTGTAGGGTGCTCTTTCTGCAAATGTAACCAAACCTTGTTTCCCACCTAAAATTTGTGTGAACCTTGTGTTGATCATGGCACTATTTGTACTTACCATTGAATTTATCGGAAATATCCTCTACCTATTGGTGGACATGCTGAATCGATTTGATGAATTTGGTGGACTTGTCAGCTTCCAATTAGGCATGGGAGGGTTGTTCTCCTGTGGGTGAAAAGGGAAGTGTTACATCAATGGGGCCCAATGGTTCAAAAATCAGGCCCACTTGAAAAGGCTTATGGTTGGTCGAGCTATGGAGGGATCTATTATAGTTGTGTTGAACATAAGGAAGGATCTCATCCCATGTGAGTGGATGCTTGGATTTGTACATGTACAAGATGTGCACACTCATCATGTTGAAGACCTCTATCTGTCCATCAATTTGGTCATGGAAGGAAGTGCATTTGGTGAGCTTGGTGTCCAATAGAGACCATAGGATTGACCAAAATGTACTTAATAACCTACAATATCAGTCTGAGATGATGGTCTATGGAATTCCAAAATGTACACACACACACTAAAAGAAGATCTTGGCAGTGGCTTCGGCTGTAATATTCTTTTTGAAGTTGCTTGAATGGTCATCTTAGATAATCTGTCAACAACCATGAATACACTGTCATTACTGTTAACAACCAAAAATTGTTCACCTACCTCATCTCCCTAGTCACATTACCCATTTATCCCTTTTTCCTACCTTTTGTGCCTCTAAAAACAAAAAATCCCTAAATTGGTAACCAAATGTAAAAAAGATCATCATTTCCCTCATCAATTAATGAAAATCCTTTGAAAAAGGTTAAAATCCCATAAAAAGGGGTCAAAATCTCTCTGTACGGTGTCTTTGGATTTTGAGTTGAATTTATGTTCCATTGCGAGATCTTGATCACTATAGATGGGTCTTGAGTCCTTGAGTATACTATGGGAATCAAAAGAAGAGCCTCAAACCTTAACCCTTCTTAGGATTCCATGGAACAATCCTCAAACCACCACATATGAACTCTGTATGGTATTAGTCACCTTGAATTGGGATATGAGAACCATGACTAAGTTGGTTGTGAACCGAGAATATGTTTCAAGGTATAGTGAAGATCGTGGGAGTACAACAAGGGCCTTGTTCCCTAACTGAAGCTTGTTTCTCTTAGTCACTATGAAAGACATTTACACCCATAAAGCATGCCTTATTTTGGGGATGTATGCACCATAAGTGGTTTCCGAAGATCCATTATGATTTATTTTCTATGATTGACGGTTTTGGGTGTTAATAGTGGTTAAGGAAGGACACCGAGGGCCTTATGAATTTAAAAGAATATATCCTCTCAAGCTCAAGCATCATTTGATATGCACTAAATCACCACATAGGAGCTTTGTATGGGATCTGTGTTCTCTTACTAAGATATGGTCTTCATTAATTTGTTTCAGATATAAATGATTGGTGTCGGCTATTAAACCATGCTGAAAAAGAGAAACAAGGGCCTTACATAAGAAATGAACTTTATAACCCTATAAATCATGAACAAGGCCAACAACTATGACACATACACTACTAGTGTGTTCTTTTATTTTTTGAGTATGATTCAAAATGGATCAATATATATTTTTTCTCTATTATGGTGCTTTCTGGGGTGGGAGATTGGATGGATTAGTTTGTAGAGCCCATTTTAGTGGAAACTCCCACTTTGCATATTTGGGGCTTAGAAAATTTGGGGCTTGTTTGAGGACTTAAATGAAGTTTCTTGGGGTCAAGCATTCATCACTTGTACAATTCCCCTTAGCACAATTCTACACTTAGATACCTTTTCGACAGTAAAATATTCGCCTCATTCAGAGTTTGTATGAAGAAGTTATGCCTTCCGCAAGTTGAGCTATCAGGTTGGCCACCATGAAACAGAGTGGATTGCACATCATCTCTCATTTATCAAACATGTATATCTAGTTACATCTATAATTTCAAGAACATTATATAAGGTCCAAAACCCTAGCACTAATCATGAATCGAGGAATGAAAGAATACTAAAATTAACCCTAGACGACTATTAAGCTATGTTAAATGTCTAGCTGCTAGGAAGAGAGGCTGTCCCATTTTAATGATATTATTGTATTCTTCAATATATGAGCAATAATAATGGAGTATAAGATCCTGTAGTAGACATACAAGAAACAATATCTAAGGTAACTCCCCATAGAGTACCTTTTCCTTTGTATCTACATTTAATATAAAAGAAGAAGGCATAATCCTCATTTATGGCTGGTTTTTTCTCCATAATGGGTTTTCTTAGAGTAAATCTTTTGTTGATTGTTTGTATTGTGTATTAAGTTTTCTCTAGTCATTTTTCTTTCAATTCTAGTTTATTTATCATTCTGTGGAAATAAGCAAAAAAAAAAACTAAGTTGTAAGATCCATCATGCCAAACTATTCCAATGGAATATCTATGGTAGTTTACGAATCATATTCGTATCATAGTAGTTTTATTTGTGGTTTTGAAGAAAACCACATGATCTAGTGGTGGAAAAAATATTCTTCAAACCCTAGACATGGTAGACAAGTCTAATGAAGAAGCAACATGCAATTATGACCATGTATTTACAAATATGGAAATAGAAGTGACTGATACCTAATGCAACATGGCTATCAGCACAGTGGATCTAGAGAGCAATTTTGGACCTTTCAGTAATTTTGGAGGTTCTAATTCAAATACCATATCAGAGGGGAAATCGTGAGAAAGAGGACACCCATAAAGGTATCCAAGTAAAGATCCTGAAAAAGACAATCCAAGTTCCAGTACCAATATTCCTTTTATCTAAATATTTAAGATGGAAGATAAAGTGTATATCAATCCCTACCAAGGTCAGAGAGATGCTTTAAAGTTGAAGCATTTGTCACAACAATTAGATGTCTATTTTAGTATCAGATAGATAAGGGGCATAAAATTTCCATTTTCTTGACTGAGATTAGAGGGCCATGCATTAACTTGGTGGGAAAACCACACTAAGGCAATTAGGATAGAGTGTGATATTCTAAGAACTAAGTGGAAGGATTTAAAAACCCTCATTAAGTCTCGGTTCTACCTTATCATGTATGGAGAGGACCACTAGATCAAATTGCATTTCTTCAAGAAAATAAAAGGGAAGAGTGTGCAAAAATAAACTGATGAATTCATAAATATGGCTATCATATTAGGTATCACACCCAAGAATACATATGTACTCCTTAAGTATATAGGGGGTCTACATATTCATTTACTAAATATAGTGATGCTCTTCAAGCCTAGAACAATTGATGAGGCCTATGTGGAAGCACAATATCTAGAAAATATAGGCCACACGAGCCCAATAGTTCTAAACAAAAATAGAACCAAGATGCTTCCTAGGAGGGGAAGAACAAGTGGAAGAAAAACGACAGGAAGACTACAACCATGGAATATTAGTGTAAGGATCCAAAATACCATAGTAATCATTACAAACTTGATGGTGACACTAACGACATGTGTTGGAAGATACATCCATAGATGAACCCTAAGAACCACGAGAAGGATGCTAAGAAGAAGAACCTTCTATCCAAAGATTCAAGAAAAAGGGTAGAGATTAGCTCAGATGTGGAGGAGAATCTTATCTGCACTCTTGTGTAGAAAGAGGCGAATCTAACCATCCTTCATCACAAGTAAAAGAAAGAGATGAAAAAAAACTTACATATCAAGATCTAGAATAGGGAGGCCAAGGTAGATGGTCTATTTGCTTCTAGTTCATAGGAAAATCTCATAGCAGAATATGTGGTAAGTAATCTTGGATTTGGACTAAATTATCACCCTCGCCCCTATCCAATAGGATAGATAAATTTCAGGATATAAAAATTAGGGATACAAAATAGTGCAAGATTAAATTTTCCGCAAGTGCAAATTATATTTATGAAGTAGAGGTATACATAGTATCACTTGATGTTTGTGGTGTAGTGTTTGGAAGGCCCTGCATTTATATGAGGTATGAAATCTTCATGAGCATATCAAACAAATACTAGTTGATAAGGGATGGGAAATATTTCATCATCAATGCACACAAAGGTAAATCAAATATCTCTCTAGCAAGTGCCATTTAAGTGAAAAATATGATTAGTTCATGTAGAATTTTTTTGTTTCTTTTCTTAAGACAGAATTAGAAAGAAGGTGAATTTGTAAAATTAAAGGCATTGTTGGAGGTATGTACTATCGAGTAGAAGCACCCATAAGAGAACATTTTGAAAGCATATAGAGTAGTGTTCTAGGAACCTAGAGGGATATCTCCTAAGAGGTCATTCGAACATGAGATATTACTATTTTGGAATTCTCCATTGATGAACATCAAACTATATAGAAAGTCTATTTGGGAAGCATAAGAAATAAAGAAGCGATTGTAGAAACTAATAAATGATGGCATAGTACAACCAATCACCTCACCTTGTTGGTTTGGTTTGCTGGTTTGCTTTCCATTCACAATGGTTGGTTTGGTTGGTTGGTTTGCTTTCCATTCACAATGGCTGATTTTGATTCGCGATTTATGCACATTCATATGGTTTACAATATCAAGTAACTTAGTCCTTTTTTCCGGTGTTATCGTTGGATGCTGACTCTGTATACATTTTTGGGGAAAATCTTGATGTTTTTTAGTTGTTTCTTTGAGCTCTCGAGAAGGCGAACTTTTCTCATCCATAAGAGAATTAATCTCTCCTCGCAATGTGTTAATTGTCTTTTCAGACTGTTTCTCCTCCATCACTTTGTATTTATTGACATACTCCATAAGAGAATTAATCTCTCCTCGCAATGAATTGACTGTCTTTGCCTGTTCTTCTTTCTCCTTGAACAATTCAGAGTGTTTCTCCTCCATCACTGTATACTTCTTGACAGACTCTTCCATAAAAGAATTAATCTCTCCTCGCAATGACTGAACTGTTTTTGCCTGTTCTTCTTTCTCTTTGAACAATTTAGAGTGTTTCTCCTCCATCACTTTATATTTCTTGACAGACACCATAAGAGAATTAATCTCTCCTCGCAATGAGTTAACTGTCGTTGCCTGTTCTTCTTTCTCCTTTAACAATTCAGAGTGTTGCTTGACATTTTCATCCACCTGTTGTTGAAGGCTACTAATTTCTTTTTCCATCATTGCATTGTGTTTAAGTAAAGCCTCGAACCTCTCTGCCTTGCTTGCAGACACAGCTTCCAACGCCTGCTTTTCATCTTCCATGCTAACCATTTTTTCACTGTACTTATTCAACTGGGCCTTCAAAGACTCCCCTTTAGTCTTCATCTCTCTATTTGTCTCGTTGAGCGACTGTTTCTCGTTAGCCATTAACTCAAGGTTTTTCTGTAGCTCTGCAATCCTACTCAACAGGTTCTCCTTCTCAACATTAAAAGCTTCATGTGTCGTTTGGCCTCTTCTACTGATCTCGGCAGTCTCCTTTTTGGCTGCTCCAATCTGTGTTACAAGAACATCCTTTTCCAATTTCCGACCTTTATTGTTTTCCTCTAATTCTGCAGATATCGCTTCAATTCGATTTTTCAACTGCAAAACAGTAGCCTCCAAATTTTTTTACCAAGATTCACAGCTTTACAATCGTCTTCTTTCGCAGAAATTTCGGTATTGAATCTTTCCTCAGCTTCAAGCAATTGTTCACCTGCTTGAGAAATCGTAGCTTGGTATTCCCCATATTTCCTTCCATGCTCTTTTTCAATCGTTGCATTTTGTTTAAGCAAATCCTCCAACCTCTCTACTTTGCTTACAGACATAGCCTCCAAGGCTTTCTTTTCATCTTCCATCCTAACCAGTTTTTCACTGTACTCATTCAAATGGGCCTTCAAAGACTCCGCTTCAGTAATTAGTTCTCTATTTGTCTCGCTCAGTGACCCTTTCTCGCTAACCGTCAACGCGAGGTTTGTTTGTAGCTCTGCAAGCCTGGTCAATAGGTTCTCCCTCTCCGCATTAAAATCTTCCTGTGCCATTTGGCTGCTTCTACTGATCTCGGCAGTCTACTTTTCGGCTGCTACAATCTGTGATAAAAGCACATCCTTTTCCAATTTCCGACCTTTGTTGTTTGCCTCTAATTCTGCAGATCTCGCTTCGATTTGATTTTTCAATTGCAAAACAGTAGTCTCCAAATTCTTTTTATTAAGATTCACTGCTTTACACTCGTCTTCTTTCGCTAAAATTTCGGTATTGAATCTTTCCTCAGCTTCCAGCAATTGTTTACCTGCTTGAGAAATCACAGCTTGGTATTCCCCATATTTCCTTCCATGCTCTTTTTCCATCGCTGCATTTTGTTTAAGTAAATCCTCCAACCTCTCTGCTTTGTTAACAGACATAGCTTCCAACGCTTTCTTTCCATCTTCCATCCTAACCAGCTTTTCACTGTACTCATTCAAATGGACCTTCAAAGACTCCACTTCAGTAGTTAGTTCTCTATTTGTCTCACTCAGTGACCCTTTCTCGCTAACCGTCAACTCGAAGTTTGTTTGTAGCTCTGCAAGCCTGATCAACAGGTTCTCCCTCTCCGCATTAAAAGCTTCCTGTGCCATTTGGCTGCTTCTACTGATCTCGGCAGTCTGCTTGTCGGCTGCTACAATCTGTGATAAAAGCACATCCTTTTCCAATTTCTGACCTTTATTGTGTTCGGATATCCACATCATCTTTTTCAGGATATTGCATGCAATTAGGGTTTGCATGCAGAATCTAGGGTTTGCATGCACCTGCATGCACTTGCATGCATCCCAGTCACCAGTTTGATGCCTCCAGCACCTTAGCCACCTCATTCTAGCACCCGGGAGCCACTTACTACAGAGTTTTAGCCCTCCTAGGATGAAAGGCGCCCACTTCTCACCTACTACCAGAGAAGGGCGCACTTGTTCACCTACCACTGCAGTTCCACTTCAGTTACACTCAGTTAGCTCCGATTCTTCCTGATTTGAGGCTAGTTTCACTCCCGACTGACTGTTTCACTTCCGTTGGACCTCCAGATTGACTAGATGACCTGTTCTGACTTCAGTTAGCCTCCCATGCGCCCCCACTGAGCCTCCCTCTCCTTAATCAGTGCTACACACTTCAGTTACACTTATTACACTCAGTTAGACTCAGATTGACACCTGGATGACTAGTTCTTGTGCATTGATGACCACTACTGATTGATGATGAGGACTCCTAGTTGGAGTCAAGCTACTCCATTCAGTGATTCGAATGACCTCCTTAGGCAATTCGAATTGCTCAGTCATTGTGACAGATTGTATTGTAATTCATTCACCCTTATTGGGATATTGAGCACTGCTGCATGTTTTGCACAGTTTTGCACCATATTTTCTATGTTCATCTGTTGTGATTGATTTACTTGTTCATTAGATCTGCTGTGACTAATTTTACATGGTATCAGAGCCATTGCAGGGACAAGATCTCTTTTCTACAGGTGTTTGTACAAGAAGATTTGACTGAATTGCTCAAATTGCAAAAAGTTTTGGCATGAGATATCTCAAGGGCATTCGTTCCTGTGCATGCAAAGCTTAAAAATACTTCCAATACCACTCCAGAAGCTTGAGTTTCCACATAATTCCTGGATCTGATACATTGGACCCATTCAACATTGTTTGATCTCCAATCCCAGGTGTGATGCAACTCTAAAAGGGTGGATTGTTCGACCTTACGGTTCTTGGTTTGATTTTGATTTGCAGGTTATCAAGCTCCTCTTTTGCATTCGCTATACTGTGCATGCAAACTCCTCTTTTGCATTCGCTACTCTCTGCATGCATGCTCATCTACATCAGTTTGACTCGCTCCTAGCAATGGAATACTCTTCTTCAAAGCCTATCCTCACCCCATTCAATTATTTTGATTGGAAAGATGATATGGAGATCATATTACGTTCAAAAGGTTACTACCGAGTCACTCTTGGTCTTGAATTGGAGCCAAACAATGTGTCAGATCGAACCAAACACTACAACAAGCTTGATGAAGCTTATGGTCTTCTTTGTCTCTCCATCTCCAAAGATATTCACTTCCATCTCAGCGGATTGAAGACTCCAAAAGCTATATGGGAGCAACTTGAAACACTATTTGGCAAGCAGGATGAGCTTAGGGCTTTTCAATTAGAGAATGAATTGATTGGCCTTAGTCCTGAGAATTTCGAGACCATTAATGAATTCTTCACTAAATTCAAGAACTTGAACGTGCAATTGAAGAACAGTGGAGTTATCAAAGAGGATAAACAATTGATCCTCTCCATTCTAAGCAAGTTTGGGAAAGATTATTCGGTATTTGTCTCTACTTTCAATTCCGATCGGCTAACTACCCCGAATTGGAAGATGCCTACCTTGAATGCCTTCATTGAGTCCGTCACAAAAGAGCATGACAAGTTGATTCAAATGGGGTCCATAAGCTCCAAAGATTCAGCCCTATATGTTCAAGGACCCAAGATCTCGAATGGTAAAGGAAAGCAAAAGAAGGAGAAGCCCAAATTCGAGCCTCACAAGCAAAAAGACAAAGGCAAGCAAACGGATGCACCATCCAGTTCGAAATCCAAGCAAAAGGGAAAAGAAGGTAACCAAAAATCTAAATGTACTTATTGTAACCGTGGATTTCATCCTGAAAGTTCATGTATGAAGAAGACTATAGATCAAATGGCCCTCCTTTTGGAAAAGAACAACATAACCCTTCCTAATGGTGCAAGGAAGAAGGATAGGAATGATGATCATGAAAGAGGACAAGCACTCATGGCAACGGTTTCGAAGCCCACTAATCTCTTGATAGATTCGGGTGCATCAAATCATATGGCTGCAAATATTGATTCTTTTTCCTCATTCGATCCAAATAGCTCCATCCCCATCCATTTGGGAGATGACTCAAAAATTTCTTCAAAGGGCAAAGGTACGATTCATGTAGAACATGGAAGCTTTCAGAATGTTCTCTATGTGCCTTCCTTGGCTTCAAATCTCCTTTCTGTGTATCAAATGACACACACTAGTGAACCAAAGCAAGTTACATTCAGCCCTAATACAGTTGAAATTTCTGATATCAAAAGTGGAAGACTAGTTGCAGTCGGAAAGGCAAATCACACTGCAAAATGCTATGAGTTTTCACACTTTATTCCGCTTGCAAATCCCACCGCTCTTCGCACACATGGTAATGAGGTTAGTAGGCTTTGGCATGAAATATTTGGACATCTTAATTATAAGTATTTGCTGCTGTTATCAAACAAATCCATGGTAGATGGGCTCCCACAACTCCGTTCCTCGAAGGGAATATGCACTGGTTGCATCATTGGGAAGCACCCCGAGCACAGATTCGACCGCGGCAAAGCTAGAAGAGCTTCTACTATTTTGGGATTGATCCATTCTGATATCAGTGGTCCGCTGCCCCATATGTCATTAAATGGTTCAAGGTATGTTTTGACATTTATTGATGATTTTTCCCGCTTTACATGGGTATTCTTTCTCAAAAACAAGTCAGAAGTGCTTGGAAAATTCAAGGATTTTAAGGCTTCTGTTGAGACCACCACTGAGAGCAAGATCAAAGCTCTTAGATCTGATAATTGTGGGGAATATATCAAGTCCGAGTTGCTGCAACTTTGTGCCCAAAGCGGAATTAAGATCCAACATACAGTTCCCTACACACCCCAGCAGAACGGTGTAGCAGAAAGGAAAAATCGATCACTGAAAGAGATGGCTACATGCATGATTGAATCGAAAGGTTTGGCTGCAAATATTTGGGCTGAAGCAATCAATGTTTCTGCATATATACAGAACCATGTTCCACATTCATCCGTGAAATGTATGACTCCTTTCGAAGCATTCTTTGGTCACAAACCGGATGTGTCAAATTTGAGAGTTTTTGGCTCTACTGCATGGGCTAGAATTCCTTCTGAGAAGAGACGAGCTTTGGATCCACAAAGTATCGAGTGCATATTGATAGGATATGGGGAAGAATCAAAAGCATATAAACTCATGGATATCAGATCTAAAAAGATATTCATAGAGCGCAGTGTGCAATTTGAAGAACCGCTTCAAGAATTGCAACTAGTCGAGGAGAAGACTGCCGATTCACCGCCTTCACCAGAAGAAGATACGAGCAGCGATAATGAAGGTATGAGTTATGATATTTCTGATATTTTAGAAGCATATGATGATCATGACATATCAGGTTCGGAATCCGACCATTATGATCCTCCTCAGTTACCAAAGTGGGCCCAAAACACTCTACATTCTGCTGGTTCGAATCTTGGAAATCCTGCTGATCCGAGACGAACAAGAGGAGACTTTCAAAGAGCAGGTATGGCTCTTTCTATTGCTGATCCATTTCTTCCTGAGATTTGTTATTTGATGGCTGGTTCATATCGTACATCATACTATTCAGCTCATCAAGATCCGAGATGGAAAAGTGCCATGGACGAAGAGTACAGTTCTCTTCAAAAGAACAACACATGGGAGCTAGTTTCTCTTCCACCTGGAAGAAAATTAGTGAAGTGTAAATGGGTCTACCATACTAAAGTTGCTGCTGATGGAACTATCAACAAATATAAGGCAAGGTTGGTGGAAAAAGGTTTTTCCCAAGTCCAAGGAGTGGACTACACTGAGACTTTTGCACCGGTTGCAAAGATGGATTCCATCCGCCTTGTTTTAGCTATTGCCGCATCCAAGCACTGGGAAGTGCACCACATGGATGTGAAGAGTGCATTATTACATGGAGACCTTGCTGAAGAGGTCTATATGCAGCAGCCAGAGGGTTATACATCAGATCCATCATTGGTTTGTAGATTGAAGAAATCTTTGTACGGGTTAAAACAGGCCCCAAGAGCTTGGTACACAAAGATGGACTCCTTCCTTCTTTCTCAGAATTTCCAAAGTTGCAAATCTGATCCAAATGTGTATCTTCAGCGAGTTAAAGGTAATTTGTTGGTTATTGTACTTTATGTTGATGATCTGCTCATTACTGGTAGCAAACTTACTTCAATAAACAAGCTAAAATCTGCCTTAAATCTAGCTTTTGACATGAGCAATTTGGGCTTCCTGAGTCATTTTTTGGGCTTGGAGATAGCTCAAAATTTTGATGGGATCACTATATCTCAGAAAAAATATGCTTCTGACCTGTTATTGAAGTTTAATATGGATGAATGTAAGGCAGCCCCATTCCCATTCCTCTCAGGAATTAGTCTTGAGGAGGGAGATTCCACACCGCTTGCAGATTGCAGTATGTATCGACAGTTGATTGGTTCACTACTTTATTTGACACACTCACGGCCTGATATCTCATATGCCGTGAGTGCCGTGTCAAGATATATGCAGCAGCCACATGAGCTTCATTGGAGAGCAGCCAAGCGGATCTTGCAGTATGTGCAAGGTATGAGACAGTTTGGCATACATTATGCTGCAGATTCTGAGCTAGATTTCATTGGTTTTACTGATTCAGATTGGGCAGGTGATATCATTGATTGGAAGTCCACTTCCGGTTATGTTTTCATGATTGGTCATGGTGCTATTTGCTGGTCCAGCAAAAAGCAAGCAGCCATTGCACTTTCTTCAGCAGAGGCAGAGTATCGAGGGGCAGTCAATGCCTGCATTCAAGCAGTTTGGTTGCAGGGTATTCTTTCCGAGTTTGGTTTTGGTGGCACTACTTCAACTGTCCTATTTTGTGACAATCAAAGTGCTATCAAGATCTCCACAGATCTAGTTCAGCGGCAGAGGACCAAACACATTGAGATTCATATGCATTACATTCGACAGTTGGTGCATGACCGCACCATCATTCTGCAATATTGCCCTACTGATGAGCAAATTGCAGACATCTTCACCAAGAGCTTCACTGAGAAGAAGTTCTCTTACCTCCGTTCACTGTTGGGGGTGAGTTCCATCATGGTGGAGACAAATTGATTCATTATTATGCTTTAGCTTGAGGGGGGGCTTTCTTCCCACTGGGTTTTCCCTCTTTCCTCACTTAGTTTATTTTCAGCATTTTTTGGATTATTGTATTGGGGTGACCTTTGGTCTTAGTTACCAGGGCCCCACATTATTTTTGTTGGCACATCATAGTCTAGCTTGAGGGGGGGTGTTCGGATATCCACATCATCTTTTTCAGGATCTTGCATGCAATTAGGGTTTGCATGCAGAATCTAGGGTTTGCATGCACCTGCATGCACTTGCATGCATCCCAGTCACCAGTTTGATGCCTCCAGCACCTTAGCCACCTCATTCTAGCACCCAGGAGCCACTTACTACAGAGTTTTAGCCCTCCTAGGCTGAAAGGCGCCCACTTCTCACCTACTGCCAGAGAAGGGTGCACTTGTTCACCTACCACTGCAGTTCCACTTCAGTTACACTCAGTTAGCTCCGATTCTCCCTGATTTGAGGCTAGTTTCACTCCCGACTGACTGTTTCACTTCCGTTGGACCTCCAGATTGACTAGATGACCTGTTCTGACTTTAGTTAGCCTCCCATGCGCCCCCACTGAGCCTCCTTCTCCTTAATCAGTGCTACACACTTCAGTTACACTTATTACACTCAGTTAGACTCAGATTGACACCTGGATGACTGGTTCTTGTGCATTGATGACCACTACTGATTGATGATGAGGACTCCTAGTTGGAGTCAAGCTACTCCATTCAGTGATTCGAATGACCTCCTTAGGAAATTCGAATTGCTCAGTCATTGTGACAGATTGTATTGTAATTCATTCACCCTTATTTGGATATTGAGCACTGCTGCATGTTTTGCACAGTTTTGCACCATATTTTCTATGTTCATCTGTTGTGATTGATTTACTTGTTCATTAGATCTGCTGTGACTAATTTTACATATTGTTTGCCTCTAATTCTGCAGATCTCGCTTCAATTTGATTTTTCAACTGCAAAACAGTGGTCTCCAAATTCTTTTTCTCAAGATTCACTGCTTTACACTCGTGTTCTTTCGCAGAAATTTCTGTATTGAATCTTTCCTCAGCTTCAAGCAATTGTTTATCTGCTTGAGAAATCACAGCTTGGTATTCCCCATACTTTCTTCCATGTTCTTTTTCCATCGTTGCATTTTGTTTACGTAAATCCAACAACCTCTCTGCTGTGCTTACAGACCCAGCTTCCAACGCCTGCTTTTCATCTTCCATGCTAACCATCTTTTCACTGTACTGATTCAAAACGGCCTTCAAAGACTCTGCTTCAATACTTAGCTCTCTATTTATCTCGACCAATGACCCTTTCTCGCTAACCACCGACTCGAGGTTTGTTTGTAGTTCTGCAATCCTACTCAACAGGTTCTGCTTCTCGGCATTAAAAGCTTCCTGTGCCATTTGGCTACTTCTACTGATCTCGGCAGTTTTCATCTCGGCTGCATCAATCTGTGATAAAAGCATATCCTTTTCCAATTTCCGACCTTTATTGGTATCCTCTAATTCTGCAGATCTGGCCTCAATTTGATTTTTCAACTGGAAAACAGTATCCTCGAAATTCTTTTTGTCTACTTTACATTTATCTTCTTTCGCAGAAATTGCAGTATTGAATCTTTCCTCAGCTTCCAGCAATTGTTTGCCTGCTTGAGAAATCGCAGCTTGGTATTTGGCATCCTTCCTTTCAAGTTCTTTTGTGAATTCTTTCTCAGTCTCCTTCAATTCTTTAGTCATTCTCCTTGCAGATTCAATATTTTCTGATCGCATTTCAGTGAGATTTTTTGACAAAACAACGTTTTCTTTTCTTACGTGGGTGATTTCTTGCGCAAGCTTGCCATTGAGTATCTGCAGATTCAAAACCTTAACATCTTCGCTGGTGGGGTAAGGGGGTCCATTTGCAACTTTACCCTTTTCTTGCTCAGTTCTCTTCCCCATGCCCTTCTTGTTATTGCTTGTCATCTTGTTCACTGACGAGGCCTACCTTCCTACGGATCCACAAATTTGCGATATAGGATATACCAGAGGAAGATAAATACCTCTTTCTTGAAAATAAATGGATTTATTATGTAAGTCGTATAAATATCTCTTTCTTGAAAATAAATGGCTTGCTACAACAAGACTCCCCCTAAAAGCTCCCTCTTTTATTGTGCACTGCAACAAACAACTAACGCTTGCAAATTGGACAAAGAAGTTCTCAAACAATGCGAAGAATTATAAGATAGACACTCAGAAAGCTATTATCATTTGGTGCATTACATGGAGATTTGAGTTATCTATAAATAATCAACTGGAATTTTTCGTAGTCCAAAAAGTATTAAAAAAAATTCATGTCCGCTCTTAACTTTTCAAAATTAAAAAAGTAATTAAATATATAAAACCGATATAGATTTAACTTAAACCCAAATCTATCAAGAACCTAGAGCCATCCAATTAAGAAATTTATTACACATCAACAAATTGGATCTATTTATGGTGGTATAAGATAATTTAATATTAATAGCCTTATTGTGAAGTGGTAGGGTTTGCTTCATATCTAGCTGCAATATGGGTTATGAAGTAATATGTAATTTTTAAACTTAGCTTTTTTATGTGAATGTGCAATAGAAAATATAATAATGAAATACCAAAAAATTTCTAATACAATTACACATGTTTCACTAAAATAGCTTTACATCGCTAAACATGGCTCTACATGTACATGTCCAGTCCTCGAACCACCACACTAAGTTATATTGGGTTTATTAGATGGATATGGTCAAATCGAATCTAGGTTTTGAAGAACAAGAAAGGTTATCAATCTCTAAACAACATCAAGGAAGGTAAGCAAATCCCTTTGTGCACCACACAAGGATTTTTAGAATCAAGGGCTATGTAAAATGGCTTTTTAGAATCAAGGGCTATGTAAAATGACACTGAGTCGCATCTGTGTAGGGGTTTTTGGCAATTGACTTGGATACGGATGCCATTATAATGCTTAAACACCATCCATTGATCATTGAGCCTTGACCATCGTCGAAGAATGAAAAAAACGCATTAGGATGTTTTTTTTAATTTTTGAGGACCCTTTCATAGGTGGTTTCTAAACTTTAGAGTTGATATATGTGCCATGAGTAGTTTTTATGCAGTGGAAATGTGTTTTGAGGCATAAACATGGTAAGTAGGTACACACTATCCTTGTTCCCTAATTGAACCTTTTTTAGATCAATCATTGTGAACAAAACCTAAAAACCATGACACAATCTCTCTTTAGGGTGTCTTTGGCTTTTGAGTTGAATTTATGTTCCATTATGAGATCTTGGTCACTATAGATAGGTCTTGAGTCCTTGAAGATACTATAGGAATCAAAAGAAGAGCCTCAAACCCCAACCGTTACTTATTAGTAATGGGATTCCTTCCCGACAAAGTGGTCCGGGAGAAAGCCTATTACTAACATGGATGCTTAGTTTTTATGGAGAAGTCAACGTCCAAGTGGACCTTTATGGACTGAATCATGCGCAAAAATCATTGAATCCATTGGAGCCGAGCTTCATTGTAGAAGCCAATATTGGAAGATGGTTATGTTGCAGGAATCATTGGATCCATTGAGGCTTGCATCTTGTTGCATAGGTCATTGAAGCCACCAAGACTCGATTGCAGAGTTTGCAGACCAAGTGGTTGTTGCCAAGTAAAAAAAAACCCTAAATTCTTGGAAGCCATAAAACTAGAGTCCAAGTACATAAAACTCAAGCCATGGTATGATATGAAATTATAAAATTATAGCATAGAGTTTGAGTGCATGCTTTATATTACATATTCGTTATGTTCCATATGGTTTCCATTTAAAACTATGATATTATTCAAATATTTAAACGCATAACTTAGTCCTATATGAAGACATATTGAGGAGTTTTCAAACATGAAAGGGGTTATCATAGTTTTGGCATATATGCTGAGTAGAACTGACGAAGGGCCAAAAATACTTTGGTATACGGGCATAAACCTTTTAGAATAATGTGCCTCATATTTCCTTTGGATATACTTTATTATAGTTTTTATTAAACTAAGAGAGCCTCATCCCTATGGATTTCATATTGAAGTTGTTATAAAACTAGTGTAACCCCATAATCTACATGGCTATGGTATTATTGAAGCCATTATTTCAATATGGATTTTTCATGGAAACTATGGAAGTTCTCCTTTTCAAATATTGAAGTCATTATCCTATATGCAATTGAGAAGAGTTTTGAGATCGTTCGGTCTAATCCTTGATGCATTGTTTATGGCATGAATTGGTCATGTGCACATCACTTGTAAAAGGTTTTGAACGCTATATGCACATATCACTTGTAAAAGGTTTTGAACGCTATATGCACTTTTGTATAGTGGATATAAAGACTATACAGTCTTCCACTCAAGCACTTATATTGACATTTTTGAAGTAGTCATGTGCAAATGTATAATAGTTTGAAAAAACTAGCGCACTTATAAAGTTGGTTCATAATTCGAAGGAAAAAATAAGCCATGTGCAATTACTTGAAGGTGGAATGTTAAAGACCATAGAGTCTTCAACGATTATATTTTTGTTGGAAAGATTGTAATTATGAAGATATGACATTGCTTTAGGACTTCATGTAACGGAATCATATGTTTCCTGAGTCATTATTGAGCAACTGTTGTTCTTGAGTTCATAATACACTCTTGGAACATCAAGGAAAGTGCTACCTTGCTTGTCTCCTGCAGTTCATGATCAGATGTTTATCAGTTGCGACTATGTACATTGAAGCAATTGTTGGTCCTTAAGCACTTTTCATCTGAAGAATGAAATTGAAAGGTTTGAACGAGAGTGGGACTTTTGCAGAAGTAGTTGTGTTAGAAAAGAAACAACTACAAGTGTTGGTCTTTTAGCATTTTCCATCCGAAGAATGATTGTGAAGGACTTGAAGAAAAGTGTGGTATTGCATAAGCACATCTTGTGCATTTTGAGAGTGGATATTCAAAAAAGACTAATGCAGGTGAAAAATCCACTATTATGTAACGCTTTTATGCATTTTGTTATGCATCATATTAATATACCCATCATGCGAGTTTTGAGCGAGACCGAAGACATATCAAATTATTTTGGTGAACTACATTACCATATGCGTGTGAAACTGAATGGTTAATGTTTTTTATTTCTCTCATTTGACTTATTGTATTGAAGATAATTTCAAACATTGTTTCTCATTTTCATATGCAAATAATCGTTAATTAAAAGTCATTTTTGCATACTATAATTTCACTCTGTTTACGGATCACAAAAAATGTCGTTTAGTGCCTCAAAATGGCCTTAGAAGTTCGGGACGCAAAAAATACACAAAAATGATACCAAGATGGAAAAAGGTTTTCTAATCCAATGGACTAAGTGGGTGTCCAGTAATACGCACTTCGATTAGTTCTACACCCTTAGGAATCAATGGTATCCATTGCGTTAAGTGCCCCCATCAAATGGGGAAACTGTTGTTGAACTCGATGTTTTTTGAGCCACTTACCTTGGTGTAGGAGATTCCCTCCTTTGACAATTGGATAGATTTGGATTATCTTTTGGTCAGTTCCCTTAACCTATGTGGCAACGAGCCGATCAATACTACCATTTTCCATTAGTCAATACTGGGATCTATAGGTTTCAGCTGCTCTACCACCTCTGATGTGTCCAATAGTGGTCAAAAATATGGCCGAAGGAGGTCCATATTGAATACTAGTCTAAATCCAAGGAACACTACTACATATGGCTCAAAAGTCCCACGAAAGTTTGCCACAAAATAGTTAAAATTGATGCTTTCGTGGAAAAAATTGAAAATTTCCCCGACAATCGTCGCTATAGCCACGTATGAACTTTTCGTCTCTTTAGCCACAAAGGTTCGTTGCTATAGCCATGCAAAGTCCATCCGTCGCTATAGCCACGAAAAGTCGAAAATAAAAAAAAAATTGTTTTACTTTTGTAACGGTCATTGACTTTTTGTTTTTTTGGAATTTGACCGTTGTGCATTTTCGCTGGAACTGCGACCCTCATTGATCTATAAATACATGTTCTTAATTCATATTTTCAGAATCATTTGTTAAAGTTGCAGCGATCTTTCTATTGGTTTTTTGTTCTGCGAGTTCAAGAGTCCGGTACTGGTTTGACACATCGAATTTTTGGTCTCATTCGTTTTCCAGGTTAGTTTAACTACAATGCACTAGTCTTTTTTTTGTTGCACCCTTTATGTTCCAACTAGGGCTTCAATGCAGATCTCATTTTTCTCTTTCTCTACCTCTTTATCCATGTATCCTCCATTTATAATCCATGTGGGTGGCAAGGTTAATGCTATGAATGCATGCATGTCACACAAATGTTGTCCATGCATGATATTTCCTCATGCATTTTTGCTTTCACGTGTTTTAATCCCTAATTTAAGGATTTTGAGATCTGGTTTTGGTTCTTGTTTATAACATTTGTATTTATCCATGGTCCCTCTTTAGAATAACCATGAGGCTTATGCTTTTCTTCAAGACAAAGTGTGGCCATGTATGTAAAAACATGCATAACAATAATTTGGATCTAGTTGGCTTCACATGTTCCATTAATTCTAACTAGGAGTACCTTTTCACATGTTCCATTAATTGTAACTAGGAGTACCTAGTATTCATATTCTTTACATCAATGGTGTAACATATCCATATAAAATACCTAACAAAATATTTGAATTCTTAGGTGTCCATTTTTCCTTCCAAACCTCTCTTATGGAAAAATGGGAAGTAATGGTGTATAGGGTAGATAAGAACATATATAAGTGGATCACTAAACTCGTGGTATTAGAAATCAAAGATAAAATTGAAACCAAAGTTATGGTAGCCAGCCATGCTTATGATTCTTCGTGTTGGGTCCCAACAAAGTGAACCTATGCACACCTAGAAAAGGATATTAACATATTTTTATGGGTTTAATCTAATCAAAATACATGACTTCATTAGTCTAGGTAGTAGTTATGTTATACCCCAAAACTATTTAGGGTGTTAGGTACCATTAGAACTAGGGTTCAAGGAGGGTCATTGGGAAAAAATGTACAATAAGGATTTCGTCTTGATATTATATTAGTAACCCCCTACAAGGTAAAAAATCAAGGAACTTTTGTTGCACAGAGTGTTTACAAGACAAAATAAGTTCTCAAGCCCTTCCTAACATCAAAAGAACCATGTCTTAGAAATGACTTCTCTATTAACAAGTCTCTTTCAAGAAGGAATTTATTTGGCTAATGATTCTTTGATACACCATCCTAGGTTTTGATGTCTTGGGCCTATTGATTTGTTGTTAAATATTGGACTTACAACATCTAATGCCTCATTAAGAGAATGGAAATTGGGATCAACCACTACTTTTCCAAAAGAAAATTCAACCATGGAATAAAAATTCCTTTACACCAAGATTCTTCTTGACGTGTGATGAAGAAAGCTTGGACATTGAAATCCAAGAAAAATACTTTGTTATTTTTCTTAAATAGTGTTTGGAATCCTATCTTTAGAATCAATATATAAAAACACTTTTTATTTAGATATTGTTGCTTGGAGGTATCCATGTGGATAAACTATTGACAATATTGGGAGAAAAAACCCCATGCTTTCTACAATCTCGGTGAAAAAATATTGAGCATATTGTCTAGATATGTCCTCTTTCTAGGAATGTATAGACATAATCATAGTTTGCATGTCAATAATATTTTCTTGCTTCTTCAACATGGTGAGATACTATTATAGGAAATTTATTATCATTGGCCATTAGCCACTTAATAGACCTTCATTATACAAATTTCATCTAGAATCATATATTTCACCCCATTCACATATATATAAATTGAATCAGGATTCTCCTCGTTTTTCCTAACCATACATAAAATTTGTAAAATTTATCTATATACCATTTGATGTGAATCTCCATTTTTTTAATCTTTTCCAATATATGTAACAAATTTTATTAAAAATCAGAGGAAAAATACATAATTTTAAACTTAGACACCATAATTCTCCAATTCATGGTCTTGTTTTTTAACATTGCTTGTGATTCAAGCATAACTTATGTCTCCATAATTAGGTTTCTCATTCCAATGTCGCACATGAAAATATCTTTCTTTTAGGGTCTTTTATTCCTTTAAACCCAAGATTTTTTATTTATCTCACCTATCTAATAAATCAAATTATCTAGATTTATCTTTGAGTTTGAATATCTTGGGGTATATGATCAAGGTGCTCCTCTTAAACTAGAAATAGTTGTTATTATCCATTCCTAAATGTTTTAAGATCCTTTTAGTATTTGTTACTCTTTTTGTAATGTCCCCATTATATTCCCATTATTCTCCTTTAATATATATTATATACTCTATATATATTCAATTTAGACGTATGTTATATATTGATTAATGAATTTTTTTTGTTGTTATAGGATATCAGAATGTCAAATAAATATACTTGGGAAGAAAACAATAGGACGTATGCTGAGCCTAAGGCAGCATTGGAGGCGAAGGGTGATGGAAAGTGTTATTTCCCTTGCAATGATTGCAGAGGTTTGTGAACTAGAAGAATTGTAAGAACATCAGCTGAAAAACATTGTAAGGAGAAGGGGCATGCTGAAGGGGGGTATGAATATCATCCCTTGGTAAGACGTTATTCGTTACATATTGTACTTCTTGTAATAGTACTGATAATGTAATCACAATTTTTTTTATCATTTTAAATATATGTCTTGTATATTATACACTGATGTTATTGCATTGTTTGTAAATATAAAGACAATGCCCCCAAGATGTCGACCGCCAGAGAGCTATTTGCCACATAATAGTAGAAATACTATTTTACAAGACGACGAGCATGGAGATCATGTTATTGAAGATCGAGTTCTTAATGATCCTATGGACGAAGATGACGCTATTGATACTAATGGTGAAGATGAGATTAATAGATTGATGCAAGACACATTTGCTCCATTGGATGAGGACAACCACCATGATTTTCATGATGTTCCTCTTCTCGAGAAGTCCCAAGAACCTCTTTATGAAGGCTCAACAACCAATATTCTATCTGCTATATTGTTGTTGGTGAACTTGAAGGTTTTGAATGGTTTATCAAACACTTGTTTCACACAGCTCCTAAGGTATGTAAATTTGATTATTTTTCTCTATTTTTAGTGTTAATTAATTCGTAACTTAGGGATATGAAATATTTATGACGTATATTGTTTACATTTCACTTTTTGTCAATGTTGCAGATTGTTGGGTGAATTTCTATTACCACCTTCAAATAATTTACCATGCACAAGTCAAGAGGTATTCTTGGTTATGAAAGAAATTGGAGTGGAGTATTAGTCTATTCATGCATGTCCTAATGATCATATTATATATTATGGACAATATGCATCAGAAAACAAATGCCCACAATGTGAAATTAGTAGATATGGAACTGATCAATTAACAAAAGAGGTCCCTCGCAAAGTCTTCGATATATTCCCATAATGCCACGTTTCCAATGACTATTCAAGTGCCAAATTATAGCACAGTTTATGGATTACCATGCGAAGAACAGAAGTGAAGATGGTGTTCTTCGAATGCCTGCAAGTGGTTCTGCATTGAAGAACATCGAAGAAAAATGGCCAATTTTTAAAGATGAACCTTGTAATGTTAGACTTTCATTGGCAGCTGATGGTTTCAATCCATTTCATGAGCTTCATTCTACTTACTCAGTGTGGCCCATTTTCGTCATAAACAATAACCTACCTCCTTGGATGACGATTAAGAGAGAGCACACAATGTTGGCAAGGATTATTCCAGGTAGTTTTTTTTAAGCTATAATTATATTATTTCATAAAGTTATTTGTTTAATTGCTACATGAGAACACATTTTGTATATTTGGATGGATAACTAAATAACAATATTGTATGTTTATTGATCAATTAGGTAAGTACCAAGTTAAAGATATGAATGTATATATTGAGCCTCTTATCGATGAGCTATTGAAGTTATGGGCTGGAATCACTATGTATGGCATCTCTAGACCAATAGGGAAGAAACAATTTCATTTCCATGGAAATATTGCATGGACAATTCATGACACTCCCGGGTTAACACATTTTTGTGGTATGTAACTTTATGTTGCACGTCGTTAAAATTATATGTTTTTAAGGTAAAAAACATGCATTTTTTTCGAATTAATAATGTTTTGATGCTATAACATTAATACATATATCTCGCAGGTCTTCAAACAAAGGGAAACTTTGCATGTCCAGTATGCGGTCCTATGATAAAATCTCATCGTTCAAGAAGTTTAGAAAAGGAGGTGTTCGATGAGTATAGGCACTTCCTCCCTAAGAACCATAGGTACCGAACTATCGAAAAAACAAAATTCAATGGTAAAGAAGAGAATGCAAAGAAACCACGAAGAATGACACCTCACCTATGGAAGTTGGAATATAACAGAAATCGTCGAGGTATGCAAATTGTATATGCATCATACAATATGTTCATGTAATATTATGATTTGTATATTTTTACTGAATTTTCTCTACCATAGGTGTCATGAATTATTGTTAATGTGTTTTCGTTTATGTTTAATGATTTATTTAAGGCATGAATGGGCTTCCATGAGGAATGAAGAGTTATCCCATACAATTCAGTAGGTTTCCTTACTACGAGCACCTACAAATAGCTCATTTGCTTGATACAATTCATATCGGGAAGAATGTAACATAAATGATATGGCGGACATTAGATGGAAGGTCAAACAAATATAAAATTGGAAAAATTTGTAGTGACATTGCAGAAGCCAATCACGCATTGCAAAGTGTAATTATTTACAATGTTGGAAATGGGAACCAGAATATTAGTCCTCCATGGTTATTGACAGAGTAACAAAGTAATACTATAAAAGAGGTCATTCAGAAAATAAGGTTTCCGATGGGGTTTTCGTCGAACATACAAAATATATTAACCAAAAAGGTGATTTTGGTGGTGTTAAAACTCATGACTTGCATACATTCATTAAGGTAATTATTTACGTATATAATTTTCATTAAGTAAATCTTTTTAGTAATTCTTCTCTCCTATTTGGATACATTCGATAATGATTTGCTTTTTTTCTACAGTACGTTCTACCTCTCGCTCTCCCAGATAGCTTTGACGAAAACATAAAACACGTTATATATGATCTTGGTAAATACATGAGGTAATAACAATTTTATATCAATGAAAAAAGTTCGTTCTTTTGGTTGCATTGCTTAATGACATATTGTGTTTTACAGCTTGGAACTTTATTATATATTATATGCCTCAATTTGGTTGATCATTCATGTTATTTTATTGCATCTTTTGTAGGTGGCTTTCATCTAAAGAAATCCATAAATAAGATATTAGGTATTGGAAGAGAGAAACTCCTCGTCTAATGTGTGAAATGCAGAAGTATTTACCTCCGGCATTTTTCAATGCACAAGAACACTATCTCATACACCAAGTTGAGGAGATTGAATTGTGTGGACCTGTAAACTCAAGGTCAATGTGGATGGTGGAAAGGGATTTGAATTCATTGAAGGATTTTGTTAGACAAAGAGCACGCCCTGAGGGTTCTATGGTGCAGGGCTATATTCTATACAATCCATCGTGTACATTAGTCAGTATCTTCCAAATTTAGCAAAAAATATCAATCTACCTCGCATTTGGCATGTCGACTCCATCAACAAATTTGAAGGGGAGGTCCTATTGGGGAAAGGTATAAAGAGGAAAGTGAAAGTTAATTGAATGGTGTACATTTTATTTATTATACAATTAATTTTTCAATTGATGCAATTTGTATTATTCCAACAGTATTTTAAGGTAAACTTAATTTCCTTTAATGATAACTAATTTACAATTCTTAATTGTTTTTTTTCATATAGTTGGTCGCATGTGGGATGCAATACATTTATACATTGCAAACAATCTTGATTGGATGGAGGAATGGATTGAACGATGTACAGAATACTATGGTACCTTATCATGGGAAGGGGTTAGTAAAAAGATTAAAACAGTGCATCGTCATCGAGAAGAATATCCCAAACTTACGCAAAGGGAAATTGATTTAGCATGCGGTTTAAAAGATAAAAGGGAAAGTATATTTACCCTGCTCATTTTTTCGTTGTTTCACATTGTATCAAAATATTTATCTCGTTTATGTCTTCTTATATATTTATTAACCGAGACGGGCATGATGCAGCTGATACCTCACAATGCTATGTGGTGCAATGGTCGTAAATTTCGCATCAAAAAGTTGGATGACAAGAGAAAAACATTTGATTGTGGGATAACTGCAGTTTTTCAAGTCACTAATGTTTCCTCTAGAAGTGAAAAGCATCCAGAAGTATCTTAAAATAGGTAATATGGTTATTTGGAAGATATAATTGAGTGTGACTTTAATTCCTTTAAAGTAGTTCTGTTTGAGGTCAAATGGTACAGGCTACGAATGAATGAACGTGATCTCGAAAGAACTGTTATTGAGCATGCCAATGGATTTACCATGGTTAATTCAAGGGCACTTTAACCAGATACAGATCCTTATGTTCTTCCAAGTCAATGTGAGAAGGTCTTTTACTCAGAGGTTCCAGGTAAAGCAGGTTGGTCATACATTGTTAGATATGGTCCAAGAGGAAGACCGGTCAAGTATAACGCAGTAGAGAAAGAAGACAATGTTGAAGAAGAAGGTGATGTAGATCAGGAGCAGTTGGCCGTCGACGTAGATGTGTCAGATGAAGAATCTGATCAAGAAGTTGATCATCCAAATGATGCAGCAGACAATGAAATTGACATTGATGATATTGGTGATGAATATCTAACCAAAAATGACATTGATCATGATCCCACTATGAGCGATCTTTTCAACGATAGCGATTCTGAACCAGATGACGCTACAGATGCTGAGTTAGATGAAGAAGAATATGAATGACATTGTAGCAATGTTGGAATCTAGGAGGTATGTGAGAACATATTTTTGCATCATGTATTATGTTTACGACTATTTAGTTATGTTTAAACCATCGTTATCATCATCAATATCATCATCAGCATCATCAAAATCTCCATCGTCATCATCATCTTCATCATGATCATCATCACCACCACCACCACCATCATCATATTCATCATCCTCATCTTCATCCTCATCATCTTCGTCATCATCATCATCATAAATCTCGTCATCATCGTCATCATCATCATCGTCATCACCATCATAATCTCTGTCATCATCATCATCTTCATCATCATCATCATCTTCACCACCACCAGCACCATCATGATCATCATATTGATCATCATGGTCATCATATTCATCATCCTCATCCTCATCCTCATCATCTTCGTCATCATCATCATCACCATCATCACAATCTCCATCGTCATCATCATCTTCGTCATGATCATCATCTCCACCACCACCACCACCACCATAATCATATTCATCATCCTCATTCTCATCATCATCATCTTTGTCATCCTCATCATCATCATCATCATCATAAACCTTGTCATCATCGTCATCATCATCATCACCATCGCCATCATCACAATCTCTATCATCATCATCATCTTCATCATGATCATCATCTTCACCACCACCATCACCATCATGATCTTCATCTTAATCATCATGATCATCATATTAATCATCCTAATCCTAATCCTCATCGTCTTCATCGTCATCATGTTCATCATCATCATCATAATCCTTGTCGTCAATATCGTCATAACTGCTATAACACATTTTTTTTTTAGATAGATTTTGTCGAGTTATGGGGAATTGAGAGTGATGTGAGGGGGGGAGGGGCCATAAGAGCTTCCACCTTCATGTGGTTGGCCCTATTTAGTAAAGAATATTACATTATTCTTGAAACAAAGGGAAGCTCAGTAATGCAATGCATAGTTATGATGGTGATGATGACGGACACAAAGATGATGATGATGATGATCATCGACATCGTCATCGTAATCATCATCCTCATCATCATCTTCATCATCATCATCATCATCATCATCATCCATCATCCTCATCCTCATCATCATCATCATCATCATCATCCTCATCCTCATCCTCATCCTCATCCTCATCCTCATCATCATCATTAGCGTCATCATCATTAGCATCATCATCATCATCACCATCATCACCATCATCATCATCATCATCATCATCATCATCATCATCATCATCATCATCATCATCATCATCATCGACATCATCATCGTCATCATCATCATAATCGACATCATCATCATCATCATCATCATCATCGTATTAAATAGCACTAAAGTTGTATCATCATCATCAAGAAACTAACGGCTATATCTCTTAAATAACGCTAAAGTTGTATTAAATATCACTATATATTTAAAAGTTGTATTCATCCCCACGACTGATTTATGTTTAACACATATTTTAAATGAAATGGGTCCTTTTATGAGTAAATGGAGTTACCTTCGTGCGTGCGGAATTTAATGTAAATCATTTCCAATTTAATCTTTGAATCTGAGCAAGGTGGGTTATATGCCCAGAACACTTTTCCTCAGCTTAGACGACGACCATACCTTCTCCGACCTTTGGTGCTCTTAGCAATGGTTTGCAAGGTATACAATTAGAGGATGTCAAGCCTGTCATGACAACGATGATGGTGGATGAGAATCCTATTGTGATTTCCCCTAAGAGAAACATCAATGTTACTCGCATAACCAACCCTACATGCGAGGAAACCAACAATTCACCTTTGGGGCCTCCCAAGTAGCACCGATGCCTAAAACACGACTCCCTTGCAAGACATCAATAAATGTATGTGCTTGGAGATTTTATGGGTTTTACATGAGAACCAACTTTCAATTTCCCTCTATTTTTTATGAATGTTATTGCTTATGATCTTTTTGTAACCCTATTAGAATTTTGGTGATCTTCAATACTTTAAATATTTTGCTTTGTAGCTCATTAGTGGCAAAGAATGAACATTCTTTGTGTAACCTAAAGGAGGAAGATTGCAATTTCTTTTTGGATCATGGCTTGGGCAATGTCTTTTTTTAAAACACCCAAAGCCATCTATCTTTATATGTCTATGCAAATTTTCTGATAATATAATATAAAATCTAACTTAATAAAAAACATATATTCCTTGAAATCATATTTATCTATTCTTTAAGTAAATTAATAACTTATATTTAATATAATTTTATAAAATTTTATAACTTTATTAAATTTGTAAAATACAACATAACCATTTTATATATGCAAAATCTTACCAGTACTTAGATATTTCACATATGTGGTGAATTCAATGAGAGGGAATGTTGGATTCAAAGACTTAACTTTATCTCGAGAATAGTGTCTAGAATCAACCATTCTGATATTTCGGATGTAAGTTGATGGCCTTTCATATGAAACGATACTCTCGAAAATGAAATGATGGTGTGCACGCCTATGTATTCACTTAATCATTTATTGATTACTCGAATGTGAAATTGGAAATACTAGCGCAAATACTAGGTGGTTTCTAAACTTTAGAGTTGATATATGTGCCATGAGTAGTTTTTACGTAGTAGAAATGTGTTTTGAGGCATAAACATGTTAAGTAGGTAAAAACTATCTTCGTTCCCTAATTGAACCTTTTTTAGATCAATCATTGTGAACAAAACCTAAAAACCATGACACAATCTCTCTTTAGGGTGTCTTTGGCTTTTGCGTTGAATTTATGTTCCATTACGAGATCTTGGTCACTATAGATGGGTCTTGAGTCCTTGAAGATACTATAGGAATCAAAAGAAGAGCCTCAAACCCCAACCCTTACTTATTAGTAATGGGATCCCCCCCAAACGAAGTTGTCGGGGAGGAAGCCCATTACTAACTTGGATGCTTAGTTTCTATGGAGAAGTCAGCGTCCAAGTGGACCTTTAGGGACTGAAACATGAACAAAAATCGTTGAATCCATTGGAGCCGAGCTTCATTGCATAAGCCAATATTGGAGCATGGTTACGTTGCAGGAACCATTGGAGCCATTGAGGCTTGCATCTTGTTGCATAGGTCATTGGAGCCACCAAGGCTCGATTGCAGAGTTTGCAGACCAAGTGGTTGTAGCCAAGTAAAAAAGCCACTAAATTCTTGGAAGCCATAAAACTAGAGGCCAAGTACATAAAACTCATGCACGCCATTGTATGAAATTATAGCATAAAGTTTGAGTGCATGCTTTATATTACATATTCGTTATGTTACATATGGTTTTTATTTAAAACTATGATATTATTCAAATATTTAAACGCATAACTTAGTCCTATATGAAGACATATTGAGGAGTTTTCAAACATGAAACGAGGTTATCATAGTTTTGGCATATATGCTGAGTAGAACTCACGAAGGGCCAAAAATACTATGGTATACGGGCATAAACCTTTTAGAATAATGTGCCTCATATTTCCTTTGGATATACTTTATTATAGTTTTTATTAAACTAAGAGAGACTCATGCCTATGGATTTCATATTGAAGTTGTTATAAAACTATTGTAAGCCCATAATCTACATGGCTATGGTATTATTGAAGCCATTATTTGAATATGGATTTTTCATGGAAACTATGGAAGTTCTCCTATTCAAATATTGAAGTCATTATGCTATATGTAATTGAGAAGAGTTTTGAGATTGTCTGGTCTAATCCTTGATGCTTCGTTTATGGCTTGAATTGGTCATGTGCACATCACTTGTAAAAGGTTTTGAAGGCTATATGCACTTTTGTATAGCGGATATAAAGACCATACAGCCTTCCACTCAAGCACTTATATTGGCATTTTTAAAGTAGTTATGTGCACATGTATAATAGTTTGAAAAAACTAGTGCACTTATAAAGTTGCTTTATAACTCGAAGGAAAAAATAAGCCATGTGCAATTATTGGAAGGTGGAATGTTAAAGACCATAGAGCCTTCAATGATTATATTTTTGTTGGAAAGATTATAATTATGAAGATATGACGTTGCTATAGGACTTCATGTAAGGGAATCATATGTTTCTTGAGTTCATAATAATCTCTTGGAACATCAGGGAAAGTTTTACCTCGTAGTTCATGATCAGATGTTTATCAATTGCGACTATGTACTTTGAAACAATTATTGGTACTTAAGCACTTTTTGTCTGATGAATGAAAGTGAAAGGTTTGAAGGAGAGTGGGAATTTTGCAGAAGCAGTTGTGTTAGAAAAGAAACAACTACAAGTGTTGGTCTTTTAGCATTTTCCATCCGAAGAATGATTGTGAAGGACTTGAAGAAAAGTGCGGTCTTGCATAAGCACTTGTTGTGCATTTTGAGAGTGGATATTCAAAAAAGAGTAATGCAAGTGAAAAATCTACTATTATGTAAATCTTTTATGCATTTTGTTATGCATCATATTAATATACCCGTCATGCAAGTTTTGAGCGGCCCCGAAGACATCAAATTATTTTTGTGAACTACATTACTATATGCATGTCAAACTGAATGGTTAATGTTTTTTAGTTCTCTCATTTGACTTATTGTATTGAAGATAATTACAAACATTGTTTCTCATTTTCATATGCAAATAATCGTTAATTAAAAGTCATTTCTGCAGACTATAACTTCACCCTGTTTACGGATCACAAAAATACATAAAATATCTTAACCAAAAAGGTGATTTTGGCGGTGTTAAAACTCATGACTGGCATACATTCATTAAGGTAATTATTTACATATATAATTTCCATTAAGTAAATATTTTTAGTAATTGTTCTCTCCTATTTGGATACATTCGATAATGATTTGCTTTTTTTCTATAGTACGTTCTACCTCTGGCTCTCCTAGATAGCTTTGACGAAAACATAAAACAAGTTATATATGATCTTGGTAAATACATGAGGTAAGTAACAATTTTATATGAATGAAAAAAGTTCGTTCTTTTGGTTGCATTGTTTAATGACATATTGTGTTTTACAGCTTGGAACATTATTATATATTATATGCCTCAATCTGGTTGATCATTCATGTTATTTTATTGCATCTTTTGTTGGTGGCTTTCATCTAAAGAAATCCATAAATAAAATATTAGGTATTGGAAGAGATAAATTCCTCGTCTAATGTGTGAAATGCAGAAGTATTTACCTCCGGCATTTTTCAATGCACAAGAACACTATCTCATACACCAAGTTGAGTATCTGCAGATTCAAAACCTTAACATCTTCGTTGGTGGGGTAAGGGGGTCCATTTGCAACTCTACCCTTTTCTTGGTCAGGTATCTTCCCCATGCCCTTCGTGTTATTGCCTATCATCTTGTTCACTAGCGAGGCCTACCTTCCTACGGATCCACAAATTTGCAATATAGGATATATCAGAGGAGGATAAATACCTCTTTCTTGAAAATAAATGGATTTATTATGTAAGCCGTATAGCATATAGAATAGGAAAATAAATATCTCTTTCTTGAAAATAAATGGCTTGCTACAACAAGACTCCCCCTAAAAGCTACCTTTTTAATTGTGCGCTACAACAAACAACTAACCCTTGCAAATTCGACAAAGAAGTTCTCAAACAATGCGAAGAATTATAAGATAGACACTCAGAAAGCTATTATCATTTGGTGCATTACATGGAGATTTGAGTCATCTATAAATAATCAATTGGAATTTTCCGTAGTCCAAAAAGTATTAAAAAAAATTCATGTCCGCTCTTAACTTTTCAAAATTAAAAAGTAATTAAATATATAAAACTGATATAGATTTAACTTAAACCCAAATCTATCAAGAACCTAGAGCGATCCAATTAAGAAATTTATTACACATCAACAAATTGGATCTATATATGGTGGTATAAGATAATTTAATATTAATCACCTTATTGTGAAGTGGTAGTGTTTGCTTCATATCTAGCTACAATATGGGTTATGAAGTAATATGTAATTTTTAAACTTCGCTTTTCTATGTGAATGTGCAATAGAAAATATAATAATGAAATACCAAAAAATTTCTAATACAATTACACATGTTTCATTAAAATAGCTTTACATAGCTAAACATGGCTCTACATGTACATGTCCCGTCCTTGAACCACCACACTAAGTTATCTTGGGTTTATTAGATGGATATGGACAAATTGAATCTAGGTTTTGAAGAACAAGAAAGGTTATCAATCTCTAAACAACATCAAGGAAGGTAAGCAAATCCCTTTGTACCACACAAGGATTTTTAGAATCAAGGGCTATGTAAAATGGCTTTTTAGAATCAAGGGCTATGTAAAATGACACAGAGTCGCATCTGTGTAGGGGTTTTTGGCAATTGGCTTGGATATGGATGCCATTATAATGCTTAAACACCATCCATTGATCATTGAGCCTTGACCATCGCCGAAGAATGAAAAAAACGTATTACAATGTTTTTTTTAATTTTTGAGGACCCTTTCATAGGTGGTTTCTAAACTTTAGAGTTGATATATGTGCCATGAGTAGTTTTTTATGCGGTGGAAATGTGTTTTGAGGCATAAACATGGTAAGTAGGTAAACACTATCCTTGTTCCCTAATTGAACCTTTTTTAGATCAATCATTGTGAAAAAAACCTAAAAACCATGACACAATCTCTCTTTAGGGTGACTTCGGCTTTTGAGTTGAATTTATGTTCCATTACGAGATCTTGGTCACTATAGATGGGTCTTGAGTCCTTGAAGATACTATAGGAATCAAAAGAAGAGCCTCAAACCCCAACCCTTACTTATTAGTAATGGTATTCCTCCCGGACAAAGTGGACCGGGAGAAAGTCCATTACTTGTTGATGTATATGTAACTTCGGAATGTATTTCACATTTATGCATATTGTATTCCTATAGAGATGTTATTATTCCTCTATAGGGAAGTGTCGTCATTTATATTGTAAGTGTCGTAACTTATACTTGATGGGTTATTAGACCACCTTGTTAGGGTCGGCCCTAAATAAGTCATGTGGGTCAAAGGGTTATTAGACCACCCTATTGGGGGTCGGACATGTGGGTCAAAGGGTTATTAGACCACCCTATTGGGGGTCGTCCATGTGGGTCAAAGGGTTATTAGAGCACCCTAGTGGGGGTCGGCCCAGTCAGCATTATGTTAAGTGGTTAAGTTGAGGCCGACCTAGTTGAGTAAAGGTCAAGTCAAGTTAGTGTATAAATAGAGAGTGTGTCTCTCTCATTTTACACATTCTATTCTCTCACTCACACTTTGGAGAGTGGCGCACTTGTGGAGGAGGAGGATCTGCTGCTAGGAAAAGAGTATCTCTTGTATTCTGGTGGTATCAGTGCTCTATCTATCTCCGAGGAAGTTATTGGGGTTTTTCACCTTTATGGTTTTCCCCAAGTAAACTCTGCGTCTCTTGTGTGCTTGCATTATTGTGTCCATGATTGATATGCTGTAGATTTGTTGTACATGTTGTTCTCCTAGTTAAGATCCTAGATCAGATTGAAGTAAATTCTGAAAATTTAACATGGTATCAGAGCTATCCTGAAAGAAGGCATGATATGGCATGTACGACACTTGTTGCACTTATGATGCTAGGGCTTGATATAGAAAAAACCAGTCATTGTAGCACTTTCGCTATAAATCCGTGTTGGAGACGTTTTCAGATCTGAAAATTTTACAGGTCGAATATTAGATCCCCATGTACCTTGTATCCAAAGGAAAACCTCTAATTCGTTGTACTTTGTGATTTATGATCTGTACAATATAGGGTTTCGGCCTCTTCCAGATCTGAGTCAAAATCAGGTGACCTTGGGAAAAAGGTCATAACCTGGGCTAGTAAGCTCCAAATTAAATTTCGTAAAAAGTGACAGGTAGTACATAGACGGTACTATCTCAGGAAAATTTTTTAGAGGCCGAAGTTGAACTAGTGAGATGTGAAATGCCGTACAAGTTCGCTCTCATGTATTATCCCATAAACAGGTCACGTTGCGAAACTTGGCATAACTCTCTCTCAGAGAATCCAATTGAGGTCAGACCTATCAGGATGGAAAGATAACAGGTCGAGCTATCTCAAAAAAAATCGTCAGACCTTGTGGATCGAAAAGTTTGGAGTTACACCAGAAACAATCAGGTACATATTTATGTCAAAACAGAATTATTTTTTAGCACCTTCATTCATGGCTTCCGGAATTTAGGGATTCGGAGAAAGTTGGAATTTTTGTAATCGGAGACCACGGCTGGATGATACTCATAAAAATAAAAATTTAGAGACCAAGAACAGATTTTTTTGTTGGGAAGAAGGCCGGGCTTGATCAAACCCCAGTTCGGGACTTTGATTGGAAAGATGGAAAATTAGGGCTTCTGCAAAAACTTGGAATTTTGGAAATCTGTGACCATGGCCAGAAGCTCCTCAGAAAAATCGAAGCTTAGAGATTTGAATCAAATCTTTTGGTTGGGTGAAGCTTCGGGAAACCCAAACCCTAATTCAGGGTCCTCCCTAGTGAATCCAGAAATCTAAAAGGCAATTTCAAGGGGTGAAACTTTGCAGTTTTCAAATTCTGAATATACCAACTTGATCAACTCATCAAGGCGCATATTTCTATCCTTTCGGAAGTTTGAAATTAAAAGTTTGAATTTTTGGGGTTTCTTTGACAAACCCTAATCCAGCTCCAGGTCCAGTTCTTGCAAATCAAGTGGATTGGGTTAATCCTAGAAGAAGATGGATTGGTCACCTGCATTAGTGAAGAAGTTCCTGTTTCAGAGGGAGATGAGGCTAAGGCCTTTCATAAGAAGATTACAAGCAATCTTGATAGGTATGGCTTACAAGTATGTTTCATGGTTAAGTTTATGAAATGTTTATCTTCATATCATTACAGTACAATCTTGATTAATTACTAGACTTGTCGTATTACCTTAATAGAAGATATTCATTGATTAAGGTTTTGACACTTATGATTGTACTAATGCATTATGGCGTTGTATGAGGTTTATGTTGTCCGCTAACATGAAAGATACACCAAGAAAGACAGATCATGTTCTAGTTCAAGAACATATGATCATGATGACATGAAGACAAAGATTCATCCATTGTCCTGGATCACTTAGAATATCTATTTACGAGGTATGTATAACTTGGTTCTATAATGGTCAACCTATGAGATATGCAGGTTACTAGCACAAGTCATTGAAGAGAACAAGAAGACATCATGTGGGTATGTTAGACATAACTAGCTAACATACCAATCCAGGTATGTTTTTCCTATATCAAGTTAGAATCCTACCTTGTGTTAGAATCCCTTATATAAGTATACTTGGTGTGATTGGTTATGTTTGTTCATAAAGTTAGAAATGTAAGCAATCAAGGGTTTTATGCATATTATGTCTCTTATCTTGATTGATGATTTAACTAACCATAAGAGTCCTATGATCAAATAAGAATATGCATGAGTAAAAGAAGACTTCCCTGAAACCTTGAATACTAATGTTTATTATCTGTGTTTGAAATGATCATGACTATACATGTTTAAGATTATTGTGTTTTTAAGATTATACTAATGAATGTGTGATTATGTATGAGACCTCGAGGATAACACAATGATGATACTAATAAGCATGCATAGTGATTAAGGATGATATAAGTTCAAGGATAGGTAATCCAGGAAGCAAAGATCAAGAGGGAGCACACTCCATTTGTTCCTGCAAGGAAGCAAAGATCAAGAGGGAGCACACTCTAGTCGTTCCTACAAGGAAGCAAAGATCAAGAAGGAGCACACTTCAGTAGTTTCTGCAAGGATGCAGAAATTTAGAGGGAGTTGACCACTTCTCACAATTCACATCAGAATGGAGTTGCAAAAAAAAAACAAAGACTGAGAGGGAGTCAACCCAACAAACAAACAAAGATAAGTTTTTAAATTATCATTCCTTGCATATTTTATTGTCTAAATAATACTGTTCAATAATGTATATGCTTATGTTCCTAGATTTAGGATGTATATTATGCATATTAGAATGGTTGCATTAATGAACAACTTACAACTAATATGCATTTGATGGGTAAGTGGCCTATCGCACTGTACAACATTCCATTGCTACTTATCTAGAATGAAACCTCTTTGCTAACATGTTAGGAGTTGTGCACACTCTTAACAATGTTCTGGTAGAGCTTGGAAGGCATCTAGAAAGTTACGGAATATGGATAAATGTTGTATTGAAGCATTGGCTAAGATAATTGCATGACTGTCTGACATATTTCCTTATGTTTAAGAATTTGCTCTGAAAACTATGATATGTTTTCTAATCATGCAATTTAACTTGTTGTGTAGGAAAGATCGTATACCATCACCTACAAAAGAAGGACTACAACATTTGTTCAAGCAACAAAATTATCTATTGAAGATGTTGAAGTTCCCAGGATATGGGAAGAATGCCATGATCCATCGATCATGAAGAACGATGTTTGGGATGTGGTCCCAAGAGCTGAAGGGAAGTCTATTGTGACTTCTAAATGGAACTATTAGATCAAGCATGCTGCAGATGGCAGCATATAAAAATGATAAAATAGAAGATACACCAGATCGTTTTCAAGGCAGCCTTCATTAATGGTGTAGTTGAAGAAGAAGTGTATGTGGAGAAGCCACTTGGTTGAGAGACACATGACAGTGAGTCATATATGTGCAGAACTTGGTATGGTAGACAGCTTTCTATCCAGTTTGGGCTTTACCAAGTGTTAACACCCAAAAAGTGCTCACTAGCTCATTCCCTTATTCACATGACCCATTTGTCCACTTTTCCACCATCTGAGCCTCTGAAGCCAACAAAAGGTCACCAAAAGACCTTAGTACACCCCTTTTTCCCACTCAAAAAGATTATTTTTCCTAAAAAGCATAAAAAACCCTCAAAAAGGGTCCAAAATTCCCAAAATTTTAAAAAGGGAATAAAAATATTAATTTTATTCAAAAAAGAAAAAAGGAGGGAAAAGTACCTAAACCATGTTGGTCAATACCATTGGTTTCCACAAAACCACATATGGTATTCCCCACCACCAAAACCTATAAAAAGGTGGTAGGGGCTCCTCATTTCACATCCATCCATATTCCTATCCTCATGCTGCCAAAATCTCCCTTGGGTATTTGGCCATTGTAGAAACATTGGAGAAAGGACCCATTGGAGATTGGAGCTGCTCACCATTGGAGCCATTCAACAACCTTCATCACTTGGAAGAATTGTTATTGCAAGCCCTTGCTTGCCCCCATTTTTCAATACAAAATTATTTCTTATGTTTCTTGTTCTTGTTTTTTAATTCAAAATGTACATGCTAGTTTAGTTTAGTTTAGATTTAGTTTACATTGTTTTTATTTCTATTGAGACTGCTGCTACTAGTTAGCAGGTTCCCATAGCACTAAGCTTGGTTGCAAAACCAAGCCAACAGTTTTTGGCGACTCCGCTGTTTTTCGAATCTTTAGATCTCAATTTTTGATAGTATTAAGTAGTTTAATTCATAGATCTGCCACTCTAGACAGCAGATCCATTGCTGTTCTAGACCTTGGCCCATTTTTTAGCCATTAACAACCTGAAATTCTCAATTTTCGGGTTCATTTTTCGGCGTCCGCGTACGGCTTTCGCCTCGCGGCTTTTTGCCCAACAGTCGCGCGGCTCATCACGACTGCGCGGCCTTTTTCCGCGCGGTTCACCGCGGCTTCGCGGCCATTTAGCGTGCTGCACATCGTGGCTTCGCCAACCTTTTCCGCACTGCACATCGTGACTGTGTGACGAAATCCTGCGCTGCACATCGCGGCTTCGCGGTCAAAAACTGCGCTGCCCATCGCGACTGTGCGACAGAAACCCGCGCGGTCCATCGCGTCTTTTCTGTCATAACTCGCGATGCTAATTTTTTCAATCGGTCGAATCGTTTAAAAAATTAATTTCTTACTGTATTTTCTGCCCACATAGCACATTTTCCAGTATTAGAAATCCTGCATATTTTACAGCCATAGAAAAATTTTACTATTTAGAATGCACATGTGAAAAGTCTTTTTAAATATTTTCAGAAATTGGAAGAAGGATTTGATTGCATTTTATCTAGATTAAAATTTTTACTGTTTACTTCTTTGATATTTTTGCCCATAGCAGAATTTTAAAAGAAATCCATTTATTTTGCAAAGAAGTTTTATTATTTGCTTTCCTATTTCAAAAGATCCTTTGTTTTTTGAATAGTCCTTGAAAAGCATTTAATTTCCATTTAGTGAAAAAGTCATAATATTTTCTTTTTATTTCAAAAGATCCTTTGTTTTTTGAATACTTAGCATTTACTTTTTCAATTTCAGTTTAAAATATCACACGTGCACCCACTCAAACACTAATTTTAAACTGAGCCTTTAAACTTACCCTAATTTCAACCCACTTTTAACCCCACTTGGGGAACACTAAAAGAACTTTGTAGCTAGGTAGTATTGAGGGGATAGGTGTTCCAATAACACCCCTCAGTTATTACATCTGAGACATAGTTGTTGTCCTTTAGGGAGCTAAAATATCTTAGTATTTATTGGCACGGTCACAACCGGTTTATGGGAAGGCCTCTCCCCTAGGAGGGTTGAAGTTGAGAGGATGGTTCCGGAAGCCTGACAGGAATACTGAAATCCATTCAGTAACCGAAGGGATACCATTCGCAGTTCTCGGGATATCCCTGTATTGGGATATTGCGATAAAGGACCAAACGACAGATTTACCTTTTCTCGACGTGTCATGAACGGAGTATCCTAGTAGCCATTCTTTAGGATTGATTACCCGGTGTCCCTCCCGGTAGGGGGATATCTAGCCGTTGACTCAACACTCATATTGTCTGACTTGGATTTCATCACCTTGCAGAGAATATCGTTTGTTGATTCACAATACTTTTAGTTAGGTGTTTGCATGATTCAACCCACCTTTGGTCTAGTTACACCTATTTTTTCTAGAAGCTGTTTGCATGTTGGTACTCTGACCATTTTTTGCATCCCTCCACTTATTATAGCACAGCTGCTATAATAAGTGCCTTTTTGAGGTTGATTTTTTGGCCTGAGAGCCTTCATTTTCACTCCCCTTCTTGCACCCTTGGTTGCATTAGGGTTTTGAGTTTTTTATACATTACCATTTTTACACATAAGATTTTTTACACAAAACTTATTTCTCACCATTGAGAATTTTAGACACTCTCGTCGCATTCAGGGAGAACTCCCAGAGTTCAGTCTACTTGGCTCGCCACGTCACCGACACCGAGCCTTATCCCTTGACTCGACACATCGTCGGTCAACCAGACAGTCATCCGATTCTGACACGCCTCACTTCACATTTGATTTAGAGGCAGAATCTGAAAACCCCACAGAGTTATTCCCAACCAACCTTATGGATGGAACACCATTTGACCCACTCTTTACCAGCACCATAGGAGAGACGTCCACAGACCCTTCTGCTGCGGTGCCATCCATGGCAACCACCCCCCCCTTAGGTATGCCTAATATGGCAGACACTCCACATTTAGGAATGCCCAACACAGGGCCACCCCCTGTTATAGGAATTCCCAACACAGGGCCACCACCTGTTATGGGTATCCCCAACATAGGGGTCACACCCCCTCTGGTTTCCACAAACCCTATCCCAGGAATCCCTACTGCTATTCCTAACCCAAGTGTAACCCATGTTGCACTTGGAAGCGCTGGCCCATACCAGACCACACCTATTGGAGGACACATACCCTCCATACCTAGCATACCTTTAGGCACTACTGGACCCCTACATCATACCACCATAACTAGGCATGTCCCAGTCGCAGTCACTACATCTGCTAGCTTACCGTACATGGCAAGTCTGAATTTACCAGACTTAGCCAGGCTCACCAATGATCCTATCAGACACGATCCTGCGTGGCCTCAAATGCCCACCAAACTCCCCTCCGACATCCCTAAGTTTGAGGGCAAGGCAGGTGAAGACCCACAGAACCATATCATGTCCTTCCATCTATGGTGTTCCTCCAACTCCATAGTGGACGACTCAGTCTGCCTCCGTCTATTACAGCGCACCTTCACTGGCTCTGCAGCCAAGTGGTATATCGAGCAGCCCCATGGGACCCATGCCACCTTTACCTCCCTTGCCTCGACCTTCCTGCAGTTCTTTCAGTTACCTGTCCGCTATGATGCGGGCGTCGAGATCCTACTGTCTTGCAGACAGAACACGACCACCCACATCACTAACCACATTCATGAGTGGCGTCGACGCCGAAGCCTCTGCAAAATCAAGTTAGACGACCGTATCTTCCTAGATTGGTTTCTAAAATCCCTCCTCCCTCTCATTGCGGAGGATGTGGCATCCGAAAGACCCCAGTCTGAAGAAGAGGCCATCCTCAAATCCCAACAGTTTGATCTCATTTACGCCCAGTTAGGTTATCTGTATACCATTATACCAGACGCCCCTCGGGGTGAGTCATCCCAACATGATACACCGGGGGAATCCCATGCCGTTGATGGCATCATTGGTCGTATGGCCTCGCATCCCCAACCCTTTTCCATTGCACATCCTAGCCATGGTCCCGACCTTTCGCGGGCTACATCTCAGTCTGGAGTAACCAGTTCATATGCTCCCATGGCACATCACCACCACACCCATGGACCTTCGTGTCCACCTCAGTGCTTTGGTCATGCACCACCTGCATATGCCCCCCCAGTTGCACCTCAACCCATGTATTACCCGCAGCAAGCTGCGACGGCTAACCCAACACCTCCAATAGCTCAGGGTTACCAACAACCCCAGCAGGAAACTTGTCATGTACCCACCTGCTGACCCAATGCAAGGTAGGAAACATGATGCCAATACTCAGGGCTTTCACATGATCTCATCCCATTGTTAGATTCATTTAACAAATAAATGGGTGTGCAGATGTAAAACAATCAATTTTGCACAGCGGAAACAACATCCACACACTCTTCCTATGCATTCAACATATCAATTTCAGTCATTAATAAAACATTTCAGAAGTAAATACATAGACAGAAACACTTATCTTCATTTTTGCAACTGCCCAAGCAACTAGCTATGTCGCTGCAACGTTCCACCCAACCATAGGCTCTTCGACAACTTGTACTGAGTCCGTCCGAAGGCCACCCCCGAGCTGGGCATGATTGTCACAAGGAAAAAGGGGACATTCCAGCTCAACTACAGCCCAATAACCATTTTATCTCAGCCAAGCCAGTCCAACTGGGTTTATCAGGCTACAAGGGAACAATGGATGCTCATTCTCAAGCTCAAGCCAGAACAATGGATTACCCATTACCCATACCCCAACACACTCTTTCTTCTCACAACAAAAACGATTATTGACAGGGTTACACATTTACAACAGAGGTGTTCCCAAAACAGGGTCCACATTGGTTCTCCCAACTCGTGGTTCACCCAAACGAACTGTGGAAATTTCGATTTCAACCCCAGGGAGCAAAACCGATTTCTCTCCACTGGTTAGGATCCTTTCCAATGGCCTAAACGACCTCCAAGAAGACCCAAAAACGTTCTCCTCTCTTCCCCACTGGTAACCAACACAAAAACGCCCCTTCCCAGCTAAAAGATGAAGGGAAACACAGAAAAACGAGGGAGAAAAAATGCCCAGGCCGCTAGAGCTGCGTGAGAGAGCAAGCCCCTGGTGGATAATGGCTTCCGGAGAAATTTCGTGGCTCTATTCTTGCCCAAGGAGACCAACACATTTTTCCATGAAGGGTGGCTTGCCCATACCCGATTTTGGACAGCCATACCTCCCCATTCCCAAGGCAATAACTACCCCAACCAAATCTTGGGAGAAATCAATGGTTGGGTACAAAAGTCAACATGGGTAGTTGAGGGTTTGGTGGGTTCTCTCCTTGACACTTAGCTTAACTCTATTGGCTCAAGGGTTTGAATGTTTTCCCCTTTCAATTCCTTGTGAAATCATGTCCCCATCTCTTTGTTGCATTGCATAGCTAGTTGTGGGTGTTTTTATTAAAATGCATATTACATGATATTTGAATTCCCAATGTGCATTGCTCGCATGCAAACCATATGCATCACGAAATCGATGGAGGGGCCTTGGCCTTGAGCTCCTCACCATGATTTCATAACAAGATTACATCATTTATAACATTAATGCCATGGGGCCAAACTGGGGACATTACAAAATTGGTCCACCTCCAGCCCCACAGGCTTATTATCCACCACAACCTGCTCCCGCACCTGCGGTGAACCAAAATCCTCCGACTGCTCAAGGGCAAGTGTACACACAGCACAACCAGCCCCAGCACCAGAACAACCAGCGCAACCAAGGTGCGCAACAGAACCGTGGTAGAGGTCGTAACTGCGGTAATAACCAACAACATCAGCAAGGTCCTCCACCTCCCAATCCTCCGCAAAATAACAATGCTGCTCCTCCTAACCGCAATCCGGATCGGAATCCCAAGCAGCCTAGAAATAATAACCTCATAACAAACCACCCTTGTTCTATCTGTGGGGTCTATGGTCATTACACGCATTCTTGCCCACATTTGGAGAGAGCTCGGCAACTCTGGACCAACGATGCCCATTGTCAAGGGCAAGCGGCTCCTCAGCCGCCACCCAACCCTCCACCACCTCAACATCAACCTTTGGTGCTGCAAAACCCCTTTCCAAACCAAGGTGTAGTGAACACTCAGCCGTTAGCCCCCCCTCAGTGCAACGCGCCACCACAGCAGATCACTTATGCAGCCCCTGATCAACCCATGTTTGATTCAGGTACTCACCATTTGTTGATGATGTCAACTGCCGACGCCAACCTCCAAACCCGTCGGAACCAATATGGTTCCACTTCTGAAGCCCCTCCCGCCGACAAGAACACTAACGTTAATCCCACAGATCAAACGTTACGTATACCTCCGGCTCCACTTGATGGCGCTTCCAAAGCCCCTCGCTTCCCACTTCGTCGCATCAACAATAATCCCAATGCTCGGGCTGCGTCGAATTACAACATCGTAGACGACTTAGCCCAGTCTCCTGCAGCCATGTCTGCTTTAGAAGTCTTGAAAAACTATCCCTCACAGCGCAAGACTTTACTCTCTGCCATTGGCGCTATTGACCCCAATGATTCACAACTAATCGCATTCGATTCAGACCAGTCCAAACCACGATTGCCTTCAAGTTTAGCATTCCAAGTTTCCATCTCCGTGCGGAATCTTGTCATCCATCGATGCATTATCGATGAAGGGGCCTCTACATGCGTCATGTCCACATTCATTTGGTAGAAGTTGGGATCCCCTACTCTCCAGCAGTCCACCACTGCGTTGCGAGCCTATGACGGCTGTTCGGCACAACCCCAAGGTCTCTTAGCTAATGTCCCCGTCCAGCTGGCGGGTAAAACCGTGCTTATCGACATTGAGGTCATCAATGCCCAACTTGACTATAACCTTTTACTTGGCCGCAGCTACATGTATGCCATGCGGGCTGTTGCCTCATCCGTATTTTGTACCATGCAGTTCCCCCATGAGGGACGCATGGTCAAGGTCGACCAACTCACCTATTACGACCCCAAGGCCCCCGCCACACCTGAAAATGTTCTCCCCGTGGTTGAACAACCTGTTTGTGGTGCAAATACCTCATTGGTTTCCTCAGTGGGACCCGAACTGTACTCCGATGTGCCGATGACTTCTACATTCTAGGCCATTCCACCACCGTCACCGGAGACTCACGTCGCCAACCTCTGTACTCTTTCCCACAATCCACAAACACCCAGTAATCAACCACCATTGGTCCCTAGTCACATCGGTGTTACACCCATCCACACAATCCCCTTTCTATTTCCTCCCTCGGGTGTAGTAAGCGCTCCGGTTATGGCTACCCTTAGTCTACCCAGGTTAACATTGGGATTACCCGTGTGGTATATTTCGCCTCCCGTTCCACCACCGACACCAAATGTCATCCTGCAACCGGTGCAACCCATTGTTACTTCCACTCAACCGCCTCCAGGTATCACTACTCCTTCGTCATCGACGAATCCCCCTCCACTCATCAAGCCTACTGGGGGCAGAGGCCCACAACCATACACTGCGGACACCACCACCACCACGAGGCATCATATGCCCCCACCGCACCATGCGCGGCTCACTCACCAGAACATCACGAATGGGCACCCGTGGTCGCAAGGTCGGCACCCGCTCGAAGAAAAAACAACATAGAAAGGAGGCATAACAGAACTCTCCTCCCTCTCGACAGCACTTGTCCAGATCTCTCCGGACACCAGCTAGAAACATCTGAGCCCATGCATAATAAGTCCCCCGAAGCATAGAGTCCACCATCATCGTTTGTCCCCCAGACAAATGATGTGGTGCCGCAGCACCTAGCACTCGCAGCACACCTGCCCCAACAACCCTCATGTCCCACTCCCATAGTGATCGCAAGCTCAAAGCGCTGTTCTGCAAGATGGCCCCATCAACACAAAAGGTCTGCAGCAAATCCTCCATATCAACACCTGGCGGGATCCTCGGCAGAAGATCTCCCACCTCCCCCAAACGAGGCAACCCAGTGAGAAAATATACGTCTGTGAGGGTGATCTCCATCCTCTGTCCCCCAATCATAAAAGCACCCTCCGTGGGCACCCACCAACTCATCAACTTGTTCAGGAGCCGTCTCACTAAACGCACTGGTGGGATCTGAGTGAACTTCAAAAGTCCACTCACAGCTAGAGTCTGTCGGACCCCCGGATCAGTATGAATCTTCTCCATCAGATCATCATCTATCTCCTGCTCTCGCCATGAAGTCACCGGCCTCCTCAACATCCTGTCAAAAAACAGAAGATATTTTTAGCCCCAACAAAAAAAAAAAAAATTTACAAAAAATAACATCGCGGCTTTTCCATCAAAAGCCGCGATGATCATCGCGGCCTCCATTCAAAAACCCGCGATGAACATCGCGGATATTTGCCAGACAGTCGCGATGAACATCGCGACTATCTCTCATGAACTCGCGATGAACATCGCGGGTTCCAACCAAACAGTCGCGATGAAAATCGCGACTGTCAACCTAAAACCCGCGCGGTTCATCGCGGGAAGAGACCCGAAACCCGCGATATTCCACGTTGGAAGGTCAATGTGGAATTTCATGGCCTTCGGGGGCCCGCCGCCAAACAAAAAAGACATAATTGAAAAGGCCAAGGCAAATAGGGTTACCTGAAACTCGCAGAATCGAAAACCAACGGTCAAATCTCCCAGAAATCGAGAAAGAGATTTGACTGCTCTGCCAAACTCGCACGTAACAATGACATGTCATATGGGCCCCATGCCCTATTTATAGAAATTCCACCATTTTTTCAAACAGCCATTCCGGTGTCATACGACGTCCGTTTCTCAAGCCGTTGGTACCGTTGGAATCAGCACAGCGAGAACTTCATGATGGTTCTTTCCTTTTCCTGTTTTCACCAGGTGCATCTTTTGATCATTTTTTACCCCCCTCGTTGCCTCGGTTTGCATGCCACATCGACCGTCGTCCGTTTTCAGCGAGTCTTATATTGCTAGATTCAGTTTTCCGCGCTCGTGATGATGCTTGAGATCATTTCTCGCTCTCACGCCCAGATTTATCGAGCATTTTTACCATGCCCCCTCGTCGCCTCGGTTTGCGCACCACATCGGCCGTCATCCATTTTCAGCGAGTTTTATATCGCCGGATTCAGCTTTCTGCGCTCGTGATGATGCTTGAGATCATTTCTCGCTCTCACGCCCAGATTTTTAGGGCATTTTTACCATGCCCCCTCGTCGCCTTGATTTGCGTGTCACATCGGTCGTCGTCCATTTTCAGCGAGTTTTATATCATCGGATTCAGTTTTCCGCGCTCGTGATGATGCTTGAGATCATTTCTCGCTCTCACCCCCAGATTTTTAGGGCATTTTTCCATGCCCCCTCATCGCCTCGGTTTGCATGTGACATCGGCCGTCATCCATTTTTGACAAGCCTTATATCGTCGGATTCAGTTTTTCGCGCTCGTGATGACGCTTGAGATCATTTCTCGCTCTCACCTCCAGATTTTTCGGTCACTTTTTCCATGCCCCCCTCGTCACCTCGGTTTGCGTGCCACATCCACCGTTCTCTGTGGTTGACCATCTTTATATCAATGGATTCATTTTCCTGCGCTTGTGATGATGCTTGAGATCATTTCTCACTCTCACGCCCATACTTTTTCGGCCATTTTTTCAAAATGCCCTCTCATTGCCTCGGTTTGCGTGCCACATTGGCCGCAGCCCCCTTTTGACAATCTTTATGTCACCGAATCCAGTATTCCGCACCCATGATGATGCTTGAGACCTTTTCTTGCTCTCGTCAGTCCCCTTTTTGTTTAGTATAATTTTACCCCTTTTTCGGGCCGAGCAATCCCTTTTTACGAAAAAGGCACTTAGGGAGTTTCTGTTAAGCTCTTTTCTGACTCCTAAAACAATGAAAAGATCGCCGAGCAACCTTGCTTCCTTTCATGCTCGCTAAACGTATCTAAAAGGGCGTTTACTTGGTATAAGTTTACCCCTTTTCCGGACCTTGTAGACTAATTACGAAAAAGGAATACTCTAGTCACATCGGCTAGAAGAGTTCTCCATTTGCATCATTTTATGCTTTTTCGGGCCTTGGAGACTAACTTACGAAAAAGAACACCAATAGAGTCCACTTACCGTTTTCAAACTCTCTAAACATGAAAGCGACCACGAGCAATCACCATCCTTGGCTCGTAAAAACAACAGGACAGTAGTCATAACCACTGCAGAGTCTTCTTATCGCTTTCAGACTCCTTAAAAATGAAAGCACCAATGAGCACGAACAGTCCTGGGCTCACAAATCCACAGGACAGTACAATTTTAGAGCACACTTTTATACCTTCTTGGAGCTCATTAAAACTACGAAGAAGGACCCAACGGTGCTTCTTGGTGCCACGACAGATCACGTCTACCCATATGGCATCTTCCCCATTTTGGTCGCCTTTGTTTAGAGTATTCTGTAGTATGTCACCCTGAAAACCCCTCGACAGCACCCATCAGCATGATTCCCCTCCAGAGTCAATACATACCCTTCAGTCCCTAACAGCAATGATACCAACACCTACAAGTCAGTTCCCTACGCTGCCAGGTAAACCATGTCATCATGCTTTGAACAAAGGAAGTTTGAGTCTACCAACTACATGACCCCAGTTACTTCCCATCCCCACAAGTATGTCAGTTCTACCATCAGTACCACCACACTTCAGTCCTACACCTCGCACTCCTATCAAGGAAACATCATTGCCTTGTCAGCTGCCAGTCTCCCTCTGTCGACGACAACCAAATTTATTCCAGAGGATAGACCTAGAGGTCCCTGTGTCTTGGACTCATCACGATTTATTATGAGTGCCTACGAATCATTTCGAGAAGAATCCTCAGTGCTTCTCCAAATGGTTGTTTCTCACATGCTCGACTTCAACATCTTGATTGCATCGTTGAGACTCACACAGGGCATCGGTCCGCTCAGTTATTAGTTGAAGACCCCGGATACCTCCCGACTCCTCCACATTTGAGAGTCTACCTATGGATACAACCAGTTACACTTTTTCTATAGATATCCGGGTTGCGCATGGCGACAGTATTCAGATGTACACCAGTTTTATACTCCCTCGAGTATACAGTTGCATATACTTCCCAGAGATGGCTCACAGTCATTACACCCCTACAGATGTTGGACACCTTCAGTTCCATCAGTTCATCAGTTATTCCAGTGTATCAATTATTGAGATCAGTCATGTCATGATCATGAGTACATCCCAAAATAATGTACCCTCTGGACCATTATGATGTACCAGTAAATTTTTTATGTATTAGATCCCCCTTCTTGGGACTAATTGTTATGTATATGTCTTGATACGAGCATGGGTATGCCCGCCTCGTCCATTATCAGAGATTATCCCTCATTCATATTGAGGCCATGTAATATTTGTTTATTTTTTGCAGCTTCCAAGGGCCGCAGATCCAGTCTCCAATCGGTCTCTTCTCCTCCCTACAACCCTAGAAAAAAGACAAAATAACTATGATGTCTATCGGCCATACGATGAGCTCCTGCCCTCACACATCAGGGGGCAATCTGTTAACACCCAAAAAGTGCTCACTAGCTCATTCCCTTATTCACATGACCGATTTGTCCACTTTTCCACCATCTGAGCCTCTGAAGCCAACAAAAGGTCACCAAAAGACCTTAGTACACCCCGTTTTCCCACTCAAAAAGATTATTTTTCCTAAAAAGCACAAAAAACCCTAAAAAAGGGTCCAAAATTCCCAAAATATTAAAAAGGGAATAAAAATATTAATTTTATTCAAAAAAGGAAAAAGGAGGGAAAAGTACCTAAACCATGTTGGTCAATACTATTGGTTTCCACAAAACCACAAATGGTATTCCCCACCACCAAAACCTATAAAAAGGTGGTAGGGGCTCTTCATTTCACATCCATCCATATTCCTATCCTCATGCTGCCAAAATCTCCCTTGAGTATTTGGCCATTGTAGCAACCTTGGAGAAAGGACCCATTGGAGATTGGAGCTGCTCACCATTGGAGCCATTCAACAACCTTCATCACTTGGAGGTATTGTTATTGCAAGCACTTGCTTGCCCCCATTTTTCAATACAAAATTATTTCTTATGTTTCTTGTTCTTGTTTTTTAATTCAAAATGTACATGCTAGTTTAGTTTAGTTTAGATTTAGTTTACATTGTTTTTATTTCTATTGAGACTGCTGCTACTAGTTAGCAGGTGCCCATAGCACTAAGCTTGGTTGCAAAACCAAGCCAACACCAAGACTAAAGAGGATTCCAACCTTTACTACAAGGTTGAGGAAGGCAATCCAGTGATACTACTTTTGTATATGGATGACCTGTTTGTAATAGGTGAGGATAGATTGATTGCCGACATGCAGCGGAAGCTTGCTGCCAAGTTCGAGTTGAAGAACTTGGGGATGATGCACTATTTTTTTTTGGCATGGAGGTGTGGAAGAGTGCAAATGGAATCTTCCTTGGAACATGGAAGTATGTAGTAGAGATCCTGAAGAGGTTCGGGATGATGGAATGCAAGGCTATGGCCACACCTATGGCATCGAACCTGAAGCTTCTGTGTGATGCTTCATCTGAGCCGGTTGATATCACTATGTATCGTCAGATGATTGGGTCCTTGATGTACCTGATGAACATGAGACCAGATATTTGCTTTGCTGTGAACACATTGAGCCAATTCCTGACGGATACGAGGAGTGTTCAACTGGTTGTTGTAAAGCATATTCTGAGGTACCTGAAGGGTACAATTGATTATGGGCTCAAGTATGATGCGAATCAAAAGTTTAACCTGCAAGGTTATGTTGATTTAGATTGGGCAGGTAGTGCTGCAGATAGGAATCAGGTGTGATCTCTTGGTTTAGCAGGAAGCAGTCCTGCGTAGCACTAGGTATAGCCGAAGCAGAGTATGTTGCGACGGATGAGCAGGTTGCAAATGTATTGACCAAGCTGTTGTCCAGAGTGCAGTTTGAGTACTTCAGAGAGAGGCTTGGTTCACTTCAAATCGAGGTTCCTTCCAAAGGGAAGTGATGAGTCCAGAAGATGCAGATGCACATGAGCTTTTCTGACATGGTTGATGTGTTCTCCCTTGGTCGTGATGTAATTGCTGAGCCATTTTTCACATGGTGGTAGATGTGTTCTCCCATGGTGAAAAAGTAAGGGCTGGAGCCTTCCCTGAATGGTGGTATATGTGTTCTCCCATGTCGGTGGTGTAAGTGCTGGATGATGTGCATATGGGCTGTGCTTCATGGACGATGAGATGATCTGAAGAGGATGATGCTATGATGATCAGGAGGATCATGGATGATGAGCATCAAGATGATGCTCCAGTTACTACTCTGTATATGTATATGCATCATGTTGGATGCTGGATATGATCAGTTGAATCATTTATGTATGTATGCATCATGTTGGATGCTAGATATGATCAGTTGAATCATTTATGTATGTATGCATCATGTTGGATGCTGGATATGATCAGTTGGATCATTTGTATGTATTTTGTATATGCCTCATGTTGGATGCTTGGACCATGTATATGTATATGTATCGGGTGGATAATGAGATCATGTATGTTGATATGTATCAGGTGGATACATTGTATGATCAGGTAGATCATGTATGGTGATATGTATCAGGTAGATACTTGGTATGCATCAGGTGGATGCATTGTATGATCAGGATGATCGTGGATGACAAGCTTCTCCAGATGACATGCATCAGGACGATGCAGTGATGATGATCAGGATGGTCATGTGTACATCAGGATGATGTATGGTGAGTATCAGGATGATACTTTGTGGCCGTGGATCAAGTTGTGCAGATGAGCATGTCTGGGAGATCCTATAGGTCGGATTTGTGTACCCGTAACAGCCTGGGATGCTCTTTCGAGACATTGCTCTGGGAGGACATGTAATTTGTGCCCTATGAGATCTTCAGGTTGGAGTTGTGTACCCGTAACATCATGAGATTCTCTTGCGAGGTTTTGTCCTATGGCATGTAATTTGCTCCTGGGAGATCTGGATAGGATGAAAAAGGCCTCAGATGCTTCAACCAGGTTTTGCCATGACCACATGTAATTTGCTCCTGGGAGATCTGGACAGGATGAAAAAGGCCTCAGATGCTTCATCCAGGTTTTGTGGTGGACCACATGTAATGTGCTCCTGGGATATCCAACAGGTAGAGCTGTGTGATCGTAATAGCCTCGGATGCTTCAGCCAGGTTTTGTGGTGAGATCACATGTAATGTGCTCCTGGAAGATCCGACAGGTAGAGTTGTGTGCTTGTAACAGCCTAGGATGCTTCAGCCAGGTTTTGTGCTGGGTCACATGTAATGTGATCCTGGGAGATCCGACAGGTAGAGCTGTGTGCTCCTAATAGCCTGGGATGCTGAAACCAGGTTTTGTGATGAATGTAATAAGTCCTGAGGATTCCATAGTATGGCCAGTGATGACGAAGACCTGCAGGTGGTGGGCCTACATCCAGTATGAAAAAGGACTGGCTCTGTAGAACTTCCTATGATGAGTAGATTCAGATATTGATTGAGATAGCAGCAGCAGTGACGATGATGATGACTCGATGACGATTATTCGCTGATGATGATCTAGAGAAGAAGACTTGTGTTAGCAGACCTGTGTTGAGAAATACCTTCCTAGTTAAGAGGGAGTGTTGATGTATATGTAACTTCGGAATGTATTTCACAGATATGTATATTGTATTCCTATAGAGATGTTATTATTCCTCTATACGGAAGTGTCGTCATTTATATTGTAAGTATCGTAACTTATACTTGATGGGTTATTAGACCACCTTGTTGGGGTCGGCCCTGTATAAGTCATGTGGGTCAAAGGGTTATTATACCACCCTATTGGGGGTTGTCCATGTGGGTCAAAGGGTTATTAGAACACCCTAGTGGGGGTCGGCCTAGTCAGCATTATGTTAAGTGGTTAATTTGAGGCCGACCTAGTTGAGTAAAGGTCAAGTCAAGTTAGTGTATAAATAGAGAGTGTGTCTCTCTCATTTTACACATTCTATTCTCTCACTCACACTTTGGAGAGTGGCGCACTTGTGGAGGAGGAGGCTCTGCTACTAGGAGAAGACTATCTCTTGTATTCTAGTTGTATCATTGCTCTATCTATCTCTGAGGAAGTTATTGGGGTTTTTCACCTTTATGGTTTTCCCCAAGTAAACTCTGTGTCTCTTGTGTGCTTGCATTATTGTGTCCATGATTGATTGATATGCTGTAGATTTGTTGTACATGTTGTTCTCTCAGTTAAGATCCTAGATCAGATTGAAGTAAATTCTGAAAATTTAACATTACTAACATGGATGCTTAGTTTTTATGGAGAAGTCAGCATCCAAGTGGACCTTTATGGACTGAATCATGCGCAAACACGCAGTTTCGAACTGCGTGTTCAGCCTCGAAACGCGTGGTACCAGACCGTGTATTCCGACCCAAACACCATGGTCACCAGCTACGTGATCGACCCTGGAACCCGCAGTCCCCGACCGCAGTTCCACCCCACAAACCCACGGTCCACCCACGTGGACCGTACAATAAAATCCCCAGTGGAGTTACCAAAACTATAACTAGGGATTTCACCCTAGCTTGTGCAAATGAGCACCTAGTAAGGAGAATGGACTCCTTAGTAGCAGTTCAATAAACAGTAAATTAAAGTAATAAAACAATACGAATTCTAAACTAGCATGAGCATTAATAAACATAACAAAACATGGAAATATGGTGAAGATCTTTCTTTTTTGTATTAAAATTTTACCTCAGGTGTAGAGGTTGGTGAAGTTCTTGCAATAGTCCAAGAGGGTTGCTCCAAACTCCAACTTTGCTCCTTCTCTTTCTCCAAAGGGTTGGAAATGGGCCAAAAGGGGCACTCAAGGGTGAAAGTAGCTCAAGGGTGAGCTAGGGTTTCAAGAGTGATTTTGGTAGAGTAAGGGTGTATTTGACTGTGTATATGAAATGAGGGGTCTCCATCACCTATTTATAGGTTTTTAGTGGTGGAGTGCTGGCCCATGGTTTTGGGAACCATATGGTTTAGGTCAGCTGTATAGGGTTTTTTCCTCCTTTTTCCCTCTTTTTCCTCCTTTTTTTTATATTTTTTATTCCCTTTTTAGAGGGTTTTTGGCCTTTTGGAGGAATTTTGGATTATTTTGGGGAAAAGAGGGGTTTTGTGGCCTTTTGGAGGCTTTTTGATGGTATTTTAAGGTTTTGAAGGTAAATATGGTGGGAAATGTGGACAAATGAGTCATGTAATGGGGTAGACGAGGTAGTGAGCACTTTTTGGGTGTTAACACACATCACTTGTAAAAGGTTTTGAATGCTATATGCACTTTTGTATAGTGGATATAAAGACTATACAGTCTTCCACTCAAGCACTTATATTGACATTTTTGAAGTAGTCACGTGCAGATGTATAATAGTTTGAAAAAACTAGCACACTTATAAAGTTGCTTTATAACTCGAAGGAAAAAATAAGCCATGTGCAATTATTGGAAGGTGGAATGTTAAAGACCATAGATCCTTCAACGATTATATTTTTGTTGGAAAGATTGTAATTATGAAGATATGACATTGCTATAGGACTTCATGTAAGGGAATCATATGTTTCCCGAGTCATTATTTAGCAACTGTTGTTCTTGAGTTCATAATACTCTCTTGGAACATCAAGGAAAGTCCTACCCTGCTTGTCTCCTGCAGTTCATGATCAGATGTTTATCAGTTGCGACTATGTACATTGAAGCAATTGTTGGTCCTTAGGCACTTTTCATCTGAAGAATGAAAGTGAAAGGTTTAAAGGAGAGTGGGAGTTTTGCATAAGCAGTTGTGTTATAAAAGAAACAACTACAAGTGTTGGTCTCTTAGCATTTTCCATCCGAAGAATGATTGTGAAGGACTTGAAGAAAAGTGTGGTATCACCTTGCTTCTTGCGAATAGACGACATTGTCACGGGGCGATCCAAGTATTTAATTTATGGTAGAAAACCAACAAAAATAGCTATCAACAAATTTCTATTTACATTTGCATATGCCATAAATGCGTTATCCACTTCTTCCTTATTATTTAAATTAAATCTTTAGAGTGCTTACCTCTACATATTTTTTCCCCATCGTTTTTTTCCCCATGCAATGGACTAGAGTTCTCTGGAGCAAAAACAATTGCAGAATTGCACACATTTGGTGTTTTTTTGCTTGGCAATGGCTACTTGGAGAAGTAATTGTTTGTGATAGCAGATGGCTACATCTTCGGGGGTGGGGTAAGGGGGTCCATTTTCAACTTTACCCTTTTCTTGCTCAGATCTCTTCTGCATGGCCTTCTTGTTATTTCCTGTCATCTTGTTCACTGGCAAGGCCTACCTTCCTACTGAACCACAAATTTGCGATATTGGATATACAAGAGGAAAATAAATACATCTTTCTTGAAAATAAAAGAGGAAAATAAATACCTCTTTCTTGAAAATAAATGAATTTATTATGTAAGCCGTATAGCATATACAAGAGGAAAATAAATATCTATTTCTTGAAAATAAATGGCTTGCTCCAGCAACAGACTCCCCCGAAAAGCTACCTCTTTTATTGTCAACTCGAATTTTTCGTAGTCCAAAAAGTATTAAGAAAATACATGTACGCTCTTAACTTATCAAAATTAAAAAGTAATTAAATATATAAAACCGATATAGATTTAACTTAAACCCAAATCTATCAAGAACCTAGAGCGATCCAATTAAGATATTTATTACACACGAAGAAAAAAATTATACCTCAACAAATGATCTCTATTGGTGCTTAATACATCCAGGTTTAAAATGGATATATGGAGGTATAAGATAATTTAATATTCATCACCTTATTGTGAAGTGGTAGGGTTTGCTTCATATCTAGCTGCAATATGGGTTATGAAGTAATATGTAATTTTTAAACTTAGCTTTTTTATGTGAATGTGCAATAGAAAATATAATAATGAAATACCAAAACATTTCTAATACAATTACACATGTTTCATTAAAATAGCTTTACATAGCTAAACATGGCTCTACATGTACATGTCCCATCCTCGAACCACCACACTAAGATATATTGGGTTTATTAGATGGATATGGACAAAATGAATCTAGGTTTTGAAGAACAAGAAAGGTTATCAATCTCTAAACAACATCAAGGAAGGTAAACAAATCCCTTTGTGCACCACACAAGGATTTTTAGAATCAAGGGCTATGTAAAATGACATGGAGTCGCATCTGTGTAGGGGTTTTTGGAAATTGAGTTGCATATGGATGCCATTATAATGCGTAAACACCATCCATTGGTCATTGATCCTTGACCATCGTCGAAGAATGAAAAAAACGCATTAGGATGTTTTTTTTAATTTTTGAGGATCCTTTCATAGGTGGTTTCTAAACTTTAGAGTTGATATATGTGCCATGAGTAGTTTTTATGCAGTAGAAATGTGTTTTCAGGAATAAACATGTTAAGTAGGTAAACACTATCTTCGTTCCCTAATTGAACCTTTTTTAGATCAATCATTGTGAACAAAACCTAAAAGCCATGACACAATCTCTCTTTAGGGTGTCTTTGGCTTTTGATTTGAATCAAAAGAAGAGCCTCAAACCCCAACCCTTACTTATTAGTAATGGGATGCCTCCCCGACAAAGTTGTCAGGGAGGAAGCCCATTACGAACTTGGATGCTTAGTTTCTATGGAGAAGTCAGTGTCCAAGTGGACCTTTAGGGACTGAAACATGCACAAAATCGTTGAATCCATTGGAGTTGAGCTTCATTGCAGAAGCCAATATTGGAACATGGTTACATTGCAGGAACCGTTGGAGCCATTGAGGCTTGCATCTTGTTGCATAGTTCATTGGAGCCACCAATGCTCGATTCCATAGTTTGCAGACAAAGTGGTTGTAGCCAAGTAAAAAAACCACTAAATTCTTGGAAGCCATAAAAGTAGAGGCCAAGTACATAAAACTCAAGCACACCATGGTATGAAATTATAGCATAAAGTTTGAGTGCATGCTTTATATTACATATTCGTTATGTTCCATATGGTTTTTATTTAAAACTATGATAGTATTCAAATATTTAAATGCATAACTTAGTCCTATATGAAGACATATTGAGGAGTTTTCAAACATGAAAAGAGGTTATCATTGTTTTGGCATATATGCTGAGTAGAACTCACGAAGGGCCAAAAATACTATGGTATACGGGCATAAACCTTTTAGAATAATGTGCCTCATATTTCCTTTGGATATACTTTATTATAGTTTGTATTAAACTAAGAGAGACTCATGCTTATAGATTTCGTATTGAAGTTATTATAAAACTATTGTAAGCCCATAATCTACATGGCTATGGTATTATTGAAGCCATTATTTGAATGCGGATTTTTCATGGAAACTATGGAAGTTCTCCTATTCAAATATTGAATTCATTATGCTATATGTAATTGAGAAGAGTTTTGAGATTGTGTGGTCTAGACCTTGATGCTTTGTTTATGGCTTGAATTGGTCATGTGCACATCACTTGTAAAAGGTTTTTAAGGCTATATGCACTTTTGTATAGTGGATATAAAGACCATACAGCTTTCCACTCAAGCACTTATATTGGCATTTTTGAAGTAGTCATGTGCACATGTATAATAGTTCGAAAAAACTAGCGCACTTATAAAGTTGCTTTATAACTCGAAGGAAAAAATAAGCCATGTGCAATTGTTGGAAGGTGGAATGTTAAAGAAAATAGAGCCTTCAATGATTATATTTTTGTTGGAAAGATTGTAATTATGAAGATATGACATTGCTATATGACTTCATGTAAGGGAATCATATGTTTCTTGAGTCATTATTGAGCAACTGTTGTTCTTGAGTTCATAATACTCTCTTGGAACATCAAGGAAAGTCTTACCTTGGTTATCTCCTGCAGTTCATGATCAGATGTTTATCAGTTGCTACTATGTACTTTGAAGCAATTGTTGGTCCTTAAGCACTTTTCATTTGATGAATGAAAGTGAAAGGTTTGAAGGAGAGTGGGAGTTTTGCAGAAGCAGTTGTGTTAGAAAAGAAACAACTACAAGTGTTGGTCTTTTAGCATTTTCCATCCGAAGAATGATTGTGAAGGAGTTGAAGAAAAATGTGGTCTTGCATAAGCACTTGTTGTGCATTTTGAGAGTGGATATTCAAAAAAGACTAATGCAGGTCAAAAATCCACTATTATGTAAAGCTTTTATGCATTTTGTTATGCATCATATTAATATACCCGTCATACAAGTTTTGAGCGGTCCCGAAGACATCAAATTATTTTGGTGAACTACATTACCATATGCATGTGAAACTGAATGGTTAATGTTTTTTATTTCTCTCATTTGAATTATTGTATTGAATATAATTGCAAACATTGTTTCTCATTTTCATATGCAAATAATCGTTAATTAAAAGTCATTTCTGCAGACTATAACTTCACCCTGTTTACGGATCACAAAAAATGTCGTTTAGTGCCTCAAAATGGCCTTAGAAGTTTAGGACCCCAAAAATACAGAAAAATGATACCAAGATGGAAAAAGGTGTTCTAATCCAATGGACTAGGTGGGTGGCTAGTAATATGCACTTCGATTAGTTCTACACCCTTAGGAATCAATGGTATCCATTGCGTTAAGTGCCCCCATCAAATGGTGAAACTGTTGCTGAACTCAATGTTTTTTGAGCCACTTACCTTGGTGTAGGAGATTCCCTCCTTTCACAATCGAATAGATTTGGATCATCTTTTGGTCAGTTCACTTAACCTATGTGGCGACGATATGATCAATACTACCCTATTCCATTAGTCAATATTGGGATCTATAGGTTTTAGTTGCTCTACCACCTCTCATGTGTCCAATAGTGGTTGAAAATATGGCCAAAGGAGGTCCATATTGAATACTGGCCTCAATCCAAGGAACGTGGGGAATAACTAATTCAAAAGAATTTCCACACAAAGCCTTGATGATGGTATAAGCCCCTTAGTGAAGTGGACACTACTTATAATGGATTCCTATAAGCAAGGGAAATTTTGGGGACAAAATTTAGCACATGGGATAACTTTTTGAGGTTTTTTTCCCCAAAAATATTCGCATTTCTAATTTTTTTCTAATATGAAATGCCCAAATTTGATAGGATTAAACATTTTACTATAAAAACCACAAAACTTTCAAAAAACTATATAAAATCCTTAGCAATTTGAATATTTAAAAAATAAAAACATCACCAAATATTTTATGGCGCAAGGTTTGAATATTTTATAATTAGTAATATTCGGCAAGGTTTATACACTTTAAGAAAATAATGTATACTTCAAAATTTTCATTCGTGTAGGGCGCTCTTTCTGTAAATGTAACCAAACCTTGTTTCCCACCTAAAATTTGTGTGAACCTTGTGTTGATCATGGCAATCTTTGTACTTACCCTTGAATTTATCGGAAATATCCTCTACCTATTGGCGGACATGTTGAATCGATTCAATGAATTTGGTGGACTTGTCAGCCTCCAATTAGGAATGGGAGGATTGTTCTTGTGTTGGTGAAAAGGGAAGTGTTACATCAATGGGGCCCAATGGTTCAAAGATCAGGCCCACTTGAAAAGGATTATGGTTGGTCGAGCTATGGAGGGATCTATTATAGTTATGTTGAACATAAGGAAGGATCTCATCCCATGTGAGTGGATGCTTGGATTTGTACATGCACAAGATGTGCACACTCATCATGTTGGAGGCATCTATCTATCCATCAATTTGGTGGTGGAAGGAAGTGCATTTGGTGAGCTTGGTGTCCAATAGAGACCATAGGATTGACCAAAATGTACTTAATAACCTACAATATCTGTCTGAGATGATGGTCTATGGAATTCCAAAATGTACACACACACACTAAAAGAATATCTTGGTAATGGCTTCGGTTGTAATATTCTTTTTGAAGTTGCTCGAATGGTCATCTTAGATAATCAGTCAACAACCATGAATACACTGTCATTACTGTTAACACCAAAAAATTGTTCACCTACCTCATCTCCCTAGTCACATCACCCATTTATCCCTTTTTCCACATTTTTTTCCTCTAAAAATAAAAAATCCCTAAATTGGTAACCAAATGGGAAAAAGATCATCATTTCCCTCATCAATTAATGAAAATCCTTCGAAAAGGTTAAAATCCCATAAGAAGGGGTCAAAATCTCTCTTTAGGGTGTCTTTGGATTTTGAGTTGAATTTAAGATCCATTGCGAGATCTTGATCATTATAGATGGGTCTTGAGTCCTTGAACATACTATGGGAATCAAAAGAAGAGCCTCAAACCCCAACCCTTCTTAGGATCCCATGGAAAAATCCTCAAACAACCACATATGAACTTTGTATGGTATTAGTCACCTCGAATTGGGATATGAGCACCATGACAAAGTTAGTTGTGAACGGAGAATATGTTTCAAGGTATAGTGAAGATCGTGGGAGTACAACAAGGGCCTTGTTCCCTAACTGAAGCTTGTTTCTCTCAGTCACTATGAAAGATATTTACACCCATAAAGCATGCCTTATTTTGGGGATGTATGCACCATAAGTGGTTTCTGAAGATCCATTATGATTTATTTTCTATGATTGACGGTTTTGGGTGTTAATAATGGTCAAGGAAGGACACTGAGGGCCTTATGAATTTAAAAGAATATATCCTCTCAAGCTCAAGCATCATGAGATATGCACTAAATCACCACATAGGACCTTTATATGGGATCTGTGTTCTCTTACTAAGATATGGTCTTAATTAATTTGTTTCAGATATAAATGATGGGTGTAGGCTATTAAACCATGCTGAAAAAGAAAAACAAGGGCCTTACATAAGAAATGAACTTTATAACCCTATAAATCATGAACAAGGCCAACAACTGTGACACATACACTACTAGTGTGTTCTTTTATTTTTTGAGTATGATTCAAAATGGATCAATATATATTTTTTCTCTATTATGGTGCTTTCTGGGGGAGAGATTGGATGCATTGGTTTGTAGAGCCCATTTTAGTGGAAAATCCTACATTGGATTGTTTGAGGACTTAAATGAAGTTTCTTGGGGTCAATCATTCATCAATTGTACAATTCCCCTTAGCACGATTCTACACTTAGATACCTTTCCGTCAATAAAATATTCACCTCATTCAGAGTTTGTATGAAGAAGTTATGCCTTCCCCAAGTTGACCTATTAAGTTGGCCACCATAAAACAGAGTGGATTGCACATCATCTCTCATTTATCAAACATGTATATCTAGTTACATCTATAATTTCAAGAACATTATATATGGTCCAAAACCCTAGCACTAATCATGAATCGAGGAATGAAAGAATACTAAACTTAACCCTAGACGACTATTAAGCTATGTTAAATGTCTAGCTGCTAGGAAAAGAGGGTGTCCCATTTTAATGATATTATTGTATTCTTCAATATATGAGCAATAGTAACGGAGTATGAGATCCTATAGTAGACATACAAGAAACAATATCTAAGGTAACTCCCCATAGAGTACCTTTTCCTTTGTATCTACATTTAATATAAAAGAAGAAGGCATAATCCTCATTTATGGCTGGTTTTTTCTCCATAATGGGTTTTCTTAGAGTAAATATTTTGTTGATTGTTTGTATTGTGTATTAAGTTTTCTCTAGTCATTTTTCTTTCAATTCTAGTTTATTTATCATTCTCTGGAAATAAGCAAATAAAAAAAACTAAGTTGTAAGATCCATCATGCCAAGCTATTCCAATGGAATATCTATGGTAGTTTATGAATCATATTCGTATCATAGTAGTTTTATTTGTGGTTTTGAAGAAAACCACATGATCTAGTGGTGGAAAAAATATTCTTCAAACCCTAGACATGGTAAACAAGTCTAATGAAAAAGGAACATGCAATTATGACCATGGATTTACAAATATGGAAATAGAAGTGACTGATATCTAATGCAACATGGCTATCAGCACAGTGGATCTAGAGAGCAATTTTTGACCTTTCAGTATTTTTGGATGTTCTAATTCAAATACCATATCAGAGGGGAAATCGTCAGAAAGAGGACACCCATAAAGGTAGCCAAGTAAAGATCCTGAAAAAGAGAATCCAAGTTCTAGTACCAATATTCCTTTTATCTGAATACTTCAGATGGAAGATAAAGTGGATATCAATCCCTACCAAGGTCAGAGAGATGCTTTAAAGTTGAAGCATTTGTCACAACAATTAGAGGTCTATTTTAGTATCAGATAGATAAGGAGCATAAAATTTCCATTTTCTTGACTGAGATTAGAGGGCCATGCATTAACTTGGTGGGAAAACCACACTAAGGAAATTAGGATAGAGTGTGATATTCTAAGAACTAAGTGGAAGGATTTAAAAACCCTCATTAAGTCTCGGTTCTACCTTATCATGTATGGAGAGGACCACTAGATCAAATTGCATTTCTTCAAGAAAATAAAAGGGAAGAGTGTGCAAAAATACACTGATGAATTCATAAATATGGCTATCATATTAGGTATCACACCCAAGAATACATATGTACTCCTTAAGTATATAGGGGGTCTACATATTCATTTACTAAATAAAGTGATGCTCTTCAAGCCTAGAAAAATTGATGAGGCCTATGTGGAAGTACAATATCTAGAAAATATAGGCCACATGAGCCCAATAGTTCTAAACAAAAATAGAACCAAGATGCTTCCTAGGAGGGAAAGAACAAGTGGAAGAAAAACGACAGGAAGACTACAACCATGGAATATTAGTTTAAGGATCCAAAATACCATAGTAATCATTCCAAACTTGATGGTGACACTAATGACATGTGTTGGAAGATACATCCATAGATGAACCCTAAGAACCGCGAGAAGGATTCTAAGAAGAAGAACCTTCTATCCACAAATTCAAGAAAAAGGGTAGAGATTAGCTCAGATGTGGAGGAGAATCTTATCTACACTCTTGTGTAGAAAGAGGCAAATCTAACCATCCTTCATCACAAGTAAAAGAAAGAGATGGAAAAAAATTAAATCTCAAGATCTAGAATAGGGAGGCCAAGGTAGATGGTCTATTTGCTTCTAGTTCATAGGAAAATCTCATAGATGAATATGTGGTAAGTAATCTTGGATTTGGATTAAATTATAACCCTCGCCCCTATCCAATAGGATAGATAAATTTCAGGATATAGAAATTAGGGATACAAAACAGTGCAAGATTAAATTTTCCGCAAGTGCAAATTATATTTATGAAGTAGTGGTATACATAGTATCACTTGATGTTTGTGGTGTAGTGTTTGGAAGCCCCTGCATTTATATGAGTTATGAAATCTTCATGAGAATATCAAAAAAATACTGGTTGATAAGGGATGGGAAATATTTCATCATCAATGCACACAAAGGTAAATCAAATATCTCTCTAGTAAGTGCCATTTAAGTGAAAAATATGATTAGTTCATGTAGAATTTTTTTGTTTCTTTTCTTAAGACATAATTAGCAAGAAGGTGAATTTGTAAAATTAAAGGCATCATTGGAGGTATCCATGGATGCGAGGCCTACCTTCCTACGGATGAAATTAAAATATTGTTCACTGGCAAGGCCTACCTTCCTACGGATCCACAAATTTGTGATATAGAATATACCAGAGGAAAATAATACCTCTTTCTTGAAAATAAATGGATTTATTATGTAAGCCGTATAGCATATAGAATAGGAAAATAAATATCTCTTTCTTGAAAATAAATGGCTTGCTAAAACAACAGAATCCCCCTAAAGGCTACCTCTTTTATTATGCGCTGCAACAAACAACTAGCCCTTCCAAATTCTACAAAGAAGTTCTCAAACAATGCGAAGAATTATAAGATAGACACTCAGAAAGCTATTATCATTTGGTGCATTACATGGAGATTTGAGTCATCTATAAATAATCAACTGGAATTTTTCGTAGTCCAAAAAGTATTAAAAAAAATTCATGTCCGCTCTTAAATTTTCAAAATTAAAAAGTAATTAAATATATAAAACCGATATAGATTTAACTTAAACCCAAATCTATAAAGAACCTAGAGCGATCCAATTAAGAAATTTATTACACATCAACAAATTGGATCTATATATGGTGGTATAAGATAATTTAATATTAATCACCTCATTGTGAAGTGGTAGGGTTTGCTTCATATCTAGCTGCAATATGGGTTATGAAGTAATATGTAATTTTTAAACTTAGCTTTTTTATGTGAATGTGCAATAGAAAATATAATAATGACAGACCAAAAAATTTCTAATACAATTACACATGTTTCATTAAACTAGCTTTACATAGCTAAACATGGCTCTACATGTACATGTCCAGTCCTTGAACCACCACACTAAGTTATCTTGGGTTTATTAGATGGATATGGACAAATTGAATCTAGGTTTTGAAGAACAAGGAAGGTTATAAATCTCTAAACAACATCAAGGAAGGTAAGCAAATCCCTTTGTGCACCACACACGGATTTTTAGAATCAAGGGCTATGTAAAATGGCTTTTTAGAATCAAGGGCTATGTAAAATGACACGGAGTCGCATCTGTGTAGGGGTTTTTGGAAATTGAGTTGGATATGGATGCCATTATAATGCTTAAACACCATCCATTGATCATTGACCCTTGACCATCGTTGAAGAATGAAAAAAACGCATTAGGATGTTTTTTTTTAATTTTTTGAGGACCCTTTCATAGGTGGTTTCTAAACTTTAGAGTTGATATATATGCCATGATTAGTTTTTATGCAGTGGAAATGTGTTTTGAGGCATAAACATGGTAAGTAGGTAAACACTATCCTTGTTCCCTAATTGAACCTTTTTTAGATCAATCATTGTGAACAAAACCTAAAAACCATGACACAATCTCTCTTTAGGGTGTCTTTGGCTTTTGAGTTAAATTTATGTTCCATTACGAGATCTTGGTCACTATAGATGGGTCTTGAGTCCTTGAAGATACTATAGGAATCAAAAGAAGAGCCTCAAACACCAACCCTTACTTATTAGTAATGGGATTCCTCCCCGACAAAGTGGTCGGAGAGGAAGCCCATTACTAACATGGATGCTTAGTTTTTATGGAGAAGTCAGCATCCAAGTGGACCTTTAGGGACTGAATCATGCGCAAAAATCGTTGAATCCATTGGAGACGAGCTTCATTGCAGAAGCCAATATTGGAACATGGTTACGTTGCAGGAATCGTTGGACTCATTGAGGCTTGCATCTTGTTGCATAGGTCATTGAAGCCACCAAGGCTCGATTGCAGAGTTTGCAGACCAAGTGGTTGTAGCCAAGTAAAAAAAAAAACCTAAATTCTTGGAAGCCATAAAACTAGAGGCCAAGTACAAAAAACTCAAGCACGCCATGGTATGATATGAAATTATAGCATAAAGGTTGAGTGCATGCTTTATATTACATATTCGTTATGTTCCATATGGTTTCCATTAAAACTATGATATTATTCAAATATTTAAACGCATAACTTAGTCCTATATGAAGACATATTGAGGAGTTTTCAAACATGAAAAGGGGTTATCATAGTTTTGGCATATATGCTAAGTAGAACTCACGAAGGGCCAAAAATACTTTGGTATACGGGCATAAACCTTTTAGAATAATGTGCCTCATATTTCCTTTGGATATACTTTATTATAGTTTTTATTAAACTAAGAGAGCCTCATCCCTATGGATTTCATATTGAAGTTGTTATAAAACTATTGTAAGCCCATAATCTACATGGCTATGGTATTATTGAAGCCATTATTTGAATATGGATTTTTCATGGAAACTATGGAAGTTCTCCTTTTCAAATATTGAAGTCATTATCCTATATGCAATTGAGAAGAGTTTTGAGATCGTTCGGTCTAATCCTTGATGCATTGTTTATGGCATGAATTGGTCATGTGCACATCACTTGTAAAAGGTTTTGAACACTCTATGCACACATCACTTGTAAAAGGTTTTGAATGCTATATGCACACGTCACTTGTAAAAGGTTTTGAACGCTATATGCACACATCACTTGTAAAATATTTTGAACGCTATATGCACACATCACTTGTAAAAGGTTTTGAACGCTATATGCACTTTTTTATAGTGGATATAGAGACTATACAGTCTTCCACTCAAGCACTTATATTGACATTTTTGAAGTAGTCATGTGCAGATGTATAATAGTTTGAAAAAACTAGCGCACTTATAAAGTTGCTTTATAACTCGAAAGAAAAAATAAGCCATGTGCAATTATTGGAAGGTGGAATGTTAAAGACCATAGAGTCTTCAACGATTATATTTTTGTTGGAAATATTGTAATTATGAAGATATGACATTGCTTTAGTACTTCATGTAAGGGAATCATATGTTTCCTGAGTCATTATTGAGCAACTGCTGTTCTTGAGTTCATAATACTCTCTTGGAACATCAAGGAAAGTCTTACCTTGCTTGTCTCCTGCAGTTGATGATCAAATGTTTATCAGTTGTGACTATGTACATTGAAGCAATTGTTGGTCCTTAAGCACTTTTCATCTGAAGAATGAAAGTGAAAGGTTTGAAGGAGAGTGGGACTTTTGCATAAGTAGTTGTGTTAGAAAAGAAACAACTACAAGTGTTGGTCTTTTAGCATTTTACATCCGAAGAATGATTGTGAAGGACTTGAAGAAAAGTGTGGTATTTCCTAAGCACTTCTTGTGCATTTTGAGAGTGGATATTCAAAAAAGACTAATGCAGGTGAAAAATCCACTATTATGTAAAGCTTTTATGCATTTTGTTATGCATCATATTAATATACCCATCATGCGAGTTTTGAGCGGGACCGAAGACATATCAAATTATTTTGGTGAACTACATTACCATATGCATGTCAAACTGAATGGTTAATGTTTTTTATTTCTCTCATTTGACTTATTGTATTGAAGATAATTTCAAACATTGTTTCTCATTTTCATATGCAAATAATCGTTAATTAAAAGTCATTTTTGCAGACTATAATTTCACCATGTTTACAGATCACAAAAAATGTCGTTTAGTGCCTCAAAATGGCCTTAGAAGTTCAAGATGCAAAAAATACACAAAAATGATACCAAGATGGAAAAAGGTGTTCTAATCCAATGGACTAGGTGGGTGTCCAGTAATACGCACTTCGATTAGTTCTACACCCTTAGGAATCAATGGTATCCATTGTGTTAAGTTCCCCCATCAAATGGGGAAACGGTTGTTGAACTCGATGTTTTTTGAGCCACTTACCTTGGTGTAGGAGATTCCCTCCTTTGACAATCGGATAGATTTGGATCATTTTTTGGTCATTTCCCTTAACCTATGTGGCAACGAGCCGATCAATACTACCCTATTCCATTAGTCAATACTGGGATCTATAGGTTTCAGTTGCTCTACCACCTCTGATGTGTCCAATAGTGGTTGAAAATATGGCCAAAGGAGATCCATATTGAATACTAGGCTAAATTCAAGGAACACTACTACATATGGCTCAAAAGTCCCACAAAAGTTTTCCATTAAGCATTTAAAATTGATGTTTTTGTGGAAAGAATTGAAAATTTCCCCGACAATCGTCGCTATAGCCATGGATGAACTTTTCATCTCCATAGCCACGAAGGTTCATCGCTATAGACACGCAAAGTCCATCCGTCACTATAGCCACGAAAAGTCGAAAAGAAAACTTTTTTTGTTTTTCTTTTGTAACGGTCATTGACTTTTTGTTTTTTTGAAGTTTGATCGTTGTGCATTTTCACCGGAATATCGACCCTCATTGATCTATAAATACATGTTCTTAAGTCATATTTTCAAAATCATTTGTTACAGTTGCAGCGATATTTCTATTGGTTTTTTGTTCTGCGAGTTCAAGAGTCCGGTACTGGTTTGACACATCGAAGTTTTGGTCTCATTCGTTTTCAAGGTTAGTTTAACTGCAATGCACTAGTCTTTTTTTTGTTGCACCCTTTATGTTCCAACTAGGGCTTCAATGCAGATCTCAGTTTTCTCTTTCTCTACCTCTTTATCCATGTATCCTCCATTTATAATCCATGTGGGTGGCAAGGTTAATGCTATGAATGCATGCATGTCACACAAATGTTGTCCATGCATGATATTTCCTCATGCATTTTTGCTTTCATGTGTTTTAATCCCTAATTTAAGGATTTAGAGATGTGGTTTTGGTTCTTGTTTATAACTTTATCCATGGTTCCTCTTTAGAATAACCATGAGGCTTATGCTTTTCTTCAAGGAAAAGTGTTGCCATGTATGTAAAAGCATGCATAACAATAATTTGGATCTAGTTGGCTTCACATGTTCCATTAATTCTAACTAGGAGTACCTTTTCACATGTTCCATTAATTGTAACTAGGAGTACCTAGTATTCATCTTCTTTACATCAATGGTGTAAAATATCCATATAAAATACCTAACAAAATATTTGAATTCTTAGGTGTCCATTTTTCCTTCCAAACCTCTCTTATGGAAAAATGGGAAGTAATGGTGTATAGGGTTGATAAGAACATATATAAGTGGATCACTAAACTCATGGTATTAGAAATCAAAGATAAAATTGAAACCAAATTTCTGGTAGTCAACCATTTATGATTCTTCATGTTGGGTCCCAACAAAGTGAGCCTATGCACACCTAGAAAAGGATATTCACATATTTTTATGGGTTTTAATCTAATCAAAATACATGACTTCATTAGTCTAGGTAGTAGTTATGTTATACCCCAAAACTATTTAGGGTATTAGGTACCATTAGAACTAGGATTCAAGGAGGGTCATTGGGAAAAAATGTACAATAAGGATTTCCTCTTGATATTATATTAGTAACCCTTTACAAGGTAAAAAATCAAGGAACTTTTGTTGCACAGAGTGTTTACAAGCCAAAATAAGTTCTCGAGCCCTTCCTAACATCAAAAGAACCATGTCTTAGAAATGACTTCTCTATTAATACTCATTTATTATGGTGGTATAGTTTGATTCTTCATGTAGGTAAGGAAATGGTTGAAATCTTGTGATTCTTTCACCAAGTCTCTTTCAAGAAGGAATTTATTTGGCTAATGATTCTTTGATACACCATCCTAGGTTTTCATGTCTTGGTCCTGTTGATTTGTTGTTAAATCTTGGACTTACAACATCTAATGCCTCATTGAGAGAATGGAAATTGGGATCAACAACTACTTTTCCAAAACAAAATTCAACCATGGAATAAAAATTCCTTTACACCAAGATTCTTCTTGACGTGTGATTGGAGAAAGTTTGGACATTGAAATCCAAGAAAAATACTTTGATTATTTTTCTTAAATAGTGTTTGGAATCCTATCTTTAGAATCAATATATAAAAACACTTTTTATTTAGATATTATTGCTTGGAGGTATGCATGTGGATAAACTATTAACAATATTGGGAGAAAAAACCCCATGCTTTCTACAATCTCGGTGAAAAAATATTGAGCATATTGTCTAGATATGTCCTCTTTCTAGGAATGTATAGACATAATCATAGTTTGCATGTCAATAATATTTTCTTGCTTCTTCAACATGGTGATATACTATTATAGGAAATTTATTATCATTGGCCATTAGCCACTTAACAAACCTTCATTATACAAATTTCATCTAGAATCATATATTTCACCCCATTCACATATATATAAATTGAATCAGGATTCTCCTCGTTTTTCCTAACCATACATAAAATTTGTAAAATTTATCTACATACCATTTGATGGGAATCTCCATTTTTTTAATCTTTTCCAATATATGTAACAAATTTTATTAAAAATCAAAGGAAAAATACATAATTTTAAACTTAGACACCATAATTCTCCAATTCATGGTCTTGTTTTCTAACATTGCTTGTGATTCAAGCATAACTTATGTCTCCATAATTAGGTTTCGCATTCCAATGTCGCACATGAAAATATCTTTATTTTAGGGTCTTTTATTCCTTTAAACCCAAGTTTTTTTATTTATCTCACCTGTCTAATAAATCAAATTATCTAGATTTATCTTAAATTTGAATATCTTGGGGTATATGATCAAGGTGCTCCTCTTAAACTAGAAATAGTTGTTATTATCCATTCCTAAATGTTTTAAGATCCTTTTAGTATTTTTTACTCTTTTTGTAATGTCCCCATTATATTCCCATTATTGTCCTTTAATATATATTATATACGCTATATATTCAATTTAGACATACGTTATATATTGATTAATGAGTTTTTTTTGTTTTTATAGGCTATCAGAATGTCAAATAAATATACTTGGGAAGAAAACAATAGGACGTATGCTAAGGCTAAGGCAGCATTGGAGGCGAAGGGTGATGGAAAGTGTTATTGCCCTTGCAAGGATTGCAGAGGTTTGCGAACTAGAAGAATTATAAGAACATCAGCTGAAAAACATTGTAAGGAGAAGGGGCATGCTGAAGGGGGTATGAATATCATCCCTTGGTAAGACGTTATTCATTACATATTGTACTTATTTTAATAGTACTGATAATGTAATCACAATTTCTTTTTTCATTTTAAATATATGTGTTGTATATTATACACTAATGTTATTGCATTGTTTGTAAATATAAAGACAACGCCCCCAAGATGTCGACCGCCAGAGAGCTATTTGCCACATAATAGTAGAAATACTATTTTACAAGATGACGAGCATGGAGATCATGTTACTGAAGATCGAGTTCTTAATGATCCTATGGACGAAGATGACGCTATTGATACTAATGGGAAAGATGAGATTAATAGATTGCTGCAAGACACATTTGCTCCATTGGATGAGGACAACCTCCATGATTTTTATGATGTTCCTCTTCTCGAGAAGTCCCAAGAACCTCTTTATGAAGGCTCAACAACCAATATTCTATCTGCTATATTGTTGTTGGTGAACTTGAAGGTTTTGAATGGTTTATCAAACACTTGTTTCACACAGCTCCTAAGGTATGTAAATTTGATTATTTTCCTCTATTTTTAGTGTTAATTAATTCGTAACATAGGGATATGAAATATTTATGACGTATATTGTTTACATTTCACTTTTTTCCAATGTTGTATATTGTTGGGTGAATTTCTATTACCACCTTCAAATAATTTACCACGCACAAGTCGAGAGGTTTCTTGGTTATGAAAGAAATTGGAGTGGAGTATCAGTCTATTGATGGATGTCCTAATGATCATATTATATATTATGGACAATATGCATCCGAAAACAAATGCCCACAATGTGAAAATAGTAGATATCGAACTGATCAATTAACAAAAGAGGTCCCTCGCAAAGTTCTTCGATATATTCCCATAATTCCACATTTCCAACGACTATTCAAGTGCCAAATTATAGCACAGTTTATGGATTACCATGCGAAGAACATAAGTGAAGATGGTGTTCTTTGAATGCCTGCAGATGGTTCTGCATTGAAGAACATCGAAGAAAAATGGCCAAGTTTTAAAGATGAACCTCGTAATGTTAGACTTTCATTGGTAGCTGATGGTTTCAATTCCTTTGGTGAGCTTCGTTCTACTTACTCAGTGTGGCCTGTTTTCGTCATAAACAATAACCTACCTCCTTGGATGACGATTAAGAGAGAGCACACAATGTTGGAAAGGATTATTCCAGGTATTTTTTTTAAGCTATAATTATATTATTTCATAAAGTTATTTGTTTAATTGCTACATGGGAACAACTTTTATATATTTGGATGCATAACTAAATAGCAATATTGTATGTTTATTGATCAATTAGGTAAGTACCAAGTTAAAGATATGAATGTATATATTGAGCCTCTTATTGATAAGCTATTGAAGTTATGGGCTGGAATCACTATGTATGACATCTCTAGACCAATAGGGCAGAAACAATTTCATTTCCATGGAATTCTTGCATGGACAATTCATGACGCTCCCGAGTTAACACATTTTTGTGCTATGTAACTTTATTTTGCACGTCGTTAAAATTATATGTTTTTAAGGTTAAAAAACATGAATTTTTTTTGAATTAATAATCTTTTGATGCTATAACATTAATACATATATCTCGCAGGTCTTCAAACAAAGGGAAACTTTGCATGTCCAGTATGCGGTCCTAGGATAAAATATTGTCATTCAAGAAGTTTAGAATAGGAGGTGTTCGATGAGTATAGGCACTTCCTCCCTAAGAACCATAGGTACCGAACTATCGAAAAAAAAAAATTCAATGGTAAAGAAGAGAATGCAAAGAAACCACGAAGAATGACACCTCACCTATGGAAGTTGGAATATAACAGAAATCGTCAAGGTATGCAAATTGTATATGCAGCATACAATATGTTCACTTAATATTATGATTTTTCTATTTTTACTGAATTTTCCTTACCATGGGTGTCATGAATTATTGTTAATGTGTTTTCGTTTATGTTTAATGATTTCTTTAAGGCATGAATGGGTTTCCACGAGGAATAAAGACTTATTGCATACAATTCAGTAGGTTTCCTTACTACGAGCACCTACAAATAGATCATTTGTTTGATACAATGCATATCGGAAAGAATGTAACAGAAATGATATGGCAGACATTAGATGGAAGGTCAAACAAATATAAAATTGGAAAAAATTTTAGTGACATTGCAAAAGCCAATCATGCATTACAAAGTGTAATTATTTCCAATGCCGGAAATGGGAACCAGAATATTAGTCCTCCATGGCTATTGACAGAGAAACAAAGCAATGCTATAAAAGAGGTCATTCAAAAAATAAGGTTTCCGATGGCCTTTTCGTCGAACATACAAAATATCTTAACCAAAAAGGTGATTTTGGCGGTGTTAAAACTCATGACTGGCATACATTCATTAAGGTAATTATTTACGTATATAATTTACATTAAGTAAATCTTTTTAGTAATTGTTCTCTCCTATTTGGATACATTCGATAATGATTTGCTTTTTTTCTACAGTACGTTCTACCTCTAGCTTTCCCAGATAGCTTTGACGAAAACATAAAACAAGTTATATATGATCTTGGTAAATACATGAGGTAATAACAATTTTATATGAATGAAAAAAGTTCGTTCTTTTGGTTGCATTGCTTAATGACATATTGTGTTTTACAACTTGGAACTTTATTATATATTATATGCCTCAATCTGGTTGATCATTCATGTTATTTTATTGCATCTTTTGTAGGTGGCTTTCATCTAAAGAAATCCATAAATAAGATATTAGGTATTGGAAGAGAGAAATTCCTCGTCTAATGTGTGAAAAGACTAGTGCATTGTAGTTAAACTAACCTGGGAAACGAATGAGACCAAAAATTCGATGCGTCAAACCAGTACTGGACTCTTGAACTTGCAGAACGAAAAACCAATAGAAAGATCGCTGCAACTGTAACAAATGATTCTGAAAATATGACTTAAGAACATGTATTTATAGATCAATGAGGGTCGCGGTTCCGGCGAAAATGCACAACGGTCAAATTCCAAAAAAACAAAAAGTCAATGACGGTTACAAAAGAAAAACAAAAAAAGTTTTATTTTCGACTTTTCGTGGCTATAGCGACGGATGGACTTTGCATGGCTATAGCGACGAACCTTCGGGGCTAAAGAGACGAAAAGTTCATCCCTGGCTATAGCGACGATTGTCGGGGAAATTTTCAATTTTTTCCACGAAAGAATCAATTTTAACTGTTTTGTGGCAAACTTTCGTGGGACTTTTGAGCCATATGTAGTAGTGTTCCTTGGATTTAGCCTAGTATTCAATATGGACCTCCTTCGGCCATATTTTCAACCACTATTGGACACATCAGAGGTGGTAGAGCAATTGAAACCTATAGATCCCAATATTGACTAATGGAATAGGGTAGTATTGATCAGCTCGTTGCCACATAGGTTAAGGGAACTGACCAAAAGATGATCCAAATCTATCCGATTGTCAAAGGAGGGAATCTCCTACACCAAGGTAAGTGGCTCAAAAAACATCGAGTTCAAAAACAGTTTCCCCATTTGATGGGGGCACTTAACGCAATGGATACCATTGATTCCTAAGGGTGTAGAACTAATCGAAGTGGGTATTACTAGACACCCACCTAGTCCATTGGATTAGAACACCTTTTTCCATCTTGGCATCATTTTTGTGTATTTTTTGCGTCCTGAACTTCTAAGGCCATTTTGAGGCACTAAACGACATTTTTTGTGATCCGTAAATAGGGTGAAATTATAGTCTACAAAAATGACTTTTAATTAACGATTATTTGCATATGAAAATGAGAAACAATGTTTGAAATTATCTTCAATACAATAAGTCAAATGAGAGAAATAAAAAACATTAAGCATTCAGTTTCACACGCATATGGTAATGTAGTTCACCAAAATAATTTGATATGTCTTCGGTCCCGCTCAAAACTCGCAGGATGGGTATATTAATACGATGCATAACAAAATGCATAAAAGCTTTACATAATAGTGGATTTTTCACCTGCATTAATCTTTTTTGAATATCCACTCTCAAAATGCACAAGAAGTGCTTATGCAATACCACACTTTTCTTCAAGTCCTTCACAATCATTCTTCGGATGGAAAATGCTAAAAGACCAACACTTGTAGTTGTTTCTTTTCTAACACAACTGCTTCTACAAAAGTCCCACTCTCGTTCAAACCTTTCAGTTTCATTCTTCAGATGAAAAGTGCTTAAGGACCAACAATTGCTTCAATGTACATAGTCGCAACTGATAAACATCTGATCATGAACTGCAGGAGACAAGCAAGGTAGCACTTTCCTTGATGTTCCAAGAGAGTATTATGAACTCAAGAACAAAAGTTGCAAAATAATGACTCAGGAAACATATGATTCCCTTACATGAAGTCCTAAAGCAATGTCATATCTTCACAATTACAATCTTTCCAACAAAAATATAATCGTTGAAGACTCTATGGTCTTTAACATTCCACCTTCCAATAATTGCACATGGCTTACTTTTCCCTTCGAGTTCTAAAGCAACTTTATAAGTGCGCTAGTTTTTTCAAACTATTATACATTTGCACATGACTACTTCAAAAATGTCATTATAAGTGCTTGAGTGGAAGACTGTATAGTCTTTATATCCACTATACAAAAGTGCATATAGCGTTCAAAACCTTTTACAAGTGATGTGTGCATATAGCGTTCAAAACCTTTTACAAGTGATGTGTGCATATAGCGTTCAAAACCTTTTACAAGTGATGTGTGCATATAGCGTTCAAAACCTTTTACAAGTGATGTGCACATGACCAATTCATGCCATAAACAATGCATCAAGGATTAGACTGAACGATCTCAAAACTCTTCTCAATTGCATATAGGATAATGAATTCAATATTTGAAAAGGAGAACTTCCATAGTTTGCATGAAAAATCCATATTCAAATAATGGCTTCAATAATACCATAGCCACGTAGATTATGGGCTTACAATAGTTTTATAACAACTTCAATATGAAATCCATAGGGATGAGGCTCTCTTAGTTTAATAAAAACTATAATAAAGTATATCCAAAGGAAATATGAGGCACATTATTCTAAAAGGTTTATGCCCGTATACCAAAGTATTTTTGGCCCTTCGTGAGTTCTACTCAGCATATATGCCAAAACTATGATAACCCCTTTTCATGTTTGAAAACTCCTCAATATGTCTTCATATATATAGGACTAAGTTATGCGTTTAAATATTTGAATAATATCATAGTTTTAAATGGAAACCATATGGAACATAATGAATATGTAATATAAAGCACGCACTCAAACTTTATGCTATAATTTCATATCATACCATGGCGTGCTTGAGTTTTATGTACTTGGACTCTAGTTTTATGGATTCCAAGAATTTAGGGTTTTTTTTTTACTTGGTTACAACTACTTGGTCTGCAAACTCTGCAATCAAGCCTTGGTGGTTTCAATGACCTATGCAACAAGATGCAAGTCTCAATGGATCCAACGATTCCTGCAATGTAACCATGTTCCAATATTGGCTTCTGCAATGACGCTCGGCTCCAATGGATTCAACGATTTTTGCGCATGATTCAGTCCATAAAGGTCCACTTGGACGCTGACTTCTCCATAGAAACCAAGCATCCAAGTTAGTAATGGGCTTCCTCCCCGACAACTTCATTGGGGAGGGATACTTCTGGATGCTTTTCACTTCTAGAGGAAACATTAGTGACTTGAAAAACTGCAGTTATCCCACAATCAAATGTTTTCCTCTTGTCATCCAACTTTTTGATGCGAAATTTACAACCATTGCACCACATAGCATTGTGAGGTATCAGCTGCATCATGCCTGTCTCGGTAAATAAATATATAAGAAGACATAAACGAGATAAATATTTTGATACAATGTGAAACAACGAAAAAATGAGCAGGGTAAATATACTTTCCTTTTTATCTTTTAAACCGCATGCTAAATCAATTTCCCTTTGCGTAAGTTTGGGATATTCTTCTCGATGACGATGCACTGTTTTAAAAAATTTACTAACCCCTTCCCATGATAAGGTACCATAGTATTATGTACATCGTTCAATCCATTCCTCC